>CM076571.1:376297015-376659246 GCA_034641835.2 Pinus albicaulis | reverse complement strand
ATCTCTAGAGTTTCTCATCATTGTTTATTATTAGATCTATATGGAACTAATTCTTGATTGAAGTTTTGTAGAGAGAACATCTTGTTGGGATCAAAGAATCAAGTGTTGGGAGAAGTCTTTGGAGAGATCAACTCACTCTTGATACATTCTCAAAGGAGCTCTCATTTGTTCTTTGAACCTTCATAGTCTTATCTTACAGAGTGGTTTTGTAGGGGTTTGGGGACATAATTTGAATACAATCCGAATACTTCTAAATTTAAATATCTTTTAAAACATTATACTTCATTGCTTTCATTTGTTATCTAAGAGTTTGAATATGACTAAGCAAAGAGGAGAGTTTACTCGAACTCTTTGGCTTAGCCATTTGTAAATTGTTATGAAATATTTTGTACTTTTATCTGTCTAATATTTAATTGGTTTTGTAGCCTTCTTTTCGAACTTTTTCTTGTGACTGCTTGAGTGGACAACTACAAGAAATTACTAACAAGATGTTGCAAGACGTTTGGGCTCTGAATTTCAACTGAAGAAGATAACTCTCTCTCTTCTTTGGTTGTGGCCATAGAAGAGGCTTAGCTTCTCTTCTTCTACTGTAAAGTCTGAATTCTTTTGATTTTGTTTTTTTTATAAATTCTCATTGAGGAAAAGTCAATGTCTCAATTTTTATTTGTAAAGACTTTCCTTGGTTTAGAAAAGGCCTCATGGTCATTTTCTTCTTATAAAATTAATAAAAATTTATGTTTTTGTTGTGGGAGCGTGGGTTTTACCCATTGGCATCCCTATCTCTCCATTTCAAAGGAGAGAATTTGTAGATAGATTGAATTAGTGGTTTTGACATTTCCATTTTCTTTCACAGCACATATGCATGCTTTAATTGGGAAGTAACACAAACGCATTTCTTTTTCCTAAAGTTTGCTTCACAAATTTCAAGCCACATTTCCATTTTAAGAACATTGAAACATTGTTTATTTGACAAAGTTTGTCTTTCAAAGGAGTCACTTATTTTCATGACAAGCTAATTTCCTCAAGTTTAAAGTTCCTTTTGCAAAGCTATTGTGAGCACAAATCTCAATTTCGTTTTTAAAGCATTGTAATTTTCTTTATATGCAAATTAATTGCTCATAAGAATCAAGCTTTTAATTGATTCATCACAATTTTAAATGTTCTTGAAGCTTATGCATCTTATGTTTACTTGAGCAAATATATAAAGTGATCTTGTGGAACAATCTTACTAAGAGCATTTCCATTTTTTACATAGCACTTGCAAACTTACTTGCATATAATAGTAGGCATTCTGACTTAGTTGCATATTTAAAATTCACCTCCAAGCATAAGTTTGGTTGATAGAAATCATAGGAAAAATGCTTTCTTGGAAAATCCTTCCATTTGGTATGAAGTAAGGTAAAGGTGTGTGATCCTGCAGTTATAAAGGTGGCTTGTTCCCTTGTAGGAATGAAGACACACGTTGGCTCGTAAGACATAGGAGACGGGCATCGTTAATGACACCCCCGTGCCCTCGCCCCCTTTTTCTTACAGTCACTCCAAATTTTACCCCTTGGTAAGAGTAGAAGATGAGGACTTCTCAACTAAATTAGGCATTTTAGATTAAAAGTAACCAAGATTAATTGCATCCAAATCTAGTTTAATTGCATCACATGCTTTCATTTAGAAATCTATTTATCTTGAAAGAATTTTACTTCATTTAAGCAAATACATTTTCATTTCAAAGAGAAATACTCTGAAGGCACTGGTTTCTCATATATTTCATGTTTATCTTATGTATTAATGGTTATTGCTCATATCACGTTTTTGCTTATAAATCTGAAGAAGTATTCTATTTAACTCTAACAACTCTCCTAGAAAACTCACATCTTTAACTTAGTTTTTCTTTAGGGACCACACTCCATAGCTAACCTAGGAGATAGCTTAAACTGAGAGAGTCGGGAATAGGTGACAACCCCTTTTTTGAGTTCCTTGCCACCAACCACACCTGGTGGGGTTGAAGGCTTTTCCCACTAACTTGTAGGTAGGTGTAAGTGACAAATATGAGCCAACATCTAGGAGTTCTTGTGATTCATCGAGGCGGTGCGGTCGCTCGGAGGAGTTACGTAGTCTTGGAGGAGAGAAGCGACTCGTAGGGAGTAAGGAGATTCAAGAGTTTCAGTCCAGGAGAAGTGTGAGGGGATTATTCCTTCACAAGTTGTGTTTTGGAGCATTGAGAGGCCAGCATTTCCAGTCATTCAGTCCAGTGGCCAGTGTACTCACCAGGAGTGCATACTTTTCCCAAGGGGGTCAAATTCCGGGGTCAGCCTTTTCGAAATTCCTTCCTTGGTTTTTCCAGGTTTTGGGAGGAGAGTTCATAGCCGGAGTTTCAGAATTTCCTGAGCAGGGGAACAACCCCAAAGAGCAGCTCCATTCCAGCCAGTAGCAGCACTTTCTAGCAGCAACAGCTCGGGGAGTTACGCAGTCACTAGGAGAGGCAGCCATCTAGAGCAGGCTTTGGAGAGATATTTCAGCTTGCCTTGAGCAAGCCAAGGTGCCATCATTTTGATCACCTTCTTGTACTCATTCCCTATTTCCATATATATAATAAAATGGCTCAGTTTTTCTGAAATGTTTGCAATGATTTTTATGGTGCATCTCTATTAGCTGTAGTTTGTTTATGTTGCTTTGTATTGTTGTTTATTTCCTATTCAGAATATTACAGTGGTATCAGAGCTCATAGACTTGGCTCAGCCTGTGGAGTAGACCAGTCTATGACACTCGGAGATAAAGAATACATCACTTACCGAAAGCAGTGGTACAGGAGCAGAGAGCAGAGGCTCGAGCCCACATTTGGTGAAGGGGATTGCGTTCTAGTAAAGGATGTAGAGGAAGAAGCACTGATGGCAAATGAGGTAGATGACGAGGAGGAGTTAGATAGATACTTGACGAGAAGGAGTTAGATAGCCAGTACACCTCAATGTGCAGTCGATATTGGATAGATACTCCACGGTTTTTGGGGACATACCACTAGGGCAGCCGCCGGACCAAGGGTTTGAGCATACTATCGAGTTGGAGCAGGGTATCCAAGTAGTGATCACCACCCCCTATAGACGCCCCAAGGCCTACAGGGATGAGATTGAGAGAGATATCTATGAGCTCTTGGCACTGGGGCACATCAGACCCAGTGCTAGCCCATTTTCTTCTTTTGTTGTTTTGGTGAAGAAGAAGGATGGCACATTTCGGATGTGCATTGACTACAAGGCACTCAACAAAAAGACCGTGAAGAACCGATACCCCATCCCCAGGATTGATGAGTTGTTGGATGAGCTGAGGGGATCAAAGTGCTTCTCCAAGATCAATCTAAGGTGGGGGTACCACCAGATCTCAGGCGAGACAGGATGTACCCAGAGCGCATTCGGAGTGCCACTATGGCCATTTTGAGTTTTTGGTGATGCCTGGGCTGTTTGATGCCCCAGCTCCACCTTTCGGTCTTGCATGAACCACATCTTCGTGGTCAATTGAGGAAGTTGGTGTTGGTGTTCTTTGATGACACATCATACAACCGCACATGGGAGGAGCACTTCCAACATTGGGGTTGTTCTCAAAATATTTGGAGGAGCAACATTTCTATGCTAAGCTCTCCAAATGCGAATTCGGGCTGACAGAGATGCTCATTTTGGGGCACATCATTGGTGTGGATGGGGTGAGAGTCCATGAGAAGAAGATCCGGGCCATCCGGGATTGGCCAGAACCGAAGAATGTGAAAGAGCTCTGAGGATTTGTAAGCATCTGCACCTACTACTGGAAATTTGTCAAGGGGTTTTCTCAACTTGTTGCACTCCTCACAAACCCCACCAAGAAGGGGGCATTTGGTTGGACTGATACTGCACAGAGGGCATTTTGGAGAAATTTTTGAATCTTATATCTTATGCAGAAATTATTACTGTTAATCTGGTTAAACTCCTACTTATATAAGTTATCAACTGAATAAATTCAAGTTAACAATGAAGCAAAACACATAACAGATCTCTACCAATTCAGATCAAGAAATAGCACATGCACACATTGACAAAGTGACAGTTATTTCTGGACAAATAGTCCCCGGAAAAACCCAATGTGGGAAAACTAGGTCTACAATTCTTTGGAGGGTTCTATTATTAAGAATATTCAGAATACACAACCTCTGGAAAACACAAACGAGAGAAAAATCTAGATCTACAACTTCTTGTTGATCTGAGGCCAAAATAATAACCGATCCACACCCTCAAACGGGATATCACAGAGCAGCCGTCTGGGCCAAGAAACCCAGTCTTGTCCACTACAGAAATGCCTTTGCGTCAACCTCTGAAGCCCCTCAAACCTGGCAGCTTCTCGGAAGGGACATTACCCCGAGGAATGGGTGTACTTGAGTGACTATCTTTGCACTAAGGGTCTCTGCATAACCCCTGAGGGTTTCCTGCTGAAAATCACGCTGTCCTTGGAGGGACTACGCTATCCTTGCTGCTGCTGCTCTCTCTTTCTGTGCTGTCCTTGAGCTGATCTTTGCCTCTTGTGTATTCTAGACCCCAGGATCAGATCATCCCCTTGGTTTAAATTCCCCTCTCTGCAGCTGAAACACTTCTGAAATTGTAGCAACATAACCTAGAATCAACAAACGGCTTCGATCTTTGCTTAAATGATGTCTCTAATTGACCCCAAGCGCTTTCCTTTATAATTTTCTCATTGACAAATCAACGGCCATGATCAGATCTTGAATCAATGGCTAAGATTAAAAGAAAGCTTGATCAGTGTAGCTTAAGACAATTTCATCACATGTTTAATTAAATTCACTTTAATTATTTTATTTTCCTAAGTTTTAACTTAGGAAATACATTAAAATAATTAATTAATTTAATATCTCCTAAACTAGATGAAATTTCCCAAATCCTTTTCTGGGTCTTGTAGATCAAGTGTACTTTAGTCCTTCCTCAAAATTTGGGACCTAGAGCACAATTGATGCTACCCCATATAAACAAAATTTCAACACTCCCTCTTAGCATCAAGGGTTTTCTCTAGCAATACATCACACTTATGCATTACATGATTTTGGGCACTGGTTCTGTGCTGTTGAAGCTTGCCCTGCTGCCACTCAACAATACACTGCTGCTGCCATTCTGTAATGTTGCCCATGACTCTGCCACTGCCACTGCAAGCACTGTACTGCAGCTCCCTCTCAATATGTTGCATCTATGCTGCTCATGGCACTGCCACTGCTGATCTGCTGCACTACAACTTCAGTTGTTGAGAGAAACAACTGAATCTCCTACCCAATCTTTGACAAACAAGTCTGATGGGCTGCATCCTCGTCACTGAAGCTCCATAGGCTACAGATTTGTGCTGGCATCTAAAGAACGATGCATAGCTATAGCTCTGCCAACATAATCAGACTCCCTCTGCACTACTAAAGTCACATCAGCTCCTTGTGCTAAAATCTATCACGTTGCTGCTGCACTGTGCTGTCCTCTGAAGCTCTCTGCACTGCTGCAGCTTTGCACTGCGTAAGCAACACTGCACTGCGCTGCTGAAGTCACATCAGCCTCTGCGCTGCTACTGCTTCTACGCTACTGCTGCTTTGCTCTGCGCTGCTCCTCCCAGTCTTCAGATCTTCCTCTGCTTCTGCTTCATCCGTCATCTATGCACCCACTGCTCCACTTGTCCCGCTACTGTATTAAGGCTGCCGTAGCTCGCTTGTGATCCAAGAGATGAGTTGCTCAAGGATCTCGCCTCACTTCTATGTAGCTCTTCTACATGTCAATATCACCCCACCTTCGTGCTTCATGAGTAGTCATGGCTGCATCATCTATTGACCCATCATCTGCCACAACTACTTTGGAAGAAGATGCTTCCTTGTCATTTTTCTTCCCTGGACAATGGCTAGAAAAATGTCCCATTTCACCACACTAGAAGCACATGATTTTTGAAAGATCCTTCTTCTTCTTTGGTTGCTTCTTTGATGCCAAGGTTGCATCTTCCTCGTCTTCCTTCTTTACTTTGCTCAACGTAGGGTTGTGTTGCCTCTTGGTGAACATGCGTAGTTCTTCTTGCCGTAGGATTTCCGATTGACCACAAGTTGTCCCAATCTGGGAGGTCCGCTCTGCAAGATACTTTGGATAAAGGTTTCCCACTCATTCGTAACTGCATTGAGGGCAGTCTTGACTATCACAGTATCATCTACGTTTGCACCCGTTGCAGTCAGTTGATCCCTGATTTCCTGTAGTCTGAAGAAAAAGTGTTCCATGTCTTCTCCCTTGGTCATCATGAATGACCTCATTTGGGTCTCCAACAACATTTTTCTTTGGACAGATTTTCCCTCATATAGGGAAGTCAAGGCCTTCCACATCTCATTAGCTGTCTTCTTCTCAGTTATGTGTGGTACAATATGGTCCTTGATACTGTCAATTATCAGCCGCTTGGCATGCCCAGCAACTTCTCGATGCTTTCGTAGGAGATTTGCATCTGTCAGTGTGGCCAGAGTCTGCTCTGCATGCTCTCTTAGATTGTACGCCTCAAAGACAATCATGATCCTTGCTTTCCAAACCGAAAAGTTTGAGAGGCCCTCTAGTATATCCTGATCACGCAATTTATGAGGAGCCATTTGCTCAAAATGTGTTAGAACTTCCTTTTCTCTTTGCTTGAGAAATGGATCTAAGGTCCTTGGTGAAATAGGTGCCTTCTGCTCCCTCTGACACTTGATTTCCCTCCTTGGAAATCTAAAAAATCAACTATGATTCAGCTTCTTCTTTGATCCTTTGATCAATCTGCATGTTTCCTTTGGCAAGAAACTTCTCTAAGAAGCTGATCTCCTCCCAATCTTTGTCACTTGTGCTAAGGTTAAAAAATTGAAATCTTCAGAGTTTTAACCCCACCAGCTCTTCTGAATTTCTGCAGCTTTTCTGGATCTGACAGATTCAGATCTGAATCACACTAGCTAGCTTCAGACCCAACTAGCGTTGTTTCTGAGCTGCCTCTGTGCAGTAATTGTGTGGGCTTGCTAGGACACAGCGCTAGAAAACATCACCCTTCCCTCTGCGTGAATCTGTTTCTGAAAACTACGTTGCCCCTTCAAATCTGCTTCTCTGCTACTTTTCTAGCTACTTTTTGCAGCTAGATCCTTCAGATACTTCAACTGGTGACCCTCCTAGATCTGCAATTGCTCCGATACCATGTAGAAATTTCTAAATATTATACCTTATGCAAAAATTATTACTGTTAATCCGGTTAAGCTCCTCCTACTTATATAAGTTATCAACTGAATAAATTCAAGTTAACATCGAACCAAAACACATAACAGATCTCTACCAATTCGGATCTAGAATAAGCACATGCACAGATTGAGAAAGTGACAGTTACTTTTGGACAAATAGTCACCGGAAAAACCAAATGTGGGAAAACCAGTCTCTGGCTGCTGGAGGGTTCTATTATTAAGAATATTTCTAAATACACAACTCTGGGCTCCAGATCTGGAAAACCCCACAGAGAAAACTCTAGATCTACAACTCACTGGCTAATCTAGGGCCAAAATAATGACTGATCCACACCCTAAAATGGGATTTACAGAACTCAGCCAAATCCAGGCCTAGAAACCCTAGCGCTGTCCCTAAAATGCAATGCGTTAGCCTCTAAAGCCCCTGAAATCCTCTGCGTCAGCCTTGGATGGCCTCCAAACCCTCAACGCTGCCCCAGAAGGGATTGCATTACCCCAAAATGGGTGACACAGTGACTACACTGTCCCTAAGGGTCTCTCCGTAACACCTGAAGGGTTTCCTGAAAATTACGATGTCCTTGCTGTTGCTGCCTTCCTCTGCACTGTTCTTGAGTTGATCTCTTCTCTGCCTCTTGTGTGTTCTAGACCTTGGGATCAGATCATCCCCTTGGTCTAAATTTCTCTCTCTGCAGCTGAAACACTTCTGAGAATTCTTAGCAGCCTGCCTTAGAATCTCAACTTAGCTTCAGTGCTCTGCCTCTGTGTGTCTTCACAAATGACGCCAAGCCTTTCCTTTATACTTTTCTCGTTGACAACTCAATGACCATGATCAAAACTTGAATCAATAGCTAAGATTAAAAGAAAGCTTGATCCATGTGACTTAAGACAATTTCATCACATGTTTAATTAAATTCACTTCAATTATTTGATTTTCCTAAGATTTAACTTAGGAAATACATTAAAATAATTAATTAATTTAATATGTCCTAAACCAGATGAAATTTCCTAAATCCATTTCTGAGTCTTGTAGATCAAGTGTACTCTAGTCCTTCCTCAAAATTTGGGACCTAGAGCACAACTGATGCTACCCCAAATACACAAAATCTCAACACTTTTGACAAGCTCAAAGAGGTGATGAGCAATTGCTCGGTATTGGCTTTGTCGGACTGCACGCAACCCTTCATTCTAGAGTGTGATGCTTCAGGGGAACGAGTAGGCGTAGTGTTGATACAGGGGGGCCACCCCATATCTTTTGAGAGCCAGAACCTACTGCTGCATGAGAGGTTGTATCTGATATACGACAAGGAGATGATGACCATTATGCATGCATTGGCCAAGTTTAGGAAGTATTTGGTGGGTAACAGGTTTCGAGTGAGGATTGGCCACAATAGCCTTCGATTTTTCCTTGAGCAGAAGCAATTGCAGGAGAGGTAGCAAAAGTGGATCAGTAAGATCCAGGCCTACGACTTTGACATTGAGTATGTCAAAGGGAAAAACAAGGTGCTGGCAAATGCCTTGTCACGCAGACCAACAGCATTATCCTTGATGAGCTTAGATGCGTTAGCCTTGGATCGCCTCCAAACCCTCGGCGCTGCCTCTAGAAGGGATTGTGATACCCCAGAATGGGTGACGCAGTCACTGCGCTATCCCTGAAGGGTCTCTGTGCAACCCCTGAAGGGTTTCCTGAAAATGGCGTTGTCCTTGCTGCTGCTGCCTTCCTCTGCACTGTCCTTGAGCTGATCTCTTCTCTATCTCTTTGTGTATTCTAGACCCTGGGATCAGATCATCCCCTTGGTCTAAATTCCCCTCTCTGCAACTGAAACACTTCTGAGTATTCTTAGCAACCTCGCCCTAGAATCTCAGCTTAGCTTCAGTGCTCTGCCTCTGTGTTTCTTTACAAATGACTCCAAGCCTTTCTTTTATACTTTTCTCGTTGACAAAACAACGGCCATGATCAGATCTTGAATCAATGGCTAAGATTAAAAGAAAGCTTGATCTGTGTGACTTAAGACAATTTCATCACATGTTTAATCAAATTCACTTTAATTATTTTATTTTCCTAAGTTTTAACTTAGGAAATACCTTAAAATAATTAATTAATTTAATATTTCCTAAACTAGATGAAATTTCCCAAATCCATTTCTGGGTCTTGTAGATCAGGTGAACTCTAGTCCTTCCTGTTAAACACACACATGGTGTATGGAGAAAGATAAACACACACAACACACACAACAGAAAGATAGGCATTCGTTGCATCTTTATTACACATAGATGTACATTTATAATACAGTGGTGTGACCCTTGGATTCATCTTCCAAGGTCACTTGGACTCCTTTGTGACTTTTCGCCTTCCACACCTACCCATGGAGGATTAGGTGTTCAACATTCCCCCCTTTAATCTGAAGGGGTATGTGTGAGTCCAGGAAGAGAGTTGTACTACAAATCTGCAAAGTATGCATAGCAGCACTTAGGCTGGATCAACTCTCTGAAATGTTGTCAAAAAGAGGTGGTTTAAGGATGACCACAAACACTGGAACACAACGTTTATTGCAGTTCCCGGAACTCTTCCAAAACTGGCAAGAAGCTAAGGGCTTGTGCTAGAGGAATTGTCCCTCATAAAAAGGGAGACCTTCAACCTAAAAGAAGGGAAGTCTACAACCTGTGATGGTTTAAGGATGACCACCAACACTGGAATGCTTGATGCAATTCCTGGAACTAAACCAACGCTGGCAAGAAGCTGAAGTCTTCTGCTAGAGGAAGTGTTCTGAAAGAGATGGTTAAAGGTTGTCCATCAACCAAAGGCATGCTCATGGGCATCCGTGTCTCTGGCTACAACTTTGAATCTCGAATGACGAATTGTGGCTCAAGCTCGCTTGAACTGCTGTGTCTCTGGCTACAACTCTGAATATGCAATGACAGGTTGTGGCTCAGGCTCGCTTGATCTGACTTCGAAGCTTATAGATGACTACCATTTTCCCCCCTGTCAGGTACAAGGTGAGATGATGGCGAAAACTCAATTGCAAGTTTGTTCAATATTCGAGAACAAGTTTTGACATGTGACTTAAACATCTTCTTGGCTATTGATGCCCATTGCCAAGAAGCGATCCATCCAAGATGAATCTTTGTTCTTGCAGGAGGCTTGTTTTTGAAGCATCTGTGTGAAGAATGGGTGTGTCGACCACAATGCTTGCATGGATGAAGATCAAAACAATGATCTTTCATATGGCCAACTCGATCACAGTGTTGGCATTTTACAATTTGTTGTTGTTGTTGTGGAAGTGGAGCAGGATCTGGAACAATTGCAGGTGAACTGTCGTAAAGAAATCTGGCACTTTGAAATTTGATGGGCTTGGTGTAGTCTGGAATATGAAATGACACATCCTTGTCATATCCAAGACCAGTTCTGTGCTTGTTGTGGACAAGCTCTTCCCAAGGTCTGATGATGGGCTTGGGAAGTGCAGGTTGAGCTACTGCATCTGCATGTAAATCTGCTCTTGTACAAGGAACTGAATGTGAATCAACTGCAACTTTATCTTCTTGCTGCTGATTAGAGTCCTTATCAATTTTCTGAACAGAAACAAGTTCAGAATGGTGACTCTTTTGCTAAAGTTCATCTTGTTGAAGCTGAGATTCCAACTGCAAAAACTCAATCTTGTCTTGTGCATCTTGTAAACAACTTTGAATATTACAAAGAGCATTCTTGCTCATTTTTACCATATCATGAACACTGGAATGAATGAGGTTATTCAACAATTCTAATGCCTCGTTGATTTTAGCCATTTTTCTCAACAACCTAGGCTAAAAAATAAAGGGTGTCGGCTTCAACCGATAATGCACCCGTTTACAATGTCATTCAACTTACTTTCAAAGATACAAATGTCTTTAAAGAACAAACTCTGCTACTCAAATTATGGAGGACCTCAAGGTATAGACTTGGCTGTCTAACCGACAAGCAACAATGACTTACATCTACAATTTCTCAACAACTCGAAGTTACACTTCAAACACTGATTGCAACTATGAATGAAGAAGAAATATCCACTCACAATGTGAGTACAATTCTGCAAATATTTTGTAAATGTGTAGCAAAAACGCTGAGCAATAACCCTTTAAGGCAGTTGGTTTCTCTCTTCTTCAAAGAGTTGTTTTACACCAACAACAACTCAACTCAACAAAAGAAAGAGATATTCACAAGCTTGGATGCTTGACCTTGTTGTACTGTTTCACAATAAAGATTAAGGGAAACTCAAAAAATCAGAAACTTTGTGTGGCCAAACTATGATGCCACTGCTATTTTGAAAATGATGACCAATTTACAACATGTCTTCACATTGTCAAACTCTTTGAGAAAATCACCCTTCTATCCATGCCACAAATCATACAATGCAAAACTTCTCTTTTCTCCTCTATGTATACAGTCCATTTACTCATATGCCATTTCCTCTCTCTCTGCTGTTTTTTTTTTTTTTTTTGTAAGGAAAAAAAAAATAGAGAAAACAAAGGTATTAACTAGGAGAGGTGTTTATTGGGGGAGGTTTTATCTGGGGGAGGTTTTACTGAGGAAGGTGTTTTCTGGGGAAGGTATTACCTAAGGAAGGTTTTAACTAGGGGAGGTAAAACTGTAAAAAAATTAAAAAGTCGAATTAAAAAAAAATTAAAATGGAGAACGTGGGAGGGGGGAGGGAAGGCCGAAAAAATTTGAGTGGGATGGTGAGCATTGGGCAGGTATGCAGCCAGGGGAGGGGCATGTGTGGAAAGGCCGTGAGGGCAATGAGGGGTGTAAGGGGGCGGGGTTGCAGGGCGGACAGGGTGAGGGAGAAAGGGGAGGGGGTAATGGGTAGTGAGGGCCATGGGAAAGGGGGACGGGTGGGGAGGAATAGCGGTGGGAGGGGTTGCGAGGTGGGGGTAGCGTAGAGCGTAGGGGCGGACGGGGTGAGGGAGCAAGGGGAGGGGTTAATGGTTGGTGAGGGCACGTTGGAAAGAGAGCGGGTAGAGCAAGGGTGGTGAGTAGAGCAAGGGTGGTGAGGCGGGGAACAGGGGTTGGGGAGGAGGGTCGTGGAGGTGGAGAGAGAGCGAAGGTTGAGCGGAAGGGTGAGGGGGTTGGGTAGTAAGGTGAGAGCGGGATCGGTAGAGGGGACGAGCAAAGGGTTGAGGGGGCAGGGGAGGGACGAGAGTGGTGGGGAGTCGGGTGAGGAGAGAGGGGTGGGTAGGGGGTCGAGTTTTGCAGCGAGGGGAAGGGTCGAAAAGGGTAGAGCAGGTGTGAGGGGAGCACGTAGGGAGGGCCGTAGGCCGTGAGGGAGGGCATGAGAGTGTGCTCAGAAATTTTTTATTTTTTTTATTTTTTTATTTTTTTAATACAGTAAAAAAACACAGCAGAGATTTTCAGAAGGTGAGGGCAACAACAAAAATTTTTAGGAACTTTCAGTAGAAGAATATAGCTGAGAATTGGAGAATTTACAATAAAACTCAGAATTTTCTGAGACCCAAATTGAACAATGGCAGACAATATTTTTTCCAGCAGTAGAGAATTGCAGAAATTTCAGCAAAAAGCCCAGAAATTAAAAGTAGGCAACAGAAATTGGAGGAAAATTCAGAATTGCAATGAGCAATGAGAAACCTGTAGATTTTAAGATGCACAACGCTGCTCTTCACAAAACAAATTTCTGAATGCTGCAGAAAGATTGATGAATGTAGCAAAAATGACTGCTGCAGAATATCTCTGAATGCTGCAAAAATGACTAGAATTTTTGCACATATACACAGGCCATAAATCAAATGGCTCACTCAAGGTTGAGCTGGTTATGAACGTATCAGCTCCGATACCATGTTAAACACACACATGGTGTATGGAGAAAGATAAACACACACAACACACACAATAGAAAGATAGACATTCGTTGCATCTTTATTACACATAGATGTACATTTATAATACAATGGTGTGACCCTTGGATTCATCTTCCAAGGTCACTTGGACTCCTTTGTGACTTTTGGCCTTCCACACCTACCCATGGAGGATTAGGTGTTCAACACTTCCTCAAAATTTGGGACTTAGAGCACAACTAATGCTACCCCAAATACACAAAATCTCAACACTCCCTCTTAGCATCAAGGGTGTGCTCTGGCAATACATCACACTTATGCATTACATGATTTTGGGCACTAGTTCTGTGTTGCTGATGCTTGGCCTGCTGCCACTCAACTCTGCACTGTTGCTGCCATTCTGTACTGCTGCCCATGACTCTTCCACTGCCATTGCAACCACTGTACTGCAGCTCCCTCTCAATATGCTACATCTGTGTTCCTCATAGCACTGCCACTGCTGATATGTTGCACTACAACTTCAGTTGTTGAGAGAAACAACTGAATCTCCTGCCCAATCTTTGACAGACAAGTCAGATGGGCTGCATCCTCATCACTGAAGCTCCATAAGCTACAGATCTGTGCTAGCATCTAAAGAATGATGCACAGCTACAACGCTACTAGCGTAATCAGACTCACTCTGCACTACTAAAGTCACATCAGCTCCTTGTGCTGAAATCTATCACGCTGCTGCTGCACTGCGCTGTCCCTCTAAAGCTCTTTGTGTTGCTGCAGCTTTGCACTGCGTAAGCAACACTGCACTGCGCTGCTGAAGTCAAATTAGCCTCTGCACTGCTACTGCTTCTACGCTGCTGTTGCTAGGCTCTGTGCTGCTCCTCCCAGTCTTCAGATATGCCTCTGCCTCAACCTCATCTATGATCTATGCACCCACTGCTCCACTTGTCCCGCTACTGTCTTAAGGCTGCCGTAGCTCGCTTGTGATCCAAGAGATGAGCTGCTCAAGGATCCTGCCTGTCTTCCATGTAGCTCCTCTACATGTCCATGTCACACCACCTCTATGGTTCATGAGCACTCATGGCTGCATCATCTCCGAACCCATCATCTGCCACCGCTGCTTTGGAAGAAGATGCTTCCTTGTCCCTTTTCTTCTCTGGACAATGGCTGGCAAAATGTCCCATTTTGCCACACTGAAAGAACTTGATCTTTGAAAGACCCTTCCTCTTCTTCTTCGACTGCTTCTTCGATGCCAAGGCTGCATATTCCTCCTCTTCCTTCTTTACTTTGCTCAACCCAGGGTTGTGCTACTTCTTGGTGAATCTGCGTAGTTCTTCTTACCATAGGATTGGCCACAAGCTGTCACAATCTGGGAGGTCCACTCTGCCCAAGATACTTTGGACAAAGGTTTCTCACTCATCTGTGACTGCATTGAGGGCAATTCTAACTATCACTGCATCATCTACAATTGCACCTGTTGCAGTCAGCTGATCCCTGATTGACTGTAATCTGAAGAGGAAATGCTCGTTGTCTTCTCTCTTGGTCATCATGAATGACCTCATTTGGGCCTCCAACAACATCTTCCTTCAGACTGATTCCTTTTCTTAACTATGTGTGGTACAATATGGTCCTTGATGCTGTCCATTATTAGCCACTTGGCATGCCCAACAACTTCCCGATGCTTCCATAGGAGATCTGCATCTGTCGGTGTGGCCAGAGTCTGCTCTGCATGGTCTCTTAGACCATATGCCTCAAGGACAATCAAGATCCTTGCTTTCCACACCGAAAAGTTTGAGAGGCCCTCTAGCCTATATTGATCACACAGTCCATGAGGAGCCATCTGCTCAGAATGTGTTGGAGCTCCTCCTCTCTATGCTAGAGATCTTGGATCTAGGGTCCTTTACGAATTGGGCACCCTCTGCTCCCTCTGACACTTGATTTCCCTCCTTGGAAATCTAAAAAATCAACTATGATTCAGCTTCTTCTTTGATCCTCTGATCAAACTGCAAGTTTCCTTTGGCAAGAAACTCTCTGAGAAGCTGATCTATTCCCAAACTTTGTCACTTGTGCTAAGGCTAAAAATATGAAAACTTCAGAGATTTAACACCACCAGCTCTTCTGAATTTCTGCAACTTTTCTGCAGAATTTTTCTGGATCTGACAGATTCAGATCTGAATCACACTGGCTGGCTTCAGACCCAACCAGCGTTGTTTCTGAGCTGCCTCTACGCGGTAATTGCATGGGCTTGCTAGGACACAGCATTGGACATCGTCACCCTTCCCTCTTCATGAATCTGCTCCTAAAAACTGCACTATCCCTTCAGATCTGCTTCTCTGCTACTTTCTGCAACTAAATCCTTCAGATTCTTCAGTCGGTGACCCTTCTAGATCTGCAATTGCTCTAATACCATGTAGAAATTTCTGAATCTTAACTCTTAAGCAGAAATTATTACTGTTAATCTGGTTATGCTCCTCCTACTTAGACAAGTTATTAACTGAATAAATTCGAGTTAAAATCGAAGCAAAACACAGAACAAATCTCTACCAATTCAGATCTAGAATAAGCACATGCACACATTGACAAAGTGACACAGTTATTTCTGGACAAACTGTCCCCGAAAAAAACCCAATGTGGGAAAACCGGTCTTTGGCTGCTGGAGGGTTCTATTATTAAGAATATTTCTGAATACGCAACTCTGGGTTCTAGATCTGGAAAACTCGATAGAGAAAAATCTAGATCTACTGCTCAGTGGTTGATCTAGGGCCACAATACTGACTGATCCACACCCTCAAACGGGATTTACAGAACTTAGCTAGGCCTAGAAACCCTAGCGCTGCCCCTGGAATGCACTGCGCCAGCCTCTTAAGCCCCTGTTGGGCTCTGCGTCAGCCTTGGATGGCCTCCAAACCCTCAGCGCTGCCTCTGGAAGGGACTGCATTACCCCATAATGGGTGATGCAGTCAGTGCGCTGCCCCTGAAGGGTCTCTGCGCAACCCCTGAAGGGTTTCCTGAAAATGGCATTGCCCTTACTGTTGCTGTTGCCTTCCTCTGCGATGTCCTTGAGTTGATCTCTTCTTTGTCTCTTTGTGTATTCTAGACCTCGGGATCAGATCATCCCCTTGGTCTAAATTCCCTTCTCTACAACTGAAACACTTCTGAGTATTATTAGCAATCCTGCCCTAGAATCTCAGTTTAGCTTCAGTGCTCTGCCTCTGTGTTTCTTTACAAATGACCCCAAGCCTTTCCTTTATACTTTTCTCATTGACAAAACAACGACCATGATCAGATCTTGAATCAATGGCTAAGATTAAAAGAAAGCTTGATTTGTGTGACTTAAGACAATTTCATCACATGTTTAATTAAATTCCCTTTAATTATTTTATTTTCCTAAGTTTTAACTTAAGAAATACCTTAAAATAATTAATTAATTTAATATCTCCTAAACTAGATGAAATTTCCCAAATCCATTTCTCGGTCTTGTAGATCAGGCGAACTCTAGTCCTTCCTCAAAATTTGGGACCTAGAGCACAACTGATGCTACTCCAAATACACAAAATCTCAATAGCTACAGCCCTTCCCATTCCAGAAGGAAAATGGGAAAGCATCTCCATGAACGTCATCACAGGGTTGCTCACAGTGCAGGGCAAGGATTGCATCTTTGTGGTTGTTGATCGACTAACAAAGTTTGCCCATTTCTTCGCCATATCCTCACGGTACACAACTTAACAGGTGGCTGAGCTATTCTTCCGTGATGTTTTCAGACTGCATGATCTCCCCAAGATCATAGTCAGTGATAGGGACAGCCGTTTCATGGGCGGTTTTGGCAAGAGCTCTTTTGTTTGGTGGGTACAGAGTTAACTCCTAGTACCAGCTACCACCCATAGACGGATGGGCAGATAGAGATAGTGAACAAGTGGCTGGAAGGCTAGTTGCAGAACTATGTCATGGGGTAGCAAAAGGCATGGCTACGTTGGCTTCACCTGGGAGAATACTGCTACAACACCACTTTCCATATGTCTATTGGTATGACTCCATTTTATTCTTTGTATGGATATAATGCTCTAACTTTTGCTGATGTTATGTTTGGAGCTAGCAAAGCCCACAGGGCCAAGGACTGGATCCAAGAGAGCCAAGATATACTCCGAGCTCTTAAGGACAACATGGCTACAACACAGAACGAGCAGAAGCTGTTTGCAGACAGAGGGTGGGTAGAGAGATAGTTTGAGGTTGGTGACTTGGTCTACCTCCGACTTCAGTCATGCAAGCAGTCTGCGCTAAAGAAAATAGGTGCCTGAATGGAAAGATGCACTTTGGAGCAACTTTGTATGTAGGTTTCAAGAACATCTTGTAGTTTTCAAGGTCAATGTCTCTTTTCTTGAACCAAAGCTCACCATTGTTTGGAATCCCTGTAGCCATGGAGTTAGTCTCTACTGAAAGAGTGAATACAATCCCTGCAATAGTCACCTTATCTCTCCTTAGACCAGTGGAAAAAGTGCTAGGAAGCTTGTCATTGAAACCAAGCTCTTCAACCCTTTGGCAGAAGGCAAGGCAACTTGCATCTTGGAAGGATTTCTTGAGGAATGGTGTAGTCATGACATCCAATGCTGTAGTGGGATCATACCTACTGATTTGGCCTCCCTTATGCCTCCTCTACCCTATAGTCTCTGAATCCATAGTAAACCCTAGCTCGATAGGAGGGGAAATTAAGTTTAGTGTAGGGAAAAACAGGGGATTTTAGGCAGTTTTGGAAATGGAGGGAAATGAAGGGGTTGTAAGGATTCTGAATTCTTGGGAAAATTTAGGGGGATAGGGATAGATGTTAGGGAGTGGGGGGGAGTGGAATTTAGGAAATGGATGAGGGGAAAGGGTGCGAAAGGGAAAAACACAGCCCTAACCAAGAAATGTGTAGTGTAGGCTAGGGTTTTGGGAAAAATGATGAAATTGAGGGATAGGGGTGAGGGAAAATCTTTAGGAAGGTATATGAAATGTAGGGGAAGGTGAATGAGCTTGTATGTGAGGGTTTTTCTCAACAATTCTATCAAAGAGACTATGAAAGCAAGCAAATGCTACAAAACCCTAGAAGAGGGAATTCTGATCTCTCCAAGCGTGCAAATGAAGTGAAAGAGGCATATTAGGGACCCACTTGCTGTGATGAGCCTGGAACTTGAATTGGATGAAGATACCCCTGGACAAAGAAGTTTTGGCTCGCTTGAGAAAATGCAACACACTCTGGCAAAAGCGCAGCTCTGCCAGTGAAAAGCGTAGCGCAGGAGGTGGCAAGGAACTGCTTCTCTAAGGGTGGAAATTCTCTTTGAAGGTGGATAGATGTTTCTTGAGGTTGGAATGAGAAAACGACATGCTCTTTCCGTCTTTTTATAGCTTGGAAATCAATTTTTCTTCTTGGTAGTGATGTGGCCCCACCATGTCTTTTCACAATTTGATGAGATGGCTTGTGTACTGCGGCTTAGAAAACTTTTTACATATATTACATCATGAAATAAGATAAAATACACCTTAGTAACCTTTATTGATGACCATGGAGACATACACATTGACAAACCACTTCTTCGTGGTCGATATTCTAGACACCAACTTAGTGTTGGGAGTCCAGTGGTTCATCACCCTTGGGAAGGTCACCACTGATTGGAAAACACTAGAGATGGAGTTTGTGGACAAGAAGAGTGGGAATCTGGTGATGCTCAGGGGCATGCACACATACCCTCCTCAGACAATTTCTACACATAGGATGGAGGCATATTTCTGGAAGGGAGGCATAGAGTGGGTTGTGGAGTTGAGGATTTCGGATGAAGGTGTCTCGGGCCAGCGTATGCGCCCAGATGTGCAGAGTCTCCTAGACCATTATTATACAGTTTTTAAGGACATTCCACTGGGGCAGCCATCGGATCGGGGGTTTGAGCACACTATTGAGTTGGAGTTCAGCATTCAGGCCATGATCACCACCCCCTGCAAGCATCTCAAGGCCTATAGGGATGAGATTGAGAGAGCTATCCATGAGCTCTTAGCATTGGGGCACATCAAGCCCAACACGAGTCCATTCGCTTCTTCAGTGGTTTTGGTGAAGAAGAAGGATGGCACACTGCGGATGTGCATAGACTATAGGGCCCTGAACAAGAAGACCATGAAGAACCGCTACCCTATTCCCAGGATCGATGAGTTGATGGACGAGCCGATGGGAGCAAAGTTCTTCTCCAAGATTCATCTGAGGTTAGGATACCACCAGATCAGGGTGAGGGACAAGGATGTCCACAAGATTGTGTTTCGTTGTCGTTATGGCCATTTCGCGTTCTTGGTGATGCCCTTCGGGCTTACCAATGCTCTGGCTACTTTCCAGTCTTGCACGAACTACATCTTCCGTGGTCAGTTGAGGAAGTTTGTGCTAGTGTTCTTTGACGATATCCTCATATACAACCGCACATGGGAGGAGCATTTGTAGCACATAGAGACAGTGTTGCGTATCTTGGAGGAGCAACATTTCCATGCCAAGCTGTCCAAATGCAAGTTTGGGTTGACAGAGATGCTCTACCTAGGGCATATCATTGGGGTGGATGGAGTGAGAGTCCATGAGAAGAAGATTAGGGCCATCAGAGATTGGCTGGAGTTGAAGAATGTGACGAAGCTTCGGGGGTTTGTGGGTATTTATACCTACTACCGGAAGTTCGTCAAAGGTTTTTCACAGCTTGCAACACCCCTCATAGCCTCACCAAAAAGGGGGCTTTTCAGTTGGACTGAGACTGTGCAGAGGGCTTTTGACAAGCTCAAGGAGGTGATGAGCAGCTGTCCGGTACTAGCCCTACCAAACTTCATGCAACCATTTGTGTTGGAGTGTGATGCTTTGGGGGAAGGAGTAAGCGCAATATTGATGTAAGGAGGGCACCCCATAGCTTTCGAGAGTTGGAAGCTATCGCCGCATGAGAGACTCTACCCCATTTACGACAAGGAGATGCTGACCATCATGCATGCGTTGGCTAAGTTTCGACAATACCTAGCAGGGATCATGTTCTAGGTGAGAACAGATCACAACAACCTCAGGTTTTTCTTGGAGCAGAAGCAACTGACGGAGAGGCAACAGAAATGGGTCAGCAAGATCCAGGCATACGACTTTGACATTGGGTATGTCAAAGGGAAGAATAACATAGTAGCAGATGCGTTGTCTCGGAGACCAACGTCTCTATCCTTGATGAGCATTGATGCAGATTGGAGGGCTCAGCTACTGGTGGAGTATTCCAAAGACTAGTTTGCATGCAAGGTATTGGATGGGTAGGTGACAGATGACCGGTACAGGGTGATGGATGAGGTTATTTATTACTGGGACCGGATCTTTTTGACGGCCAACTCCCGGTTACGGGAGAAGATCTTGCATGCGGCGCATGATTCTCCACTTTTAGGGCATCATGGGTTCACTAAGACCTATAGTGCCATTAGAGAGAGGTTCTCCAGGAAGGGCCTCAAGGAGGACATACTCCGGCATGTGAAGGAGTGCATAGTCTGCTAGAAGAACAAGGGGGAGTTAAACCAGCCGACGGGTTTGTTGCATCCGCTTCCCATTCCGGAGGGAAAATGGGAAAGCATATCTATGGAATCTACCGCGTGGCTGCCTCGAAATCTCCCTTGCTCTCCTTCTCTTCCTCTCTCAATCTGCTCATGAAAGAATGAATGACCTTTTCCTCCTTTTCCTCCTTTAACCTAACCCTAAGTGACTTTTGGGAATCCCTAAATCCAATGGCTGAAATAGATTGAGATCTAGGGCTGAGATTAAATGCTCATTTAAATCTCACTTTCTATTTTTTAATTCACCCCACTTTAATAAAGACCCACTTAGTCTTTTATTTCCAAAGTTACTTTTTCCTTTCTAATTTTATATTGACTTTATTAAAGTCACTTTAAAATTAGACTTTAGTAACTTTATCACTTAAAGTCACTTTTAAATTAGATTTGACTTTATAACTTTATAAAGTCACTTTAGTAACTTTATCACTTTAAGTCACTTTAAAATTAGATTTGACTTTATAAAAATTATAAAGTCACTTTAGGAGAAAAATTAAATTCTTTTGGACACTTTTCCCTAGGCCAAAGATCAAAGCCTTAGGGAACCACCTGTCCTCCGGTACCAAATTTCAACAATCTAGATGCTAACCTTTGATGACATATGGAGATCTACACGTGATGGTGTAATACCCTTGAATGATCACATGGTTGGAAGATTAAATGATGACATGGAAGATCTCATTTAATGGTTGGAAGACTATCTTACTATCTTGGAACTTTCCCACTGTACTACACTAGTACGTGATGACATTATGACATATCAAGATAACATGGATGAAGCATATCATGATGACATTATGACCCTATGACAATGAAGAAGCCATACTATCCTAATTAGTTTCTGCACTAAACAATTCAAAGGCAGTCAGAAAGAAAAATGCTTTTCACCACATTAGAGGCAACCTTTGAACATGGGACCTAGACCATCTGAAAGAGGACTTTTTCCTCTTTCCAACGAGCCTTTACTTGCCTCGAAACTCCCAGCAGTTGATGAGATATGAAATTTTTAAGTTAAGAAAAATTAACCTTATTAGTGAGCCAACCTATCCTTGTTCTTCATGTTGGCCTATTTGCAAAGACGTGATCCTTCATTTTCGTAGCTGTCACACTATAAATATACAGTTCGGTCCTCAGTTTTTAAGGATAAAATTCGGTCAAGAAATACAAAGATGTACCACAGTTCACACCTTGTGAACTAGGGACACCGAGAAAGTCTTTTTAAGATTTGTTTGGGTAAATATTTGAGTTGATACCCTCGTATTTGGAGCTGTCATCAAACTCAAACCTGTATGCTCCTATCAAAGCAGCTCAGATTGTTTTTATGGCTCACTGCAATACTTCAGGACCTCGTTTTTGTGATGTGTCACAGTGATACGGACATACAGTGATCAAACAACTCGGACCAGGGTTATTTTTGTGGGACAGACCTTCTATTTTCTTTGGTTCGTATATCATCACATAAAGACCGGTTTGGACAACTACTTGTTAAGGGTAAACAAGACTTAAAACCTTAGCAGAATTCTAAGCACACTTGAATAACAGACTTTTGTTGGAGCAAGTTGTAGGCTGGACTTGGACAGTGAAATATTAGGAGTCCTGAAGCTGTTTCATACACCTCAGATTAATTACTGTGATGCTCGGACTATGAAATAATTCTGTCTCGGATCCTATGATTGATTAATTTGCTGCAAGTAGCTCAGAACGAGTACACAGTAATATTCTCGGATCTGTGATTTATTCTTAGCTCGGACACCTAAGTAACCGGATACTCCTAAAATGCCCTCGTATCCCCGAATCCCTGTGTCGGACACCTCTACGTATCGGATTCGGCCCCAATTCGAAGGACAGGGCGTATCCGTACAGGGTACGGTCGGGATACGGCGTATCCGAAAAGGGACATGCCGTATCCCGACCGTACCTCGTCGGATACGCCCGCGGGTTCAAAAAAGCGTTGTTTTTTTATTATAAAGGGGGGTTTTTGCTCATTGTTTTTCACCAATTGAGGAGGATTTTTCAGGAGAGGGCATCAAGCCTATGGCCCTAGTATTTATATATGATTCATGGTAATGTTAAATTCTTAAAGTAAAAGTGACATTCTCCTTAATCTTCATTTTCATCCTTTTACTTAAATTTTTAACATTACCATGAAATGACTCAGGATGTTTGAGAGTGGTTTTGACCTCATTGGATTTCATATGGAGAAAGTAGAATTTTAGATCTCATTCAAAATCCAGCAGACTTATCAGTTTTTCAGGATTTCAGGATTGGGTTATTGCAATGTTTCCATCGAATTTTGTCATGTATTAGGGTATGGAACTCGTATTTAATCAAGAGCACCAATCCATTTGGCAGTGTTCTTATGTAACACATTTTGATTCTGATGACTTAATGAAAAAACTATAGTATCTTACTATCTTCAATCTTGTCTTTTTGAGTAAATTTGACGATTGTATCATGTATGGTGTATCAATGTATCATTGTAATTTGTATTATAGTATCAATGATGATGTATGACTCATGAGTATCTAATATCTATGTTTGAATCAATGAATTTTGTATGAATTTGTGCAAAAAATATCTAATTTTTAATATATTAATATATATATATTTTTAATAAAATAATATATAACGTAACGTATCCCAGAAGTATCCTGTTTCGGGGTCACCGTACCCGTATCCGATACTTCAAATCCTGGTATCCCCGTATCTCCGTATCCCCGTATCAGGTGACTTAGTCGGACACCATCACTTAAAGCAATATCACCACAGGACTGTGGTTTGAAGATCTTCAGACCTCAATCTTAGTGAACAAGAGAACCTATGGATTCTTGAAAGCAGTTTATTATAGATCTTTTGAGACATATTTGAGGATGTTTTGAAGGACACCCGGAAAGACCATGTGACATTTAAATAGACCTTTAAGAACAACAAAGAGAGGACCTTGGGAAATGTTTGAAAACGTTTTGAAGCAGATCAAATACATCCTACCGCAGTATTTTGAAGACATTTTATGAAGAATTTTTGAGGATAGTTTGGTGCAGACTTCTTGGTGGAAATTTTGATACACATCTTGAAGCAGATTTGAAGTTGTCTTGAGATATTCTTGAAGACATCTTGAAGCACCTGTTAAAGAGCTTGTTGGGCAAAGCATTGTGAAGACTTTCTTGACAAGAAGCCCTTGAAGAAGCTTAGAGCAGGGGCAGAACTTGGACTGCCTTTTGTAGACACCTTGAAGGTCTTGAAGATAATGTTGAAGACCATGATGCATTAGCCATCATGAGGTAACTTGGAGATCTTTGTTTGGGTAACATGAAGAGCAGTGGTGACACCTTCTAAGAAGACAAGGTTGTCATTGATGAAGTGATTTGGAGGAGCCATTGCTGAAGATTGACAGGGCTCGTTGAAGAAGACATTGGGAGCCGTGAAGAACAACCAAACACATTTTGACGAAGTGAAGCTGAGGGTTGGAGCCCAAGAGGTTGGACCCTCATAGAGACAAAGTTGGTGCCTTGGAAGATAGGGTTGGAGCCCTAGAGGATAGAAGTCCTCAAGAAACCAGGTTGGAGCCTGAACTAGATACAGGGTTGGAGCCCTAGAGGTTGGTGCCTCAAATTGACAAGGTTGGAGCCTTGGGAAGTCCAAGTCGATGCTTGGCATAATACAGGTTGGAGCATGGGAAATTGAAGATTGGTGTTTTCATCTAGGGTTGGAGCCCTACTCAAATATTGTACTTGATTTATTCAGATTAATAAAATTATTTATTCTTATTTGTTCATTTTGTGTTCTAAATATAAGTGATCTAACTGGTAAAAATAACAATTGAAAATAAATACTGATTCACCCCCCCCTCTCAGTATTTCCAACAACTTTCACTTATTTATAAAAGTGGGTCACATAAAGTAGTTTTTTTAAAAAGTGAGCTTATGATGCAGGAGCATCCTGCTCAAATGTCATCTAACTGGTAAAAATAACAATTGAAAATAAATACTGATTCACCCCCCCCTCTCAGTATTTCCAACAACTTTCACTTATTTATAAAAGTGGGTCACATAAAGTAGTTTTTTTAAAAAGTGAGCTTATGATGCAGGAGCATCCTGCTCAAATGTCATTATTTATTTGGGTGATTTAGGGGGTGATGTTTTTTTAATTATTTTATAAATTATGTACATTTTAAATAAATTAAGA
Organism: Pinus albicaulis; assembly: GCA_034641835.2. NCBI lineage: Eukaryota > Viridiplantae > Streptophyta > Pinopsida > Pinales > Pinaceae > Pinus > Pinus albicaulis. Next base: position 376,634,453 of record CM076571.1, on the reverse strand, counting down.
GGAAAATCTGAGTGTGAGGTTTATTGTAAATATTCTCTTATAATTGAGAATATGAGAGGAGTCGGGTTGTATAGATATCTTAGGGATTATGAACTCCTTAAATAGGAATTAGTTGAGTCAAAGGTGGGATAAGCTATTTTAGAATTTGGTTGAGTCATTTGTGGAGAAAATCATGGATTCAAATTAATCCACAACTATGTATAAATATGAGCTTCGTATGAGGATGGAGAATAGAAAGAGGATGGAATAGGACAGAGGAAAAGAAGAGAGCGTAGAGTAGGAATGGTGTGACAGTGTGATGAGTTGTAAAGGCGAGAGTCGAGAGGGAAACCAAGTGTATTATTCGGCCAAAAAAGAGTTGACACTGTATTTTATTGTTGTTATTTTATGCAATCATTTTATTTCATTCGCTCTCTATTCGGTTATTTGCTTAACCTCTGCTACACAATTTATACACTAAATGTTTGCAGTAGACACTACCATCGAGTTGCAGGTGCAAGGCGGTTTTGATTAGAATCGATCCAAGCAGGGAATGTCGATCTCAAATAGCCCACGGTGAAGAGTTGGTATTACATTCCATTGAAATCGCTTCTCACAATAGATAAGATTTGAGTCTTAATGCATTTCAGGGTTGAACTTCTTAGATTTCTATGAGAAGTTTGAAAGCCGAATCAGTGTGAATGCTGGATGTAAGGCAGTTGATAGTGAAGATAACACCAGTGGAAGAAGGGTGTCACAGATCGCAAACAAAGGCAAATGACTCAAAGGGCTTCGCACCAAAAACTTGTTTAACTGTGATGCGAACTGGCGAAACCATGTGGTCGCACAACACTTCATCAAATTTCGCATTAGTAAGGATTAGTGGCAGCGTTAAGTTATACGACTTGAGGAACATGAATGTGATGTGGGAATAAAGCGAAAGCGATAGTTGTGAGTGCAATTCGACGGTAATTGAGCAGGTTTGATATGGGATCCTCAAAAGAGGAATTCGGTGCATATGGTATTGTTTGGAGTGTATGTGTTGTGTGATCCGCGATATATATTATGTATTGAATCTCAGTGGTTTAAGTTGAAGATTTTGAAACAGATGGTTTCATTTTAAAGTGAATACAAACTCTATTGTTGCGCAATATTCTGATTTGTGCAGAGCCACAGATGAGAGATGAGTGCAATTGTGCATTAGTTGAATTAGTTGTGTGCTTTGGAAGAGATGCATAAGTTGGCTAATCACAGATTGTGCCTTTAGTTGTTGCTTGAAGATGTTGTTGTACAAAGCATTGCTGGAAAAATTATATGAAGCATTGAGTTTATTAATATCCTAGATGCGGCGGTGTGTTTACTAATAAACCATTTGTGTGCTTGCATACGTTGCTGTCTGTTTGGAGACGCGTGAAGATGTTTAAGGAGCTGAAGTTTTCAAGCGTCAGGCACAACAATTTGTCAGATTCTTGCAAACCGTGAGCATTGTGATCCATAGAGCAAGTGGTGAACCCAATCGCAGCGGAAGCGTGGTTGACAACAGAGGCAGTGAGATTGGGCCGACAACGGTTGTGGTGAGTTTTTGGTTCATGTCAGTGTGAGAATATCCACGCACGTTGAGACAGCGTGAGGAAACAATCAGTAGTGTTGATTCGTGTCTTCTACAGAAAGCTTCCATTGAAATAATTCTGCTCATTACTGTGTTTATATTGAAGATAACCCAAGGTGCTGAGAATATATGACTTGGGCAAAAAGAAATTGCGTCGGAAAGGTGAGAATTAAATTGATATGAAACTGTGTTTGAATATGGATGCGGAATGTTCCATGGAGTTTGTTCTATCCGCAGGTTAACACGGTGAACGGTTTCTACCCCGATGTAAAAGGGATTCAAACTCATCCAAATGCACGTTGCTTTGCCATTTCGGTTGAGTTTCCAGAGCGTAACAACAAGGATAAGACACTCGTTCATCAGATTTCTATCAGGCATGAGTAGAAACTTGATTGTGGAGGTGGACGCTGCGAATGGTCCATACGAAAAGATAAAATCCATTAAAAAGTGAATGAGCAGGTTGAAAAGGTAGATGGGTGATTTTGTTTATGTGGAAAAGGTGCTTTGTTTTGAAGTGACTTATAATTAGTTTCTCACAACATATATTTAAGATCTTACTTCTATATGAGATGTATATCATAAAGTAGAACTTTTGGAGGAGAGAGATTAAGTGCTCATTAAATTATTTAAGATGGATTTTTATGGTATAAGAAGTGGGATAATTAATGTACTAGTGTTAAAGTTGAAGTAATGATTTGTATATCATGAAGTAAAAGGAGTCTAGTACATCATGTTGAGGTCAATTTTTTTTTTGAGAAGATTTTTTCAAAATTGAAGAAATTGGTCAATCAAGTGAGTTTGTCAAGACAATTACTTGCACAAGTGAGCGTTTTTTAATGAAAGTTGATGTCAAGTATGGAGTCAAAGAGTCTTACATCAAGTCAAAGGTTTGAATGTAATTGGGTGCATGATCGGCGGAGCTCGACACCCAAAGAGTTTGGTCATTGTAAAGCAAGAAATACTGCAGTTGTTGTTTGCAGCAAAGAGGAGCAAGAGAGTTGCCCAAAAGATGATTCCAAGACAGAGAACCAAAAGATACCAAGCGTAGGAAGAAAGCTTGCATTATTGGATGGAAAGTATGAAGGCTTGATGAAAAGGGGATTGAATGAAATCCACAAGTGAACAAATGAAGTTCACAAAGGAAGAAAAAATGACTGTTGATAGTCATTTCAGAGGTTCTGAGAAAGACCACTACAAAAGAAAGAAGGAAGATGCCAAGGCAAATGGCATATGGAAGCAGTTGACTGTTGAAGAATATGAGAGGGAGAAGGCTGAGATAGCAGTTCACCTTGAGTTACTGATGGAATTGTTACAAAGAAATAAGAAAGACCAGAGACATGGTTGGACCATGAGGAAGAAAGTGAAATGGCAGAGACTACAAGAAAAGAGGAACCAACAGGTAAATATGCAGTTAGCAGAAGAGCTGAGAAAGCTCGAGCAGATGACGAGTGTGCAATTGAGATGTGAAGAACTCAGAGAAGTTGAGTTGGAAATGGAAGTTTCCATTTGTGGACCAGAATAGGGTGAAATTCTAGGTGAAGAGGATAATGAGAAAGATCTCATGGACTATTGGAATAGTTTAGAACAATTTGAAGATATGTTGAAAAGGGAAGCAGATGAGGCTATGAAGCCTTGTATTTTTAAATCTCATAGTTTGTGTGTTTGCAGGATGTGCAGAAGATGATGGACAGTCTGGTGAAACTGTCACAAAGATGAATAAAGCTCTTAGGGTGAAGTATGATGGAGAATGCCTTTTAGAGGAAGGTACTGATTTCTTGCAGCAGAAAGAATTCATAGATGAATTTCTATTTGGTGTAAGATAGCCAGTTGAAGTTGTTATGGAGCAGAAGAATAAGGAAAATGCCGTAGTGATATTCCAAAGAGGTAAACAAATGAATTTGTTTAATGAAATTGATGAAATAATTTTGCAATGTGATGATACAGAAAACAAGATAACTCAGGAGGATTGCCAGAATAAGAATGAAACTGGGAATGAAGGTTGTGAGGAAATGCTAGAAAGATTTCACATGGAAATAGAGTTCTTGGAAAGATGGCTCAAGGAACCTGAAGGAGAAATGAAGCTTGCAGAACCTGATAAAGAAGAGATTGCAGTTATCGTGCATGATAGGGATGAAATGTCTCTAACATTTATAGAGTTAAGTGAATGCTTTGACTATTTAATTAATAATGTGGCTGTAGGTACAGAAGACAACATTAATAAATATGATGTTGAAATCAGAGGAATTGAACATAAATTATTTGAAGATAAGATGAAAGATTAGGAGTAGCAAGAAAGTTATGTCCTTAGAGACATAAAGGAAACAAAAGTATTAATCCAGCAGGGTAAAGATGAAAGCAACCAACAATTTAAAAGAGATGATTAGCAGCAGGAAAGTAAATTTGAAGAAGGCATTAGATTGCGAGAGTATAGAAATTGGCAGCAGAATGAAGAGCGTGAGGTTAGTCTGGCAGTAATGAGAGCAGAAATGGATATATTAACGGAGTGGCTACAAAGAAAGACAAATGAAGACTGAAGATATAGATGGAGAACGAATAAACGGGTTAAATGGAAGCTATTGTAACAAAAGTGAAATGGCAAGCTGATGAACGAGTTCAGAGAACTTGAAAAAATTCATATTGATTTGTTAAAGAAGGAGAAACCCAAAGGAATGGAGTCACAACAAAGAGGATTTGCTAAAATCCAGAAAGTCTATGATGGGAGATTGGTGCTTGAAGCATCAAAAGAGGCCGAAAAGTCTTGTATTTTTAAAACTGATAATTTGTTGATGATTGCAGGTACAACACCGGAGGAGAAATTTGTTACTATAGGGACAATCAATGACTATAGTTGTGATCAAGGAGAAGTTCTTGATTATTCTTCATTTTAGAAAGTGGAGTGTTCAGCGCAATTGGAGAAGGAAGCAGCAGACAAAGAGCCAGAGGCCGAAGAAGATAAGACCAGAGAAACTGTAACGGAAAGAGGAGAAGGCACTACATAAAACATCAATCGTATTGATGTAATTGACAAAGGGGAATTACTCCGAGGAATTGGCGAAAGTAATTGTTGTAGAGGCCGATGGAATCCGGTTGACAGAGTGAGTGATGTTGGTGATGGTGAGCTTTCTGATTTAGCTCTTATTAAATTCAAGACTATCGAGTCAGCTGATAAACCTATGAATGCTGATGTAAAGCCAGTTCGAGATTCTTTCAAAGCCTGGAGACTAGAAGAATGGGTATCAACGTTTCTCCGCAAGTCTGTATTTCCAGAAATAAAGATGGTGTGGTATGGAAAACCGAGAGTTACATTCAATAGGGTTCTGAAAATACTATTCTGGGAATTCTGTGCAAAATTACAAAATGGAGTTGATACTTTAAAAGACTGGTGGCGAAACGGAGTTTGGAATCCTGGAGGTAGCAAGTCATTGAGACTTGTGGCTATCGCATTATTACAGAAAAGTGACAGACCTCATAGACAGGAGTCTATCGAAACTTTTCTACATGGGGAGTCTGATGCAGGAGCATCCTGCTCAAATGTCATTATTTATTTAGGTGATTTAGGGGGTGATGTTTTTTTAATTATTTTATAAATTATGTACATTTAAAATAAATTAAGAAGAAAATCTGAGTGTGAGGTTTATTGTAAATATTCTCTTATAATTGAGAATATGAGAGGAGTTGGGTTGTATAGATATCTTAGGGATTATGAACTCCTTAAATAGGAATTAGTTGAGTCAAAGGTGGGATAAGCTATTTTAGAATTTGGTTGAGTCATTTGTGGAGGAAATCATGGATTCAAATTAATCCACAACTATGTATAAATATGAGCTTCGTATGAGGATGGAGAATAGATAGAGGATGGAATAGGACAGAGGAAAAGAAGAGAGCGTAGAGTAGGAATGGTGTGACAGTGTGATGAGTTGTAAAGGCGAGAGCCGAAAGGGCAACCAAATGTATTATTCGGCCATAGAAGAGTTGACACTGTATTTTACTGTTGTTATTTTATGCAATCATTTTATTTCATTCGCTCTCTGTTTGGTTATTTGCTTAACCTCTGCTACACAATGTATACACTAAATGTTTGTAGTAGACACTACCATCGAGTTGCAGGCGCAAGGCGGTTTTGATCAGAATCGATCCAAAGCGGGGAACATCGATCTCAAATAGCCCACGGTGGAGAGTTGATATTACATTCCATTGAAATCGCTTCTCACAATAGATAAGATTTGAGTCTTAACGCATTTCAGCGTTGAACTTCTTAGATTGCTATGAGAAGTTTGAAAGCTGAGTCGGTGTGAATGCAGGACGTAAGGGCAGTTGATAGTGAAGATAACACCAGTGGAAGAAGGGTGTCGCAGATTGCAAACAAAGGCAAAGGACTCAAAGGGCTTCGCACCAAAAACTTGTTTAATTGTAATGCGAACCGGCGAAACCATGTGGTCGCACAACACTTCATCAAATTTCGCGTTAGTAAGGATTAGTGGCAGCGTTAAGTTATACGACTTGAGGAACATGAATATGATGTGGGAATAAAGCGAAAGGGACAGTTGTGAGTGCAGTTTGACGGTAATTGAGTAGGTTTGATATGGGATCCTCAAAAGAGGAATTCGGTGCATATGGTATTGTTTGGAGTATATGTGTTGTGTGATCCGCGATATATATTATGTATTGAATCTCAATGGTTTAAGTTGAAGATTTTGAAACTGATGATTTCATTTTAAAGTGAATACAAACTCTATTGTTGCGCAATATTCTGATTTGTGCAGAGCCACTGCATCAGCTTATTGTATTATGTTTGGAAAAGAGGGGGGATTTTTTTTTAAAAGTACAGCTTCATCATCAACTTTCAACCTCTCACGTAACTATTCAGCATCCACTACAACTTTTTTTCGAAAAGGCATAACTTCTTCATCCGGAAGCCGTTTTCAGAGCCGTTTTTTTCGAACCGGCCTAATTTTTCAAGATCTTTCCATTGGAGCTGTTAGTTTCAACCTTTTCAGCTTCAATTAAAAAAAAAAAAATGAAAAGTGCATGCTCGATTATTCTTAACAGCACCAATTATTTCCAATGGCTATCCTACATGATAGACTTACTTAGAAGTAAAGGGCCTTATAGAATAGCTACCTGACAAGAAACTAAACCTACCAATGGAGATAAAGCCGCTAAATGGGAAAATAAACAAGATCAGGCACGAGGGTTGATAGGAATGTCCATTGCTCAAGATCTTAGATTTCATATCCAAGAAATTGACACCCCTGATGCAACTATGTAAAAGATAAAACCATTTTTGGCATTCGAAATGAAATCAAAGTCCACCAGCTTGAAAATGAGTTGCTTACTTTGGACCCCAATAATTTCTCCTCTATTGAAGATTTTTTGTCCAAATTCAAGACCCTTAGACTTCTTTTAGAAGGTTGTAAGGTCAAAAAGGAAGATGGTAGCCTTATCTATTCCATTCTTGCTAAGCTTGGCCCTGCATACTCTGTATTTGTTTCCACCTTCCATTCCACTAGAGAAGCCCTCATTTCTCAAGGAACATCCTACAAGTCCCCCTCTTTTGATGCCTTTTTCGATTCTTTGATAAGAGAACAAGAAGAACTCTTACACCTTGGTTTTATTAATATTGGAAACTCTTCTAAGAAAGCCTTAGTAGCAACCATATCAAAAGAATCCTAAGAAGAAGCATCCTAAAAAGAATGGTTCTAAACCAAACAAGGGTCTTAAGCAATTTCAGCCGCAAACTGAAAAAACAACTCAACAAACTTATAAGGCAAATAAAAACAAAGGGAAGAAAGCAGATAGACATTGCAACTTTTGTAATCGTGATGGACATGTAGAGTCAAAATGTTTTAAGAAGATGGAAGCCTTGGAAGCAACAGTGAAGAAGCACAACATCAATTTGGAGAACTCTTCAACTTCATCTTCAGGAATTGCACTTTCTGCTTGTGGTTGTCAAGCATCAAGATCTGGTTATGCATTGAATGTATCTTCTTCTTCTCATTCTCATGAGTGGCTCTTTGATTTTGGAGCCTCTTACCACATGGCCAAAAATAAAGCCATGTTTTCTTCTTTAAATGATTGTAACACCAAAAACATTTATGTTGGTGATGATAGATCTCTTAGTGTTGTAGGGTCTGGAACCATTCATTTAGATAATGGTTAGTTTAATCATATGATGTATTATGTGTTCCTACCTTGTCCTGCAACCTTATATTTGTTTATCAAATAACTCATTTAGGTGAAGGGAAAACAGTAGAATTCTTGCCTCATGATATTGTAATTAAGGACCTCAAAGATCCTAGACATATTTTAGCAACTGGCATTGCTGATGATTCTACAAGGTTGTATAAGTTTGACAACTTTGGGTCATCATGTCTTCCCTCCGTTTTTGTTGCTCATAATGATGTAGATGAAGTGAGCAAAATTTGGCGTGATCGATTTGGTCACTTGAACTATCGCTCTCTTCAAAATATACGTAAAGAAAATATGGTGACAGTCTTCTTATGGTATCTTGCCGAGATGGTGTTTGTTCTGGTTGTGTACTCAGAAAACATCATCGGGACAGTTTTGACAAACGTGCCTCTTGGCTTGCTTCAGCCCCTTTGCAACTTGCGCACAGTGATTTATGTGGTCCACTTCCAGTTGTTTCTTTCTCTGGCTGCAAGTACTTCTTAACTTTCATTGATGATTTTTCCAGACGCACTTGCGTATACTTCTTAAAACTCAAGAGTGAAGTTTTTAACATGTTCTTGGTCTTCAAGGCCTTTGTTGAGAAACAATATGGACATCAAATTCGTAAGTTAAGATCAGACAATGGAGGAGAATATGTTAACAACAAATTTATCAACTTTTGCACTGAGCATGGCATTCAATTGCAATGTACTGTTCCATATACTCCACAACAAAATGGTGTGGCTGAAAGGAAGAATTGCACCTTAAAAGAAATGGGTAATTGTATGCTTCAATCTAAAGGACTTAGTCTTAATTTTTGGGCAAAAGCAATTAACTGTGCAAATTACATAGTAAATCGCACTCCTACTAAGGTTTTAAGGAATATAACTCCATAAGAAGCATGGAGCTCAATTAAGCTAGATGTAAGTCACTTTCGTGTTTTTGGAAGTGAAGCTGGGGCCCATATTCCAGATGCAAAACATAAAGCCTTAGAACCTAGGAGTGAGAAATGCATTTTTGTTGGATATTCTGAAGATGTCAAAGGATAGAGACTTCTTCAACCAAAATCCAAAAATGTAATGATTAGAAGAGATGTAAAATTTGATGAAAATATATCGGCCCGCGAGCCTAGTTTGGTGGGTGTGCCACCTTTGGCTTATGGGCCTGATTCGACATATGTGCCACCTCTCTCTATCTCTTCTATTTTTGACAACATTCCTTCTAGTTCAGATGATGACAACGAGGATGACAATCCTCCTCCACCTCCTCAAGATCTTCCTTCAGCTCCACAGCTTCCAAGATGGGTCCGCTCTACTCGGCATGCAACAGGTTCTCTTGCAAGTGACCCTGCAGATCAACGTCATACACGTTTTCAGTTTGAAAGAGCCTTCTCCTTATTGTCTCAAGTTCCAGAAAATCTTGATCCAGACACCTTTGAAGAAGCTTCAGGTCATCCAGATTGGGATGCAACTATGAATGAAGAATATCGTTCCTTATTGGCAAACAATACTTGGATCTTGTTTCTCTTCCAAAGGGAAGAAAACTTGTCAGATGCAAATGGGTTTACAAAACAAAGTTTGGACCAGATGGAAAAGTGGATAAACATAAAGCTCGTCTTGTTGCTAAAGGATTTTCACAAGTTGAAGGCATTGACTATACTAAAACCTTCTCCCCTGTTGCCAAAATGAATTCTATCCGCCTTGTTCTTTCCCTTGCTGCCTCCTTTAAATGGGAAGTCCATCAAATGGATGTTAAATCCGCCTTCTTACATGGCGATTTGCATGAAGAAATCTACATGGAACAACGACCTCGCTTTATCCAAGACGACTCTAGCCTTGTTTGTCGCCTTAGGAAGTCTCTTTATGGTCTCAAACAAGCCCCTCGGGCTTGGTATGCCAAAATGGATAGCTTTCTCTTAGATAATGGCTTCTCTAGATGTCATTCTGACAACACTGTCTACACCAAGAAAGTGGGTAAGTCCTTAATCATCATTGTTCTTTATGTTGATGATCTTATCCTTACTGTTAATGATCCCAACCATATAAACCATGTGAAGTCTAGCCTCAAAAAGAAGTTTGAAATGACAGACTTAGGACACTTGCATTATTTCCTTTGTCTTCAAGTCTTGCAATCCAAAGAAGGTATTACCCTTTCTTAGTCTAAGTATGCCTTTGATCTTCTATGCCACTTTCACATGGAAGACTGTAAGCCAACCTCTTCTCCCTTTTAGTCTGGAGACAAGCTTTCAGTCACTTGTACTTCCCCTGAAGTTGATGCTACCATATACCATCAACTTGTTGGTAAACTTTTGTATCTTATCCATACCCGTCCTGACCTTTCCTTTGCTGCTGGTCTTGTTGCTTGGCTTATTCACCAACCTCATGAAAGTCATTGGAAAGCAGCTAAAAGAATATTTTGATATATTTGAGGTACAGTCATTAGGGGAATTTTGAGGTCTAAAATGGGCCTCCTAAGGAAATAATAAAATAATAGCTAAACCAATAAAATAATATTTATGAATTTGCAATTTACTTTTTGCACCACAATCCATGTAACCATAGTTAAATTCAATTCAAAATTTATACCAAAATAAAATTAATAAAAAAATTGTATTGATGTGACTATAAATAAGAATGAGCTTTTCAAGAAAAAGTCATTATCATTGAACAAGTAATGCATTTGTCCTTTGTACTTAAATAACTTAAAATAAAATTTAAATATAAATTTATAAATTCTTAATTATTATATGCTATTAATTAAAATTTATATTATTTAAATTGTATAATAACATGTAATTAATATACTATATAAAAATAATATAATATAATATAATAGAACATAATAAATGTATAGGGATATGCATTGTTTCTTTCAATAAATATGAAATGACAATAATGTATTTTTATTCAAAAAACGTGAAATGACATTTATTATGAGTACTGTACTTTGACTTTAAAAGTACTTAGAGCACTACCATGGTTAACCATGAGTTTTTATCCATCATTGAGAATGTGACAAGTAAGTACCTTTAACTCAATCAATGCCACCTCAACCATTAGGGATGATGTCATCCCCTAAAATGTGATTGGTTCTAATAAAGTGAATTTTGATTGTACATTTTCCTTAGGAGGCCCATTTTAGACCTCAAAACTCCCCTAATGTTAGTTTGAGATTCATTACAGTGTAGGAGCATCTCCATTGTTGATTGGTTTTGTTGTCACACAGATTGTCTAGGCACCGCGATAACGGCTCAGATCAGGGGCTGTCACCCTGATCCCCAATCTCTCTATCTAAGCTGTCTCCTTGCAAGCTAAGGGAGGTAGACCCTAACAGAAATGAAGGAAAAATTGGTTGCAAATCAACCAATCTAGGAGACACAGCTAAAACACCAAATACTTTGATAAGATTAACAAGATTTCCGAGATCAATTATATTAAAACCAGTGCCTTATGGAGTTAAAGAAGATCCCGTTATGCAATTAAAGTTAAGTATTGGATGTATAACTGCTGCTATGAAAACAGAAATGACCACAATGATATTCAGTAAAAGCACCACAACCATTCATTAAGATACTTAAACCAATCAGCAAAGCTTATCATGAGACGATCATTTAAATATGAATGCCAGACGCTTGAAACATTTCCAAATTTTATGATGTTCTATTATAACCCAGTCCAGAAATGGAAATGCTCCACAATCAAACTTCAGATAGAAAGTTTTAGGCCCATTTGACTATAGGACTTAGAAATTTTTAGAATTTTTGAAATTTTTATATTTTATATTTATATTTTTTTTAAAATTTTAAAATTTATATATATATATATATATATATTTTTTATTATTATTATTTTTTTAATATTTTGAACAAAATCTACAAAAATTTAAAACTAAATAAAACTAAAAATTAAAATCCTAAAAATTAAACCAAAACTAAAACTATAATCTAAAACTAAAAGTTCAATAAAAATTAAATTACAAAATTACAACTTAACACTAATTTAAACTAAACTACACTAAACGAAAATTTTAAAAAAAAATTAAAATGCGAAAACTCCAAAGAAATAACGCTACTCTAACTAAAACAACAAAATCGGATTAAAATCTAAACTAAAACAACATCTAATCACAAATTAAAAAGAAAATGTGAATCTACAACTAAACACTAACCTAAACGAAATTAACGCACACCTAAAAAAATAACGCATATGCAAAGTCTTTCGAATATGAATGTATGCGTTTATGCTTGCTTGCAGGTTGAGAGGGGCAGACGACGGACAAGAAGGAGCACGACGACGGCAGGCAGAGGAGACGGGGTCGAAGTTTAATGTAGGTAGAGAAGCCGGCTGCAGGTATGATGTCGACGGCAGGAGAAGGACGAGATGAATGAAGCAGATCAAGGAGAAGGTTATGCGACGACAGGGAAAAAGGAAGAATAACACAGCGAAATGGAGAACGGCTTGCAGGGATGTGTAGGAATGGGAAGAAATGGACAATGATGAAATGAGGGTTGGACGGGCAGAAGCTCGATTTGAAGATGCAAAAAGGAAGGACGGCAAGCAGAGAATTGATGGCATACGGATGGATCTAAGGAAGACGTTGACAACAGCAAGGAAGATGATGGCTTGTAGATAATCGGAAGTGAGGGCAGCGAAGAGAAAGCGTAAACAAGGGAAATGACTGAGTAGGACGCTGGTGCAGGATTGAAAGAGGCAACAGATTTGGAGGAATCAAAGGGCAAGGAAGATGGTTGAGGCAGTGTTTATGCAGAGATTATTTTAGCCAACCTAGAATATTTAAAAAAAAAAAAAAATTCGACCCAGCAAAATTAATATTTACTCAGATTTTTCAGAATGCAGATTTAAGATGCACCAGAGATTCTGTCCTTGAAATTATGCCCAGATCTGGAAGCAGACCCAAACTTGAGGCCAGATCTAAAGAAATCTTTAAGAAAACCCCTTGTAAACTTGTGAAAAGTCAAACAAAACAAAAACTGTGTACAAATTTACAGAGCTAATGTACAATCTGGGGCCCTAATGGCTAGATTTGAATCCATTTTAGCACAGTTTTTAGAAATTTAAATTTTTAAAGAGAAGCACAAGCCCTAGAAAACCCTGCAAAACCACCAATTTCGTAAGATAGATTTGGAGTTTAACAAATAATGAGCTTTTCAAATTTATGCTTTATGAGAGTTGGCTGGTCCAATTGAAGACTTCCCTAGATGCTCAACTTTAAAAAAAAAATTCCCTGCACACTTAGATCTGAACTTTAGATCGATAGAGATTTAAGAAAATAACATGAGATCCTTCAGTAAAATCAAAATGTCATTTTATGAACCCAGAAAACTGCACAAGATACCTGTATGCAGATTAATCCATGAAGGCCATCAACCATAAACATTCCAAACAATGTAGCAGAGTCTAGAGACAATTCACCACATAGATCTGGAAAAGGAACACCAAAATTTGTAACCCCAAAGTCTTTATGCTTTATTCATCAAAGAAAATTTACGAGAGCTTCCAAGACAAGTGCACGATTCTAAGATCGGATGACTCAAGACTGACAAAAACCTCTTAATTTATAGGACAAAATCTCTAACAGCTAGTTTGGTTGATCCACGTCAAAATAATCTCGACCGTCGATAAGATTTGATCATCTTTTAATCTTGTTGTCGCACAGATTGTCCAGGCACCGCGACAACAACTCAGATTTGGGGCTGTTTTAGATCTGTGGAATCTCGTTCATTCAATCAAGTATTTGATGTTTTAGCTGTGTCTCCTGGATTTATCATCTTCATTTCTAATAGGGTCTACCTCCCTTCGCTGGCAAGGAGACAGCTTAAATAGAGAGATTGGGGATAAGGGTGACAGCCCCCAATCTGAGCCGTTGTCGCGGTGCCTGGACAATCTGCGCGACAACAAATCTGAACCGTTGAAATTATAATTTTGAGGAAAAAAGGAATTTATGATTTAAATCCAATTTATTTAACTCAAAAATACTATTTTTGAGTTAATTACCCCAAAATTTTGACTTTGACTTAACCACCTAGGCCCAAGGGTCCAAAATTTCTTAAAATTCTCAATATTCCCTTGACCTGGGGCCTTTAAAAATTCATTTTTCAAGGACCAACGAATTTTGCCTTTGAAGAATTTCATCCTCACTTAGGACCCTAAATTAATTAAATTTTTGACTTTTGATTTTTTAATAAATTGATCAGAAAATTTAATTAATTGATTGAGAGGGGATTTTAATTATTTTTCCAACTCTCTTTACATAAGATAATACATTTAGACACATGAAGGGGGAATAACCATTCGTATATACCCTCAAATAAATATCCAATTTTGTGACTCAAAACATGATCTAGTAGACCAAGTAGCTTGTAATAAAATAATCTAGCCAAATAGCTAGGATTATTCCCAAACTACTTTTACAAGGACTCGATAGAAGACACTAGGACTCACTTAGCACGCTGATGACAAAATCCACCCTAGCTTTGGGGTGAGGCTGGAGGGAAAAACTCTGCCGATCACTTACGTGAATTAGTGAGACAAAAAACCTCCTAGGATAGAAATGATCAACAACATACTAGGCTTACCTAGGTTGTTACATACATTGACGGTCTTACTTAGATCATTTACATCATAACATGCAGAATGGGTTTACATCATTTATAACAAAATGTCGTTTGTCGATGAAATCTGGATGATGTGAACCTCGAAAATGATAAGCCCCATTTCAAAAAATGGAGGTGTACTGCTATGGGGTCGTTGACAAAGTGTGGTCAACAGGTTTCACTGATTCTGATTGGGCTGGTGACCCTGATGATCGAAAGTCTACTGCAGGTTATGTATTCACTCTTGGTTTAGGATCTATTACATGGTCTTGTAAAAAACAAAGTGCCATCTCTCTTTCTTCAAGAGAAGTAGAGTATCGTGGTACAATTGAAGCCAATAAGGAAGCCCTGTGACTTTGTCAGATCCTGACCGAATTCGGTCTTCATCAACAACATCCAACTACACTTTGGTGTGATAATCAGGGTGCCATTCAGCTATGCAAAAATCCAGTTCAGCATCAACGTATGAAACACATAGAGCTTCACATACACTTCATCAGTATGCTCATTCATGATCGTGCTCTTGAAGTGCAGTATTGTTCAACTAATGATCAAGTTGCCGATATTTTTACAAAGGCTCTCACAGAAGCGAAGTTTACCCAACTTCGATCTATGCTTGGAGTTTGTTAGGTCTCCGTAGTTTGCAAGATTGGCAAGAACAAACGCTGCAGAGCCTACATCAAAACCACTTTAGAACATATGTTAAATTTCTCAACTTGTTCTATGCCATTTCAGATTAGGGCACAATACTGAAGAAGATAGAACATACTAAACGATCGATAGAAGACAAGCCAAAACAGAGATAGGAAATGGTGACGTTACGGCGATCAGCAGGATGCTTCTACCAGCAAAGTCTTCAATAGGTCATTCAGCCAAGCGTGTCACACATAACCCCAGAACAACCCAAACAAAGAATACGCAGCTCCAACGCCATCAAGAGAGAGAGAATTCCTCCACACCAATGTGTGTCAAATGAACTCCAAGTCTCTCCAATATATAGGAATCTTTGGGGGTGTGTGACACATCCTTTAAGACATTTAAGTCAATATTTTATTCCAGGCCGACCTAGCACATAAGTGGAATAAATTCAAAGTACATGTTCTGCTCATCCGATCGAGATGATCTTTAGATCAATCTTACACCTCTCCGAAAGAGGAATCCAATAAAAATATTGCGATCGTCATCTGAGCAGCACAACCCGGAGTTTGGACCTACTTGTCCAATTTTAACACTCCCTCTCAACTAGGGAGAACTCCGTCCACTAGTGCAATCCAAACATCGTGCGTCATCCCGCCGTAACTTGCTTTGCTGGCCTCTTTATTTCAGAACAGAAGTGGGTCAGGTCTGAGCATGCGCCAGGGTGACAGTTCGGCCCCGAGGAGGTCGGCTCCCCATCGAGACTCACCAAAGAGTCTCGACCTTGGGGTGGGTTCCATCGACCCGAAGTCGGCGAGGTCCCAGAACCTCCGCTCGCTTGATCTAAGATCAGAGAGTGGTTGGACCGTGCCATCCTAGATAGAAGTACGACAAGTGCAGTGCGTCGCAGGTCTTTTGCTACTAGTCTCTAGCTTTTCCCACCTCATTGGCCAAATGAGAGGTACTTCCCATGAGCCCTGAACTCAATGGGTAGGATGCATACGGGGCACAGATAAATGAGAGGCGAACCAACTCAATAATCACAACGGTGGGGCGGAAGCACCATAAGTGCTTATAGCTCCGAGAAGCTGAAGCTATCCCCAAAGCCCCTTTGAGCTCCCAGAGCTCATCGTCCAACAGGACCCTCAGAATAGGGTCGTTCCATGATTCCAAGATTCTCACGGAAGGTTAGGAACATGACCTTCCCCAAGGGCATTGTGAGAATATCCGCGACTTGCTCATCAGTTCCTATATGATCGAGCCTTACGGCGCCTCGCTGTACCATATCCCAGATAAAGTGGTACCAGCCATCAACATGCTTGGATCAATCGTGGAACACAGGATTCTCAGTCATACGAATCCTACTCTGGTTATCACAGAGTATCACAGTGGTATCTAGTACATGTACAAACAGCTCACTAAAGAGCTTTCGCAACCAAACTGCTTCACAAGAGGCCATACTTGCTGCAATGTATTCGGCCTCAGCGGTGCTCAACGCCACCGACTTCTGCTACCTGCTCATCCATGAGATCGAAGCAGAACCAAGATTGAAGCAGCATCCCGATGTGCTCTTACGATCCACCACACTGCCAGCCCAATCGGCATTAGTATATTCACGGAGTGTCATACTCCCGACAGTGTATCTCAGCCCATGGTCTATCGTGCCTCAGAGATATCTCAAGAGTTTCTTGGCACCAACCCAATGAATGTTATGATCAACCATGTGTTGACTCAAAGTGTTCACTGCACAACATATGTTCGAACAAGTGTTCATTAAGAACATCAGGGTCCCTATGAGTTAATGATACTCAATAGGACAGGCCCAGCAACGCTGCTACTCAACTTCTTAAAGTTGAGTGCCATGGACTTACAGTCCATCATACCAGAAAATTCATAATGTATTTTCCTTGAGAAAGGAAAATCTTGCCAGGTCTCTGCTAGACCTTCAGGCCTAGACATCAGTCCTAGGTCCTTCATCTCGAACTCAGCAGCGAGCTCCCTCTTGCACTGATGAATGAGAGGGTTAGCACCTGTCAGGAAGAGGTCATCCACATACAACACCAGAATGAGAGGTTTTCCCTTGACAACCTTGAAGTAAGGGTTCGGATCAGCATTACTTTGAGTGAAGCCCAGCTTCATCAAGTAGCTATCTATCCTCTTGTACCAATCTCAGGGTGCTTGATTCAGCTCATAGAGTGCTTTCTTCAACCTGCAGACATGGGTGTCCCGATCCTGACTTCCAACCCTAGAGGTTTCTCCACATATATCTCTTCCTTTATCACACCATGCGGAAAAAAATGCGGTCTTCACATCATCTGATGAAGACTCCATCCTTGCGCAACAACAAGGGCTATAATAGATCGAATGGTGGTATCTCTAGCCGCAGGTGCAAATATGTCATCATAGTCTATATCTTCCTCACAGGCAACGAATCTTGCCTTGAACTTTTCAGCACTTCCAACAGATCCATGCTTGATCTTGTAGAGCCATTTCGAGGTGACAACTGCTTTGTCCTATGGTCTTGGGACCACAGCATAACATCCTTCTAGACTTGATGCTTTACGACTTCCTCAAGGGTATCCAAGGTCAAATTGTACAAAAGTACTCATGGCTGCTAGATATCCTGTTATTAATATGGCTTCTTGGTTTTCCTTCGGAATTTCCCCCTCTGAAGCCATATGTCCCTGAGCCATGAGGATCTTCTTTCGTTGAACAAAGACATCCATTCAGGAGCATATACAGATATATCTCCCTCTTAATGTCAGCTTCTCTCTCGAGAGAAGACATTTGTTTTAAATGAGGGCATCCCAGACACCATCTTGGAATTGGGACCTGATCTCCCACAGTCAAAGCCATCCAACAGACTTTGCTGATCATGATTCAAGATTCCAACCATGTGACCAAAAGCTGCATAAACTTCCCAGTTCACATTTTAAGTTTACCATAACGCTCCAATGTAGGACTGATATAGTCACATGCTGCTGCTACATAGGTGTCTATCTATGTCACTGACATACAGGGGGAACATATCAACAAGCCTCAGCTTGTGTTAGAAGTCCTTTCAGCCACTACCTGTTATTCTGTGAGTAGCTTCTTCAAACAGCCTTCGAAGACCGCAGCTTACAAAACTAGGTATCCAGTCGACCTTGGTTTATCCTGCACATGAGGCATTTGCACCTTGAGTTGCTTCCAGATCAGCCCATTTCTGGTTATTTCAGCAGACAGCTCCTAGGGCTGTAAAAAAATTTTGACCACTACATAGAATTTCCTCAAGGACTTCAGCAGACAACCCTTACAACTTCCAGCTTCAACATGGGTGTTTGTCTATGTCACTGTCATGATGACAGTGACATAGAATCACAGATTTTGAACTATCACACTCATCACTGCTAGCTGAATCACTGATCTGGCCAAGATTGCAGATCTTAGTTCTGTGATTTTTCCCTGAATTTCACTGATTTAGGAACCAATCATACAGACTTCATACCCTTCTACATGCTAGTCCATGCAGATCCAGCACAGTCATAATGGTACTCATGTTCATCAATGTTTCTTTTCCAGTCATCCAACATGACTGTCATTGCACACGAGATAAATGTATGGCCCAAAACAGGAAAGGTGTATACCTTAGGCAAGCCATCAATGATCTTAGCGCTGAACCAAAGAAACTCATGGAATATTGAGATGCAAGGAACCGCTGCAAAAAAAAACAGAAAACCGTCACCACAAGAAGAACAATGACTAGACCGTCATTCTGTGAACTGTCAGTTTATTTCTCCAGAAGTGCCGTCATTTCTATTTTGAATTCTCTGAAGAAGCATTCTTTGCATACAGGGTTGAAGGAGACATGTGCATCATTGGGTATTTCAATTGCACTCTTGAATTTTCGGAGCAATACATCATTCTCCCTATTATCTTCTCTGATTCTATCTGATTTATTCAGATTCAGAAGATCCATCCACTTTAACGGGAACATTTGTAATTTTTGGCTCTGAGAGCAACAAAATCAGAATCCTCAAATTTAACTCCAATCTTCTCGCTTACTGTAACTGTTTCTCGGATATCTCTCCATATCTATGACTGAAGGGCGAAGATGTAATAGAATTTATGAGTTGCAGAAATTGTCGGTAGCGACACATTTGCTACTTTGATGAACCCATCAACACCATCTGCATTGTCAGAAAAAAATAAAATAAAAAAATTCTCCATCCCTGTACATTGACATGACGCAAGTGTAGTCGCTGGAACAACTGAGGATCCAATCTTGTTGATCTTAGCAATTTAACTCATTGTCACAGAATTGAACTCAAATGGACTCACTGCCATAGGAAATGATGGTCCTCATACCAAGATCCTGTCTTAATTTCTGTATCGATTTTTTTTTTTCTTGGACCCGCTCCAGCAATGGATCTGCCTCTCAATCGACCAGAATTGATCTGTCAAAATGGAGGTTCAAATGCAGATCAATATTTTCGTTAACCAGATCCATACTCCTGTGTAGGTGTAAGTCACTAGAAATAGTCCAGATTAGCATCATAGGTCCTTTCCACTGATATCAGAAACAGAGAATCCCCGTTTCTCTTGGGGCTTTTCCATTAGAACTCCTAACTGTAATGCCAGTTGGGCTGGATCAGAGAGCGTTGAACTAGCAATGAAGAAGAGGTGAGCCGCTACGAGACAACATGGAGTATCTTGGTGGGCATTCAAATTTACTCCTGAGTTAACATGAAATGAGACGAATCCTCGGAATACCGATTTGATTTTGTGGCAGAAGAGAAGTCTGTGCTCACTGCAGGCGGAGCATTGAGAGCACCCTTGCCATGGAGAAATCCACCAATTCTGAGCCTCTAGCCAAGCAAACCTGTCCATCCCCGAATTGGTTTTAGCAGCGCAACAACACTGTATTGGAAGACTGTACCTCAACCCACCGGGATTCTGAAACGGACTCGGGCTGCTGGGGTGAGAATTTGAAGCACATTTCCGTAATTGAAATAGTGCAGAAATTCTCGATATGGAAATTCTCGATACAACCCTTCTTAAACCCAAACCCGACTTTATAGTGGTTACTTAACAATCCTTTGCGGCTACCAATGAGTGTAATTTAAAATCTGCAGGGAGGCTGATACACCGCATACTCAAAACAAATTAAATTAGCTCGCACTACCTCGGACGCTTAGATAAACACGCAGCCAGATGAGTGGCCTGACAGGCCTGAGTACAAGTGGAATGAAGCTTCTTCTTGCTGCGGCTAGAGCCTTACCCTAACGTGACTTGTTACGGCTAGGTATCTTACAAAAAAACGTGTTGAAAAACGTTTTGTGACAGCCCTGATTAGGGCACGATATGTTGTTCCACGTAGCTCAGCACACCAACCACATACGTTGCCCTTACGCTGTCACCTTCAGCATTTTAAAAAAGGTATGCGCTATTATTAAAACTACTTGCTGTCACTTACCGCTGCCTCAGGATAATAATTCGATATTTCAGGAATTGATTCTCCTATGAACAACCACAAAGAATGCTGCCCTTATTGCTGAAGGTTAGGGCATAGAACAGCTTCAAAAACAGCCCACGCTGTCACTTGCTGTGGTGGTATGGCCAGCGGCCTACCACACAGCTTAGTTGTAGCTTATGGCTTCTTTCAAACAAGGTTTTCAGCCTATACAATAAGCCCCAACAGACTTGATATGGACTTTGTCTTCTCCTAGCTCTGATACCATGTTAAATTTCTCAACTTGTTCTATGCCATTTCAGATTAGGGCACAATACTGAAGAAGATAGAACATACTAAACGATCGATAGAAGACAAGCCAAAACAGAGATAGGAAATGGTGACGTTACGGCGATCAGCAGGATGCTTCTACCAGCAAAGACTTCAATAGGTCATTCAGCCAAGCGTGTCACACATAACCCCAGAACAATCCTAACAAAGAACACTCCATATATATCACAGCTCCAACGCTATCCAGAGAGAGAATTCCTCCACATCGATGTGTGTCAAATGAACCCAAGTCTCTCCAATATATAGGAATCTTTGGGGGTGTGTGACACGTCCTTTAAGACATTAAAGTCAATATTTTATTCTAGGCTGACCCAGCACATTCAAAGTACATGTTCTGCTCATCCGATCGAGATGATCTTTAGATCAATCTTACACCTCTCCGAAAGAGGAATCCAATAAAAATATTGCGATCGTCATCTGAGCAGCACAACCCGGAGTTTGGACCTAGTTGTCCAATTTTAACAACATAGTTTTAAAACCAGGCCGAACCGAATCAGAACCGGCCGAGTTGACCGAGCTGAAGGGTAGGCCGGTTCTGTGACTTTGTCAGATCCTGACCGAATTCGGTCTTCATCAACAACATCCAACTACACTTTGGTGTGATAATCAGGGTGCCATTCAGCTATGCAAAAATCCAGTTCAGCATCAACGTATGAAACACATAGAGCTTCACATACACTTCATCAGTATGCTCATTCATGATCGTGCTCTTGAAGTGCAGTATTGTTCAACTAATGATCAAGTTGCCAATATTTTTACAAAGGCTCTCACAGAAGCGAAGTTTACCCAATTTCGATCTATGCTTGGAGTTTGTTAGGTCTCCGTAGTTTGCAAGATTGGCAAGAACAAACGCTGCAGAGCCTACATCAAAACCACTTTAGAACATAGTTTTAAAACCAGGCCGAACCGAATCAGAACCGGCCGAGTTGAACGAGCTGAAGGGTAGGCCGGTTCGACTCGGCGGTTGAACCGGTCAGGCGGCCGGTTTGTTACCGAGCCGGCCAGTTTTTTGACCTTCTCGGCCGGCTTGGCCTGGTCCGAGTTAAACCGGCTGGTTTAACTCGGACCAGGCCGAGCCGCCAGGGGCTCAAAAACAATGAAAAATCGGACTTGAAAATGAAATTTTTTTGTTGTTAGGTTTTGTTTAGGCTATCTAACCCCTCCTTATCCTATTTAACTTACCCAACCCCTCTCAATACCTCACATCTATCTCATTGAATTTGCTTGAGAGTTTGTGAGGGTTTTCTGAAGAGTTGTGGAGTTGGTTTTTGGAGCAGCTTCATGGTAATGTTAAATTCTTAAAGTAAAAGTGACATTCTCCTTAATCTTCATTTTCATCTTTTTACTTAAATTTTTAGCATTACCATGAAATGACTCAGGATGTTTGAGAGTGGTTCCGACCTCATTGGATTTCATATGGAGAAAGTAGAATTTTAGATCGCATTCAAAATCCAGCAGACTTATCAGTTTTTCAGGATTTCAGGATTGGGTTATTGCAATGTTTCCATCGAATTTTGTCATGTATTAGGGTATGGAACTCGTATTTAATCAAGAGCACCAATCCCTCTATGTACCTTGATGACATAATGTTAGTGACATTGGTTATGTTTTTTGTTTTGATCTCTATATCATCATCTTGTATTGGACAGTGCACTAGGTGCAATTTTGATATAATGGATATATTCATGAGCCTACTTTGATCATATGTTGTCTTTTGTGACTTGTCTATATTGTAATGCTTTGTGTTTGGAAACATGAATAAAAATCTTTAAATTTATGTTTTTGTACAAAAAAATTAATATGTAATGTATTTTTTACAAAATCGAGTCATTGAAACCGAGTCGACCGAGTCATTACCGATTCGGAGTCGGAGTCCGAGCCGACCCTCGGCCTGGTCGGAATCCGATTCCGTTTTTTAAAACTATGCTTTGGAATCCTAGGATCTAGCCCTCCTAGATTCAGAGAGGGATCTCTCTATATAAGTGTTTTCAAAGGATATATCTTTAAGGCTTATGATATGATATTAGGCTAGTTATGAAGTACAAGGGTTTGTTTGTTTTTTGGTTGGGTGAGATATCATCAAAATGAATGAAGTCTTTTTGAGGGGTAAAGGTATGAGCAGGTTGAGACAATGGTTCAGCTGATAGGATAGGTATGAAACAGTATCAATCCATTGGGCTATGGAGTCATAAAGGATTTAATTGGGCAACAAGTTCCAAGAATGGTTTATGGGGAAAGTCATCTATATCAAAGGATCTTTTTAGATTGAGTTATGGTATGAAACATCAAGGAGTGTTATGAAAGAAGCAAACATATAAGAAAGAACAAAGAGCAGCTTAAGATCAGGTAAGAACTTTGAATCTAGCTTGCTTTCAACATACTCTCAAGAGAAAACAAAGAATAGCCTAAAATCAAGTGAAGACTTTTAACTTAGCCTGCTTTCAGCATATTCTCAAAGGAAAACATTTAAAACAAAGAATAGCTTAAGATCAAATAAGGACTTTTAACCTAGTCTGTTTTCAACATATTCTTAAGGAAAACATTCAATATGAACATAAAAAGTAGCCTAAGATCAGGTAAGAACTTTTAATCTAGCCTGTTTTTGGCATACTCTTAGGGAAACTTTCAAAGACAATATCTCAAATTATACTCAGGAAACATGGGCTCACCAACACTTCACTGGTTATATTCTATTGAATTATCCTCAAAAACACAATTATAAGAAAACATAAAGATAAAGATTTATTAGTGAGATTTAGGGTACTTTACAGTAAATCGTAATCTATATTTGCTGTTCTTTATCAGAAAAAGTAGACAGTATGGAAAACATGAGAGAAATGACAATTACAGTAAGAAAAACATTACCATTGACATAGACCAAGATCCCATAAATCAAGCTTGTATATTTGATGCTCAAACCAGTTAGAATCTTCAAGTCCAGTAGGTCTTTACAGCTTCAAACTTCTCATCTCAGCCTATCTTTCTTCAATTACAAAACAGAGCTTTAGCAGCCTCAATAGCTATTTACACTTTATAAGTATTCAAAACCCAACCCTTTACAATGTGCTCCTCTTGGAGTTTTTATAGAAGAATGAAGGGGTGAAGTGTAAGAAGGGTTCATTTGTTCAATTAATGAAGAGTAGGTGCTTCTCGGCCTTTGGGAGGCCCAGTGGAGAAGAAATGATATGTATTAACTCTTATTAATTGATTTTATCTGATATTATCTACTTATGTTGCTTTTGTTGACTTTGAGGGCCTTTGGTAGGCTGGCAATTACTTTCTGAGTTGTCTTTAGAAATATCTCTGATTGTGCAATTAATATGTATTCTTTTTAGGTGAAATCAGCTGGCAGGTGGCATTTTGAGGATTAATTATCTCACTGATGTGGCATTTGGAGGCTGTCTTTGTTGATCAGTGTGTCTTAATACTTTAAAACACTGATTTAACTCTGATTTTGTGCTTTAAGGATGATCATGCCTTCTTTATTCTTCTTCGGTCTTCAATTGTCCTTTTGCTGACTGTTTAACTGATTTGGCTTTAGTCATTTGTCTTTTGTTCTTTTAAACTGAATTAGGCTTTGGTTTCGTGTTTTAGGCCTGTTCTTTTAATCATCTTTAATTGTGCTTTATCCGTAACTGTCGAGTTAACCTCTTCGATCTTCAATCCTTATGTATTAACCCTTTAACTTTAAGCTTCATTGTCTTTTCCCTTTTTCTGTTATGAACAGGTGGCTTTAGTACACGGAGGGTTTCATAATATGACCAACGCTCGTGAAGCACTGGTCAAACCATGAAATAGACCCTGGTAACCCCCCCCTCTTTTTATGATTTCTCTGTTGTTTGGGCCATGAAAGTAGTCACCTCCGGCCCTGTTTCATTATGAATAAGGAGAAGGCCTTTGGCCTTTCGAACTGCCATCGAACCCTGCAAAAAACCAACAAAAACGTTATAAAACCCTGCGGGGTTGGAAAATACTGCTTACAGAGGCTGGCAGAGGGCGGGAGGAGTAGTAGAGAGGGGAAACTGCATGCAGGAGGAGATTCTTTTTAAAAAATCAGCGACAACGAGATTTAAATTGAATTTGGCGTGAAACTGCGGATTAGTGGTTTTGCGAAAACCGTCGGCGGTTTTCGCGCGGCATCTAGGCGGTAAGCAGTTTACTCCTGACCGAACGCGCTATCGTCCGTCGGGCGACACACGTCCTCCAAGAAACCAGCGGTTTCGCGTGAAATTGGGTGGTTAAATCCCGGACAACAAAGTTACGCGAAACACGATGCGAACTGTTGGATTTGGAGGTGTAGATCCAACAGTGGGGGAGAAGCGCGAAAACATGAAGTTGACCGGTGGATGGAGTAAGTGGAAGCCAGGTGGCAAGAGGGGATTGGGGGATAGCTCTGTGAGTGGACGGTAGGGCTCGGCTGACATCAGCCTTTTTTGTTTGGTAGCAGGATGGTCGATCAACGAGATCGTTTGATCGGGTAAAACGAGCACCGTTGGATCAACAAGATCTACGGTGTAGATCGATTACGAGGATGGAGGAAAAAATAAAGGGAAAGGGGCTTAAAAAATGAGGAAGGGAAGGGTCCGATGTGGGAGTATGGGACCGGAAGCGGGGTGTGAAGGGCTAGGGAGAAAGGGCTAGGAGGAGGGATGAGGGAGGTGATTTAGCGCCGTTGGATCAAAAAGATCTACGGCTAGGATCAACGCGGGGGTTTAACGAGCATAGCGGGGAAAATAAAAGGTAAGGGAAGCGACTTAAGGGAAAGCGCTGGGAAGTGGTCCTGTGGGGAGATAAGGTGACCAGGAGCGAAGGGGAAGGGGCTAGTGGCTAGGCGCTCGGTCACAACGCCTGGTTTTATGGCGGATAAGGAAAGAAGGCGAAGCCCAAAGGGGCTAAAAAAGCTGTTTTTTAATATAAAGGAGCGGAACAAGGTTTAAGTGGGTTTTTTTAGTGTTTTGAGGTTCTGATAGGAAAAAAGGGGTGATTGAAACCATAAAGAAAAGGAATTTTATAGGTTAAAAGGATTTTTAGGTGAAATGAGGGGTAAAAAAATGGATTTTTTCAAAGGGAATGGAGGACAAATGAGAGGAAAAGAGATATTTTTCAGAGGAAAATGAAGGATATGTGAGGGCAAAAATGAGTGAAACAACTTAGGAAATGATGGAAAATGGCCTAAAAAACAGTATTTTTTGATATCAATAAGGTTACTTGGTGGATTTTTTGAATGAAACAACAGTGAAGATTACTCTTTGAGTTTACAAAGCATCAGAAGGCTTCAAGAATGAGAAATTTTCTATGAAAATAATCTCTTGAAGGCTCAAGACTTGTTTTAGCCATCATTTGCTATGACAAAAATTTACTGATGGCTAACAGTGGCTCCACTTGGGGATGGCAGCTCCTTGGAGGTGTCAAAAACTTCAGAAATTGATCTCTGGGATGTGGATCTGTGCCTTATCCATTGACAACCTTTTCTTCCTTGATCATGTTGCTTAGAAAGATGATCAATACTTCATGTCAACGAACAAATTTCTTCCAAACATTCTACCTACACAGCCTAGTTTTCCTACCTGTTTTTCTTTGTAAGGTGCACTTGGACTTGCGAACCTTTGACATCAATATTTTATTCTTTTTATTGAAAGCAGGAAACTAATGTAAATCTACCCTTATTTCTTCCATGAGTTCAGATTAAACAGTTGAACTCATAAATTCTCTATCTAAGCTACTATCTTCCAGGATTAAACTGTGTGACAGATTTTTATTCTCTATATTCTAAAACAGAAATTTAAACTCAGTCAAATCAGGATTAGGCTATCTGATTTGCTATGGTGTCTATGGCTGTATGTACAAGCTGCACTTAGAATTTATTTGCAGAAAATTTAAAACAAAACTGTGAAGGCTTAAGATCTCAAAAATAAAAAACATCCTTCATTCTTTCTTTCAGCTCTGGTTTTAATCTATTTAGAGTTGTTCCTTTCCTATTCTTTCTTGGTTCAGATTATAAGCATGTTTGAACCATTTTTTTTCTTTTCCTTTGGCTCAGATTTTGGTCTGATTAGAGCCATTTCTTTCTATCTTAATCTAATCTACTGATAAGCCAAGATTACATAGTTTGGCAAATTTGATTCACTAACCTATCAACAGTAAATTTAAATCTATTTAGTCATGATTAGGCTATATGACTAAATAACAATGTTATTTTTAGTAGTGGCATTTAAGCTTGCACACTTTCAAACTTTCTTTTCTTTTTGGTATGGGGTTGTATCTTTCTTGTTTTATTTTTGCCGTCTTTTATCTTTTTCTATTGTTTTTGTATTTTTTCTTTTCTCAAATTTAAAAGAAGTGTTATATACAATAAAAAAAACTTGAAAACTTAAAATATCAGTTAATAGAAATAATGTTTGAGAGCCCTGCCATTGACAGGACCTCCAAAATATTCAGCCCCATCCAATTCTTGCAAAAAGAATGCATTGTTTCCAATAGAAGATTGAATAAGATAAGGGCCTTGCCATAAATTATCAAATTTTCCATGTTTGCCCTTATCTTCTCTCCTTGAATCCCATTTCAAGACTTTATCACCAATCTTAAAATCACTTGCCTTGGTTCTTTTGTCAAACAGCTTCTTGATGTTTTCTTGTAGTTGCTGTGCTCTGATGTATACTTCCTCCCCGGTTTGTTGTAGATGTATAGTTTGGTGTATTCTTCTTGTCATATCATCATCTTCAGACTATACTTCTTGGATCAGCTACATGACTGGCACTCCTAAACTGGTTGGAAAAATTTCATCAGTTCCATAAATTCGCTGGTAACGAGACATCCCAATTGACTTTTTAGCTATCAATCCGTCTGCCCATAATGCATGTACTAGTTTACTGTGCCATGATTTCTTATTATCTTCCAACAACTTGATTATGTTCACCAAACTTTTATTTGAGGATTCTGCCAACCCATTACCTTGAGGGTAATATGTTGTAGAATGACCCAATATAATCTGATATTTATGACAGAAATCTACCATCTTTTTATACCCAAATGCAGCAGCATTGTCAGTTATGATATTTCTCTGACAGCTAAATCTAGACAGTATATGGTTTTCAAGGAATGAAATGATGACTAAGTCTGTGGCATTCCTAGAGGGGATGGCTTCTATCCACTTGGTAAACTAGTCTGTTGCTGTGAGGATCCATTTATGTTGGGCAGATGAGGCAGGATGGATTTCCCCAATGAAGTTTAGACCCCACTACTGAAAAGGGGCTTCAACAGTGATTGGTTGCAGAGGAAGGGAAACAGTTTTCTTTTGCCTTCAAAAATTTGGCATTTGTGACAGGCAGTAATCATTTTGTGGACATCTTGAAAGAGAGTGGGCCAGTAATAGTCAACTCTAAGGATTTTGTTAGCAGTTGACTTCCAGTAGAGGTGGCCTCCACATTCTCCTTCATGAAACTCATGTTTGATCTTATCTGCATCATTCTCAGGCAAACATTTAAGCAATAATCTACTAGCATTTTTTCAATATAAACATTTATCCAAAATGCAGTGATTTACAACCTTCAACTTTAAGAATCTTGCCTTTGTTTTAGACAAACCAGGAGGGGCATTAAGATTGAGCAAAACATATAAAATATCAACATACCAAGATGAATTCAGAAAATGATCTTCAATAATTGGAGTTGTGAATTCCTCCTGTTCATCTAATATATTAAACATGTTTATATCAAGAGCTTGAAAGTTGGATTCAGCCATAAGTTTTGCTAGACTTTGACCTTTTATGAGCTTTGTGGGTTTAATTTCTAAGTCGTATTCTAAAATTACAGCAATCCACTTTCCTCTTTTGCCATCTGGATCTTGGGTCAATATGTCTTTTACAACTGAATGAGACACAAATGCTATGATGTGAGAATGTAAAATGTAAACTCTGAAGTCTTTTATGGCTTTGACCAAGACAAAGGCTTGTTTTTCCATTATATTGTACTTCAGAGGTGCATCTCTTAATGCCTTGCTGAAAATGCAATTGGCTGCTCTTGTCCATTCATGTTTTTCTGTAATAGGACAATAGCTACTGTGTGTTCTGATGCAAATGAAAAAAATAAGAAATCCTTTGTAAAATCATGACTGATAAGCACTGGTGTTTTGGTAAGTGCTTTTTTACTAGCTCAAATGATTTCTTTGCTTCTAAGATCCATTTAACTCCTTGTCTTTTAAGCATTTTTTTCATGTTTCTAAGGATTTCAGCTAAATTGGGTATGAACCTTCTCAAGAAATTAATCTTCCCAATGAAAGATTGAAGTTCCTTGATGTTTCTGGGATGGCTGATTTGCAATATACCATCGATCTTCTTTGGGTCTATCCTTATTCCCTCTTCTGATATGATATGTCCAAGAAGTTTACCTTCTTGGAGATCAAACAATGTTTTCTTTGGATTTAAAGACAACCCATATTTTCTACATTTCTCAAAGACTTTTCTCAAATGTATTAGGTGTTCTTCATTTGTTTTTGAATAGACAGTGATATCATCTAAGTAAATCACTATGAAGTGACCTATTTCTTCTGAGAATGCTATATCCATGGCTCTCTGAAATGTGGCACCAACATTCATTAAACCAAAGGGCATTTTCAAATACATGAAAGTACCCCAAGGAGTAGTAAAGATTGTCTTAAGTTGATCATCAGGATGTACCAATATTTGATTGTAACCTGAGAAGCCATCTAGCAAAGAAATTCTTCTAGAACCAACTACCCTTTGTAAGATGTGATCCATTTTGGGCAAGGGGTAGTTGTCGTTTAATGAGGCTTTATTTAAGTTTCTAAAGTCAATGCAAAGCCTTATTTCTCCTGTTTTCTTCCTAACTGATACAAGATTAGACACCCACTCTGAGTATCTAATAGGGACAATAATTCCAGCATCATACATTTTCCTAATTTTTTTCTCTACCAGAGGTAATTGAACAGGGTTGATTTTGTGCAATTTTTGTTTAAAAGACTTCTGGTTCTCTTTGAGGGGTATCTTATGCTCGATTATTTCTGTATCATATGATTTGAGGTCTTCATAACTCCATGTAAATAGATCAGAAAATTCTTTAAACAACTCAATGTATTTCAGTTTAATGTGAGCTGGCAGTGTCTTAGATAGTTTGATCATTTTGGGCTTTTTCTCACTGCCTATGTTGCATTCTTCCACTTCAGCTTCAGTAGGTTCCAGTTTTGGCTTTTTGGCAACATCATTCAAGTCAAACAATTCTTCTAATGGGACCAATCCTTTTGGCAGGCTTTGATTTTTATATTGCAGCACTTCTAAGTCTCATTTTTCTAAATCTGTGCTATCTTCTGTTGTAAGTTTGGGTTCATGGGTTAGCAGATTTATATCAGCAATCTCAGGAGATTTTTCTTCTTCAGAAAGTGGGTTTTCTTCAGTAGGATAGTCTTGTTCATAATTTGAATTTGAGTTTGGTATTTCAAATTCATTTTTGGACTGTAGGAAGTCTTCTATTTGTTTATCTCCATCAAAAACTTGCTAGTATTTTTCATTATCCGGGACAACTGGCCTATATTTGACTTGGGTGGTGTATTGCTTGGTTTCATAAGGTGTTAGACAAGTTCTAGCATCAAAGGCTAATCTATTAGCAAGAATGTTTTGATCCCTTGGGACAAAGGTAAGTTGGAATTCAGCAAAGGTTTCCAACAAGTCCATGGCATCATCTCTATAGGCTCTAAGTCTGGGATGTTTAGCAGTATATTCCCCATTTATTTGTCTAATTATCAATTCTGAATTCCCATGAACTTTTATTCTTTTGGCCCTTAATTTCTTCAATAAATGCAGGCCTAAAAGGAGAGCTTCATACTCTGCTATGTTGTTTGTACATTGGAAGTTTAATCTATAGGAATGACCCTCAACATGATTGTTTTCAGTGTTATGCACCCATATGCCTGCTCCTGCACCAGTTTTAGAACAAGACCCATCAAAACTCATACTCCAAAGATGACTGTTTTCAGAATTATCAGCAATTTCCTCTTTGTCTGGTGTATTACAGCTATCACTGTGTTGTTCTTGTAGGTCTACATCATGTTGCATTTTGTTTTGTTCCTCAAGATTTTCAGTGTTTTAAGGATTTGTTCTTTGATGTCCATGATTGGTACTATGTTTATGACTGTTTTGATGCTCAAGATCTGAGATTTGTTTGCTATGATTTTCTGAATTAGCAAATTGTTTTTTAGTTTTCTCCTTGTTTTCCTCTTTATCTATGGCTGCCACTATGTTTGGGGATGGAGTGGCCACTAGCGTGGTTGATGTTTCGTTGATTAACTCTTGCTCATTAGGAATCTCATCATTATAAAGAATGAATGAGTCAAGATTAGTATGTATAGAATAGAGAGGGGAGTTTTCTGGTCTTTCTTGACTACTCACCATATACTTCATGTGTGTTTCCTTATAGAGTCTTCTAGGTTGACTAAAGACAGGGATGGTGGCATAAGTCATATCCATCTGCATAGTACCTTACAACTTAGCACCCCATGATCTTGAAAGAAGCATGCCATATTTGGGGGGCACATCAGCCACTACCACATCCATCACTAGGCATTTGGCTGGGATCTGGGTCAAGTTTACACAAAGATCTTTGATCAGGTCGAAGCATTTTACTCTACTGGAGTCAAAAGAATACAAATCTTTATATGGTCTGGTTATTTCAAGGCCTAATCTCTCCATGATTACTTTGGACATGAGGTTATGTGAAGCCCCTGAATCATGCATAGCATTGTGCAAAATCTTATCATGGATATTCAAATTGACATAGAATGGAGGGGTAATTCCTTCTTGAAATTTTCCTTCAATTGTTGGACCAAACAGAAGCTCTGGTGTATCATTATTTAAGTTAACAGTGTCATGAACGTCTTCTATGTTCAAGGCTTTCAAAACTTGACCTCTATAGACATCTTGAGTGACTAATTCAGTAAGTGGAACAGAGATTTTGATTTTAGCAATTTCATTCTCTAGACTAGAGGGAATCTGATTTTTCAAAATGTTTGATTCAGCCTTGTTAGTCACTTCTTTATCAGCAAAATCAGTTTGCTGATTTCTACTATTTACAGCGGTTAAAATGGTTTTTCCAGGAGAATTAGCTGAAGTGCTAGTGTTGCTAGGGTCACCACTCTGTTTTTCATTGATTTGGGTGTTTTTTCCCTAGTTTAATCAAAACTTTCAGCCCCTATGTTATGGTTTTCTAGTTGTCTTTTTGGAAGTATCTACAAGGCTGTTTTTGGCTGAATTATCAAAGGTTTTCTTCTTGGGAGTTTCTTGATTCTTTTTACTTCTTAGGTCATATTGTTTGGGCGCTCCTATGATGGCATTTTCAAAATCTGGTTCATAGTATTCAGTTTCTGGTCTTCTGTCATCATAGGGTGTATATAGAACTTGCTTTCTTTCAATAAGGAAGTCAGAATCCTCATTGCTTACTCGCAACATGTTTATGTGATCATCCTCTGTTTGTTCATTTGTTTCTTCATCCTCATTAACATAATTTTCTTGAAAAAGAAGTTTGATCTGTTGATCATCATCTCTTTGTCTGTTCTGAGGTTGATTTCTTCTAAAATTCTGGTTCTGGTTTTGGGATTGGTTTCTATTTTGAGGAGTTGGTTGGTTTTCTCTGGATTGAGCTCTCTCATATATGCTTATTCTCTCCATCATCTTTTCCATCATTCTTTCCAATTTTGAGTCAGATGTGGAAGGTGCAACTTCATCCTTATAAGATACCCTCTTCTCAGCCTTCATTCTAACTCTCTTTTCAATTAGATTTGCTTCCACACCTAAGGCTCCCCTCTGCATATCTTCTAAAGTTAAGGGGTCCCTTTCTCTTAGCTGATAGGCCATTTCAGGATCAAATCCTTCAGGGAACTTGGCCAAAGCTGAGCCTTGTGTAGGTTTTAACTTTGGGGGCAATGCATTATAAACACTATTAAATCTACTGCAATAATTTTGAACACTTTCCCCAGGGTTTCTCTTGAGGTTGTTGTAATCTGAAAGTATTTGGAGAGGATTCTTCCTCATTTCCCATTTGTTTATGAACGTTTGATGTAAAGAAGGGAGATCATTTGTACTATCAGGAGTTAAACCCTTAAACCATTTCTTGGCCTCTCCTCCTAAACTTTGGGCAAAGATTCTCATCTTAATGGTCTCATCTTCTATTTCCATATAATCAAAGGCATCATTTACCTTGTCTACATGCTATTGAGCAGTAATGGGTTCACTTTCGGGGAAATGGGGAATTTTGGACTGATAGTCCTGAGGCAAATTGACTAAGGGTAAAGGAAGGACTAGAGGAGCATACCATGTTGCCATGATAGAAAGTTGTGGGATAAATGGGGGGTTTACAAGTGGAGGGTTTATGAAAGGAGGGGGAGGATGGAATGGAGTAGTTTGAACAGTGGGTGTATGGATAACAGAAGTACTTGGACCAGCAAGAGACTGTTGAGTAGATCTAGGATGAAAGAAACCAAAGTTATGAATGAAATGAAGGTCAGGTGGAGTGGTTTCTTTACTACCAATATGTTCACCACTATGTTGGGGTGAGTGTGGAGACTCAAAGTCTATCTGACCTATATCACCAAGTGACCTAGTTTTGGATGGATTTCTTAAGTCAACTTGTGTATCTTGCAGAGTTAAGAGATTTTCAGGGACAGAGTTAGCTCTATGAATTGGTCTGACAACAGTAGAGGTTTTATGTCTAGGAGATTTCCTAAGGATACTTTCTGGATTATCAACTATTTCAGGAGGATTTAGGTCAGGAGAGGCTCTAGTATAAATTCTTCTAGAAGCCACTATGTGGTGTTTTTAGACCCAATAATGAGAAAAGTTCAGCCAAATATGACAGTCTTTAAGAGGCTAACTAATCTTTTTCAAAGAAAACTCAATTCTCAAAGTCTTCTTAACTGAGTTTTCATGATGTTATGGTAAATGTTTCCCAGTGGAGTCTTTAGGACAAACCAGTGGTCAGCAGGCCTACTGAATACCAATGGAGTCGCCAGGTGAAGGATTTTTACTTGTTTTCAAGGTTTGGTTGTTGTTCACCATCAACAATCCATAATAACCAGTCTTGGTGACACTTGTTTCATTTAAAAAATAGGGGTTCTTTGAGTTGTGAAGTTATCTATTACTCAATATTGTTTTGCTTCCCTAGTATGGTCGCCACTCTGTTAGGTCTCCGTAGTTTGCAAGATTGGCAAGAACAAACGCTGCAGAGCCTACATCAAAATCACCTTGGAATCCTAGGATCTAGCCCTCCTAGATTCAGAGAGGGATCTCTCTATATAAGTGTTTTCAAAGGATATATCTTTAAGGCTTATGATATGATATTAGGCTAGTTATGAAGTACAAGGGTTTGTTTGTTTTTTGGTTGGGTGAGATATCATCAAAATGAAGGAAGTCTTTTTGAGGGGTAAAGGTATGAGCAGGTTGAGAGAATGGTTTAGCTAATAGGATAGGTATGAAACAGTATCAATCCATTAGGCTATGGAGTCATAAAGGATTTAATTAGACAACAAGTTCCAAGGATGGTCTATGGGGCAAGTCATCTATATCAAAGGATCTTTTTAGATTGAGTTATGGTATGGAACATCAAGGAGTGTGATGAAAGAAGCAAACATATAAGAAAGAACAAAGAGCAGCGTAAGATCAGGTAAGAACTTTGAATTTAGCCTGCTTTCAACATACTCTCAAGAGAAAACAAAGAATAGCCTAAGATCAAGTGAAGACTTTTAACTTAGCCTGCTTTCAGCATATTCTCAAGGGAAAACATTTAAAACAAAGAATAGCTTAAGATCAAATAAGGACTTTTAACCTAGTTTGCTTTCAGCATATTCTTAAGGAAAACATTCAAGATGAACATAAAAAGTAGCCTAAGATCAGGTAAGAACTTTTAATCTAGCCTGCTTTTGGCATACTCTTAGGGAAACTTTCAAAGACAATATCTCAAATTATACTCAAGAAACATGGGTTCACCAACACTTCACTGGTTATACTCTATTGAATTATCCTCAAAAACACAATTAGAAGAAAACATTAAGATAAAGATTTATTAGTGAGATTTAGGGTACTTTACAGTAAATCCTAATTTATATTTGCTGTTCTTTATCAAGAAAGTGGACAGTATGGAAAACATGAGAAAAATGACAATTACAATAAGAAAAACATCACCATTGACATAGACCATGATCCCATAAATCAAGCTTGTATATTTGATGTTCAAACCAGTTAGAATCTTCAAGTCCAGTAGGTCTTTACAGCTTCAAACTTCTCATCTCAGCCTATCTTTCTTCAATTACAAAACAGAGCTTTAGCAGCCTCAATAGCTATTTACACTTGATAAGTATTCAAAACCCAACCCTTTACAATGTGCTCCTCCTGGAGTTTTTGTAGAAGAATGAGGAGGTGAAGTGTAAGAAGGGTTCATTTGTTCAATTAATGAAGAGTAAGTGCTTCTCGGCCTTTGGGAGGCCCAGTGGAGAAGAAATGATATGTATTAATTCTTATTAATTGATTTTATCTGATATTATCTACTTATGCTGCTTTTGTTGACTTTGAGGGCCTTTGGTAGGCTGGCAATTACTTTCTGAGTTGTCTTTAGAAATATCTTTGACTGTGCAATTAATATGTATTATTTTTAAGTGAAATCAGCTAGCAGGTGGCATTTTGAGGATTAATTGCTTCACTGATGTGGCATTTGGAGGCTGTCTTTGTTGATAAGTCTGTCTTAATACTTCAAAACACTGATTTAACTCTGATTTTGTGCTTTAAGGCTGATCATGCCTTCTTTATTCTTCTTCGGTCTTCAATTGTCCTTTTGCTGACTGTTTAACTGATTTGGCTTTAGTCATTTGTCTTTTGTCCTTTAAAACTGAATTAGGCTTTGGTTTCGTGTTTTAGGCCTGTTCTTTTAATCATCTTTAATTGTGCTTTATCCTTAATTGTCGGGATAAGCTCTTCGATCTTCAATCTTTATGTATTAACCCTTTGACTTTAAGCTTCACTGTCTTTTCCCTTTTTCTGTTATCAATAGGTGGCTTTAGTACGCAGAGGGTTTCATAATATGACCGATGCTCGTGAAGCACTGGTCAAACCATGAAATAGACCCTGGTAACCCCCCCTTTTTTTACGATTTTGCCGTTGTTTGGGCCATGAAAGTAGTCACCTCCGGCCCTGTTTCATTATGAATCAGGAGAAGGCCTTTGGCCTTTAGAACTGTCATCGAACTCTGCAAAAAACCAACAAAAACGTTATAAAACCTTGCGGGGTTGGAAAATACTGCTTACAGAGGTTGGCGGAGGGCGGGAGGAGTAGTAGAGAGGGGAAACAACATGCAAGAGGAGATTCTTTTGAAAAAATCAGCGAAAACGGGATTTAAACTGAATTTGGCGCGAAACTGCAGATATCGTCCGTTGGGCGACATGCGTCCTCCAAGAAACTAGCGGTTTCGCGTGAAATCAGGTGGTTAAATCCTGGACGGCAAAGTTACGCGAAACACGATGCGAACCGTTGGATCTGGAGGTGTAGATCCAACGGTGGGGGAGGAGCGCGAAAACATGAAGTTG
This sequence comes from Pinus albicaulis, assembly GCA_034641835.2. Classification (NCBI taxonomy): domain Eukaryota; kingdom Viridiplantae; phylum Streptophyta; class Pinopsida; order Pinales; family Pinaceae; genus Pinus; species Pinus albicaulis. Next base: position 376,598,090 of record CM076571.1, on the reverse strand, counting down.
ACCGGTGGATGGAGTAAGTGGAAGCCAGGTGGCAAGAGGGAATTGGGGGATAGCTCTGTGAGTGGACGGTAGGGCCCGGTTGACATCAACCTTTTTTGTTTGGTAGTGGGATGGTCGATCGGCGGGATCGTTTGATTGGGTAAAACAAGCACTGTTGGATCAACAAGATCTATGGTGTAGATCGATTGCGAGGATGGAGGAAAAAATAAAGGGAAAGGAGCTTAAAAAATGAGGAAGGGAAGGGTCCGATGGGGGAGTATGGGACCAGAAGCGGGGTGTGAAGGGCTAGGGAGAAAGGGCTAGGAGGAGGGATGAGGGAGGTGATTTAGCGCCGTTGGATCAAAAAGATCTATGGCTAGAATCAATGCGGGGGTTGAATGAGCATAGCGGGGAAAATAAAAGGTAAGGGGAGGGGCTTAAGGGAAAGTGCTAGGAAGTGGTCCTGTGGGGAGATAAGGTGACCAGGAGTGGAGGGAAAGGGGCTAGCGACTAGGCGCTTGGTCACAACACCTGGTTTTATGGCGGATAAGGAAAGAAGGCCAAGCCCAAAGGGGCTAAAAAAACTGTTTTTTAATATAAAGGAGCGGAACAAGGTTTAAGTGGGTTTTTTTAGTGTTTTGAGGTTTCGATAGGAAAAAAGGGGTGATTGAAACCATAAAAAAAAGGAACTTTATAGGTTAAAAGGATTTTTAGGTGAAATGAGGGGTAAAAAGAAGGATTTTTTTAAAGGGAATGGAGGACAAATGAGATGAAAGGAGATATTTTTCGGAGGAAAATGAAGGATATGTGAGGGCAAAAATGAGTGAAACAACTTAGGAAATGATGGAAAATGGCCTAAAAAACAGTCTTTTTTGATATCAACAAGGTTACTTGGTGGATTTTTTGAATGAAACAACAGTGAAGATTACTCTTTGAGTTTACAAAGCATCAGAAGGCTTCAAGAATGAGAAATTTTCTATGAAAATAATTTATTGAAGGCTCAAGACTTGTTTTAGCCATCATTTGCTATGACAAAAAATTACTGATGGCTAACAGAGTTCAGGAAAGTTATCATTAAGGGGGGATAGGCTCTAATGCCTCCTTCCTTCTCCTATTGAGTCACCTTTGTAAATCCTTCAATCCTATCCCAAGTTGTTCTTAAGGGGGGATTTTAGGGTATTCTGACACATAGGAAATAGTTAAGCATAACTTGGTCTAGCGTAGAGTTAGGTAAAGTGTGTTTCTTTATTATGTACATTTGTAACTTATAATCCGATGGTCACGATATGTAGTGATCTAATGTTTCACTCTCTCCTCTGTATTACTGACACTTGATTCGTGGCTTAAACACCCGACTGGTCCATGATCTTTATTTAAAGAGCATGGAGGGTCATTTGTGCAGTAACCGTTCATGAGGGAGGCTTATGTAAATTTTCTTTCTTTATATTAATAAATTGCCTGAAGTGGCCGCGTTGGCTCAGGCCGTGGTCTGTTTCCCTCTTCGAGGGTTTTAACCACGTCAAACACTGGTGTACTGATCTGTGATCTGTTTGTGAGCGGTGACCTTTGGTGTTTGATCTAAGGAACTTACCTTGTAAATTCATACACCACATGATGACTTGCATGGAGAATTAGGGGCCATCCCCTAATTGGTGATTTATGGATCCCTCTATCTCATCTTGACACCTAGAGCACTCAATGTGGTCCTCCAACAACCCTACGTCAGAATGGCGTCATCATTTCGGCTAATATTTATTTGGCCAATTTATAATTTGTGAAAGCTACTTGGTTAGCTTGTGACCAACGCTTGTTTCTTGCTCATTATTTTAATATTTTGGGGACTTAGGCTAATTCGACTTAGTGAGACTCGTATGAATAGAACTCAAGTTCATTTGTGAGGGATCATCATCATGCTTGGGATTTTAGGCCTCTTTGGCTAATTCACACTTTTTCTTTAGAGAGTTTTTGAAGTATCTTGGATGCACTTTGATAATTGGAGCTTATTTTGATCTTGTCTTGGAGCTATTTCTTGAATATGGATGGATATATTCATGACTATCTTGTGAGTTCTCTTGTTGATGAAATATTTCTTTGAAATTGTCTAATGTATGTAATTGCTGCAACTTAAGTAAATGCTTTTGTGCCCTAATTTTGTTGAAGAATTCTTTTGAATGCTATTTGGTTGGCTCTTGCATATGTTACTCATGGTATACTATGCAATAAATGTTCGTAGTGATGAAATGTTATTTTTCTTCACGAAACTCCATATTCTATCAGTAGGTAAGTGTTAAGGGTTGGTAGCTAGGGTGTCAACTTTTAAACTCCTTGAAGACAAATTTGGCCAATCTAAAGCATTTAGGACTCCTTTAGCCCAAGGAAGAAGGCACTAGCCCAAGCCATTTGGTGATCACACTCTCTTTCTTCCATATTTTCTCCTCTTAAAATTTCGGTCCCTTGTTCTTGGATGGCTAGTCTAGGGCATAGAGCGAAATTCATTAGAGAGGGAGTTGGTGGATTCCGAGAGCATAGTCCTCCAGCTTCAGGTCTTATCGACAAGATCACAAAGTTTAGGAATCATATCTCGAGTTTTCATCTATAAAAATCTTTGCCTAGGTGTGCCCTAGATGGGAAACCCTAGCTTGCATTCCTTTGATTTAGGGACTTCTTTGAGGGTTGTATGAACTTAATATTCATTGGAATAAATCTTAAGAAGCCCGTTCTCCTCCTTGCCTTGACCTTGGAAGTACTTCTTCACACGATTATTCATAAAACCCTAGGTCTTGTGCAATATTTCTCTTGGTCTCTTAAAGAGAGCGAAGGCCCCTTTGATGTGTTGAAGCATCAAACAAAGCTTCCTTTGAGAGACTATTCTTTATCACTTAGCACCATAAACCCTAGAATATCAATCAAAGGTGATCATCTACTTACCGAGACTCCTTGCATCGGTGAAAGTCCATAAAAAGCAGGGGATTTTGACTGTGGTGACAGTGGGTCATTGTCCCATTGTTATCAGTAGGTCTAGCTCTTTGCCCTGTAGGGTTTCTCTCCTTAGGGCCTGCTAGATTGTGTGGTAACAAGCCATGCAAAATTCTGAACAAAATTTTGACTTCAAGAAGGAAAAAAATTGAAAATCAAATAAATCCATACAATATTTCACCAAAAATGAAATTCAGCAGTAGAGACCATAAAAGTTTCTCAAAATTTTAAGGGGGGTTGTTGACATATCAACAGCCCCTTGTGTTAGATCCCCCTTGAGTTGGATAAGAGGCAACCAAAAGTGAGAGGATAGGTTGTTGCTTAACTGACAATGGTTACTGTCCCAGTAGTTCCCTCTCTAGTTGCACCTTGTGGATGGGGGCTTTTATCGTTAACTGCAAGTTGGTAGGTGAGCCTTTTCTCTCTATTTTCCTTATGATTAGAGTTTATGAATGCTGTTTATTATTTCTGTGAAATTTGATAGATGTTGCTGTACACGGATTTTGATTCCAAGCAATGGTAGTTCTGCTTTTTCTCTATTATATAATGTTTGATTTTCTAATAGTTAATTTGGAATCCTGGAATAATGTAGGGTGAGGGAAGCAAGAGGAAAAGTGGGCTTATTCCATCATATTTTCCGAAAAACATAAACATGGAAATGTCAAGTGGTGAGGCAGAAAGGGTGACCGATGAGCCAGGATATAAGATAAAATGCCTTACTTATGAACAGTTGCAAAATCTGGATGAGTTTGAACTTGCAAATCTTGCTGTCTTTGGGAATGAAAACTTTCGACCAATGCAGCGTCAAGCATGTGAGGCAGCTATGGCTGGAAAAGATTGTTTTATTCTAATGCCCACTGGGGGTGGGAAAAGCTTATGCTATCAGGTAGTATAGTAAAGTTTTATTCTTTATTTTCTGTCATTTATGATGCAAAGTAATATGCTCCTTAGTTTATATTTAGCAGTCATTTTCTAATTCTACACATGTAAGTCATCTTATCACCAGCACAATGGAAATCAGTGTCTGGGAGAACGGTGCCTAAATTTAGCAATTGTGCTAACTTTAAGTTTTGACAGATTAATGTTACTCTGAAGTACTTCAGTTTCGAGGAGATAACTCAATATCTGCAATTTTGTTTTTTTGGCATATTTGCAAAATATATGCAGAAATGAAACTCCGAGAGCATTTACTTCCTTCTTTTTCTGGATGGAAACAGTTATAAAGGATAATTGGATTTCATAGTTGATTGTTTTGCCATTATTGGTCTTGTAATAATGGTTCTGATCAATTATTTGTCATAATGGACAGCTCCCTGCAGTTCTGTCCTCGGGCGTGACAGTTGTAATATCACCCCTACTTTCCCTTATTCAAGACCAAATTATTACATTGGTTGTTAAATTTGCCATACCAGCAACATTCTTGAACTCTCAACAGACAAGTGCCCAAACTTTTGCCATTATGAAAGAACTAAGGTGAGTTGATGAGGTTTGTTTTGTGCAATTCAATTTTTTATTAGTTTGATTATCAATACTTATTTATTGTGGCTAACACATCTTGTTTTATTGTTTCAAACTCTAAATCTGTTCAGCGTACTGTCACTGAACAAATAATAATGTGGTGGAAGGTTAGGGCTACGTTTGTTGAATTCATGAGCTTATGTTGTTTGAAATGCTGTTGTTAGAAATCCGGGGAGTCCATTCAAGTTGTTGCATGGTTGTATGAGGCAAAGTGGTGAGCACTTATGCAAACTAACCTTGTGTGTAACATTTTATTTAACATTATGAAGAATGCTTAAACACAACTATTTTCTCATAAAAATGAAAGTGATTTTTAGCAGCTATCCACGCTGAGAAAAATCAATCACTAAGGAGTTAGTTGCATATCCCTGGTGGGTTTGTGTCTTAGGAGATGGATGTTGATATTGAATATCCTAAGATATAATGGTGTGCATGTGTGTGATTAATATAAGAAAAAGTATGAAAGAGGACTGAGTTGCATGTTGACTCTGAATGGACTGTGCCATAAGTTAGGTGCGGTTGTCTAAGGGAATATTATGTGTTGGGAAGTTTGTTGATAAGTATTTATGTAGAGTACATTTGATGTCAAGGGATCCCACCAAATATAGTAAGAAGGGACTTTATTCCCGACAACCACACAAAAGATGGTACCTCACAAACTAACACCTTTAGATTAAAGTTCAAAAGATTGGCAATAGTCTATGGACAACAAAGAAGGAGACCAATGTCATCGTACCAACTGTTTTCAGACTTTAGGTTGGCTCTTCTTCAACTAAGGGGAGCTTCCTTAAGATAGGATTACTAAACCTTAGGCAATGATGGCTCACGATAAGATGAAGAGTAGTTTCAGTAAAAGAGGTATTATAGCATAGGAGGTCTTCCGGTCATCAGGCATGATGTTAGTACAATTTCTCCCTTTGAAACGCAAATCATTGATGCTGGGAGAATCTTCTTGCCATAAACTTTGCTTTGTTCTTCCAATCCTTCCATCGGTTGCCAGAGCCTTGGTGGCCTTCACGATGTAGCTGTACCCCCCCATTAGGAGATCATGGAAGAAACGATTATAAGCTAGCAAAAGAAACAATGGCACGATGTGAAATAATAATAAATTGATAATGCATGTAGCTTTCCTTTCCTTTCTTGCATGAGCTATTGTTTCTTCTTTTAGCGAAATTATCGATTTTCAATACTTTGGGTCTAGCTCTAGGGTTTTGTGTTAATTTTATAGTGTTCTATGTGTTGAGAATTTGGAAGGCTGTAGGTTAATACAAATTCTCTTCTAGATAATTACTTGTGAACGTACTTATGTCTTCTCTTCTTTTAGTTAAGTTAATATTTCATCAAGTCAATTATCAAAACACAAGACACAAAGATTAGGCTCCTAGAGCCAGGGCAAAACCTCTCCTTCTTGGAGAGGAAAACCTGCAAGAATTTCTTCTTATAGATTTTCAAATGACAAGTACCATGACCCAAACTCAGACCCTTGACCTAGATATGTTTCCAAAACCTTGATTCAACTTCTTCAACCTTATGATCACTGTCTTAACTTCAACACATTCTTTGTTCAGATTAACAACCCTTAACAATTATATATCAACAACTGTATCCTTCCTACACTAATCCAAAATCTTGTAGCATCAATCCGCAATTCAGTACATTTGTTATCCTCAATCCTCTTCCTGCATTCCACAATAATCTTCTTCCTGCATTACACTGCAATCTTCTTCCTGCACCACTGTCTTAAATCCGCACTTTGTGCTGTCCCTTATCCGCACTTTAAACTTAGAAATATCTGCAATGTAATCTCATAAATATTTGCAATGTAATCTCTGAGATATCCGTATTGTAATCTCTAAAATATCCGCACTGTAATCTTTGAAAATATCTGCACTGTAATCTCTGAAATATCCGCACTGTAATCTCTGAGTTATCCGCAAAATTTTCACTGTAAAATCACAGAGACAGCCGCAGTTGATGTGAGCAAATGAGCTGCAGTTGACAGGGTTATATATAGTGCTCCGTCTGGCTTTTAGGCCGACCTGTAGGCCGACTTTCCCAATGAATATAGGCCGACATGAAGGACTGTAATTGCAGCGTTTGTGAGAGCATCTTCTTGCATCTTTCGGGAGTCATCTCTTCATGGTATATTGACAAGATCTTGGAGCATATTGATGACTGGACCCTTCATGAATATGACACTTAACTTCATTTATATCTAGAAGATAATCCCTAATAGACATCAAGAAGAAGTCTATAGACCTATAATAAAATATTGCTCATGAAACCCATGAAGCAAGTAAAACAAAAATACATTTTATTATTTTGACTTCTTCTTTTCATAAGTACATAATTATGAAGATCGACCTAGTTACACTTTTCAACATTCCCTCTTAACTAGGGAGGTATTCATACAGGTGCATAGTTACTTTCAAACTGAAGAATCTCATAAGAAGAATCAGATTGGTAATCGCATCTGTATGGCATCATATCAACCAACATTGTCCTAGTGCAAGGCCTTGACTAACAACCCCATCTCTCAACGATACAATGGGCTACAATGCTGGCGAGACACATGACTTATAGACACCATCGTCATTGTCTCTCCAAGGTACATACTCCACCTGGGTGTTCCCAAAGTATGACCTTCTTGGACGATTCTTCTCTTGGGTAGCTGCCCTCAAAGAATATCGGTCCCCAACTACTCTTATCTTGAATGCCCTAACACATTCTCAAAGAGTATCGAATGCTAGATGATTACCTAATCCTCCATCTTGTCTTCCCAAGACCAGAATGATGTGTCTATCTCTCCCTCTCAACCAGGGAGGACCTATTCCACAAGGGAATGTACTCATTCCTATACAACGAATGTACCTAAGCTCATTCTTAGGAATTACCAAGTTTCTTCCAAGTAAGAAACTTATCATCGGGCTCCCTCTTAACCAGGGACCTCCAACAGCAATGGTGAGACACCCAGCTGCTCATGAAGAGTTCTTGTCCTCAATGTCATGGATTTCGATATTGAGGAATCTCCAACTTTTAGCTTCATAGGGCACAGATATCCATCACTTTCATCCTAAGTCATGTCAACTATCAGAAAGTGATTCATCAGACTTCCTTATCTGGTCCACTGCTATCCCATGCTGCTTTCCTTCGAATCATCTCCAAGGATCATACATCATTTCTCATGATTAGCAGCCTTGCACAAATTCATCTAGATAAACATATACATATGAACCTTTTAGAACAAAAGTTACCTTAGTGATGATCTTTCACCATGACATCTTCTTGTAGGCATCAACATCCTTCATATAGATTGACACATCTCCTAATGATATGATTTTCCAAAGGTCTTCTTCTTTGTGGTTCTCAAACATCTATGGTTGTTGTTATTTGCAGAAACCGGATTATCCACAGTATCATAAAACAATTGTTGACGTTTCGAATCCCAATGGGGATCCATCTTCAGGACGAGAAATGAATGAAGAATGAAAGAAGGTCGCAAGAGGTCAAGGTATAAGTAGAGAAGGCCAATGATGATTAAGAGGAGCCGACAATATATTATGCTAATTAATTTAAAATAAATTTTATTTTATTAAAAAAAATTTAAATTTTTTTTAGTAAATAATTAAATTTTATATTTTGAGTCATCTATATTAATTGAATTAATTTTAATTCTAAAATAATGTCCCTCACATAAATTCTAATTTATTATAAATTTAATATTTAATGTCTAAAATTAATTACAATGTCTAAGTTTTATTAATGTAAGGGAATATAACACTAATATGACATGTTTTTTATCTTAAAAATATACCTAAATATATGTTACTAAATGAATTTTATTCAATTCTCATTAATTAAACCCTAATAAATTTCAAAATTTAAATTTTAAAATTCATATTAATTAATTCCTAATAAATTTTAATTCTAAAACCTTATTTTTTATATTTTATAATATCCCTAAAATAATAATTGAAATATTATTATACATTTAATATTTAATGACTAAAATTAATTTCAAAGACTAAATTTCTATTAAACTTCTAGAGCAACTAAAATGCTAAAATCTAACCTAAGATAGTGTAATTAAATTATAAATGTAAGGAAATATAATAATTAACACTAAAATGATATGTTTTTAATTTTAAAAATATACCTAAATATATGTTACTAAATGAATCTAATCAATTCTCATTAATTGAACTATAATAAATTTTAAATTTTAAATTTCATATTAATTAATTCCTAATAAATTTAATTCTAAAACCTTTTTTAAAAATTAGTTTTGAATTTTTAATTAGCTTCCATTTACTCATAATAAATATTAATTAATTAATTTTTATTAATAGAATAAAAATTAATTAATGAAAATAATTATTAAGAGTGAGTGGAATAATAAGAGTTTCTGAACTGACACGACCCTAAAAAAGTTAACTAAAAAGGAAAGAGACACATACCTGCAAAATTATACCTTGGATGAGTACGAACCTAAGGAGCAAATTTGTCTAATAAGAGGTCGCCAACTATCACTAATCTCAAATCCTCCGTCCCTGTTGATGTTATGCGGGTGTTTTATAATCTCCAGCGCCTCTCTAATCTTACGTCTCTGATAGTGATCCTCCCCTGCAATTATTCTAGCATCCTCAAGGCGTAAGTGATGTTTTGTTTTTGAGGAGTGATCAACAAGAGCCGAGGTTCGTGATCGCTCATGCTTAATATCGACACCATGCTCTTTCAGACGCTTCTGAAGAGAGCGCCCAGTTTCGCCAATATAACTCTTCCCACAAGAATAGTCGATCTTGTAAACACCTTTAAGCTGCCCCTCACTAATGCTATCTTTAACTAAGTGCATATTTGTCTAATGGTTCCTACTGCTGAGAATTGTGCAAAAATGTTGCTCTTCCCCAAAACCCTAGCAATCTTATCTGTCACACCTTAAATGTATGGAAAAAAAACCCTTCCACTCCTCTCTTGAGGATCATGGCATTTCTTGGACACGACAATGCTTTTTGCTCTTTTTATGGCTTTCTTGATTTCCCTTTTCTTATACCCTATACCCAAGAAAACAGATGTTAGGTGAGAGAGTTCTTCCTCCAGGTGCTCCTTATCTGATATTCTTAGGGCTCTTACCACAAGAGTGTTAAGGACACCAAATTTTTGAGCAGGGTGATGGTAAGAATCAGCGTGAAGGTAACTGTCAGTATGGGTTTTCTTCCTAAAAACTTGATGCCCTAAAGTTCCGTCTTCTTTTCTGGTAACCAGTACATCCAAAAAAGGAATGCTCCTGTTTTCTTCCATCTCCTTGGTAAACTTAATTTCTGAGGAAATTGAGTTGAGGTGATCGAAGAATTTCTTGAGGTTCGAGGTCTTCTTCTTTACCAGACTTTCGTCAGAGTCTGCATATATTTCCAGGAGATCTCCTACTCACATCTTCTTGACCTCCAGATGATAATTGCCTCTTGGCATGGTTGCATTTCACGATCTCTTCCTCTTTGCACATTCTTTATTCTCAGGAACATACAACTTTTCTAGTTTCTTGTTCATACACAACCACCTCATATTCCATGAGGACATATTATGTTGATTTCATCTATCCGTGCATTGAGAGATACTCCTCCATAGATCATACTTCTAAGTACAGAAGTCCATTACCTACAACCATATGACATTACTCCACAACATCCAATGTCAGCATATAAATATATACATACCTCATACCTTTTTCCCTTGAGTCATCCTGTAGTAATTTCTCAAGAATGAAGAGCTTCATTCCCTTGGCTTGCTTCATCAACATGTCATCACATTCCAGAATTATATCTCCATGATGACCCTTGATCTGAAGACTTTTACTTTTAGTAGTGAGGTTTTCCAGAAGCTTTTTCACCGAGAGTTCTTCCATGCTTTTATTGAGATGCTTCTTAATATACATGCTATCATAACTAATCAGAGATCACTTACAGAGGAAGATGATCTCAATCATAATAGAGATCTCTTGCTTCCTCTTTCTTAGATCTTTTCGCGTCAGGTTCTTCTCTTTCATAAGTGACATGGGCTTCTTCATTTTTCCTCTTGCCATTTCTAGATTTAGGACAATCTCTTTTATAATGTCCAAGCTCATCACATCCAAAGCATCACACGTTGTCCATATTTCTTCTTTTATTCTGAGGGCCAAATTTTCCGAATCTTCTTTTCTTCTTGTATGATGCTGCAAAGGCATGATTCTCTTCACTTGGTCCTGTATCAGCGTTGGCCTTTAGTCTTGTTTCCTCTATTTTACATAGAGACCATAAATCATGGAATGGAGTGGCTTCTTTCTTCCCATATAGACTAGAAGTGAAGCTTCCCCATTCCTTTGGTAGAGTATTCAACACCACTGTTGTCCTCTCAGTGTCAGACATCACTTCTCCTAGTTCTTGCAGTTGATCACTTATTTCAGAAATCCTAATAAAGTATGGAGCGATTCCTGCTTCCCTTGATAATTTCATTTTGTGTAGCTCTTGTCTCAAGAGAGATTGCTTCTCCAGTAGTGCTCACAGAGAATAGCTCCACCAATTTCTCATATATTTGTTTTGTAGTCTTTAGTTTTGATACATAGGGAATGAGAGAGTCTTTGATGGATTCTATGAGAATCCTTTGGGCTCTAATTTCTCCCTTCATGTACTTGGCATGGGCTGAAGTATCTTCTTTTGGAGGTTGAACAATAGATCCTTCGATATAGTCCATTACTTCGTCTTCAATTAAATTCAAGCCTGTTCTCTTCTTCCATGCACTGAAGTTTGATGATCCAACCAGCTTGTTGCTTTCTTTACAAAAAGGCATCTTGATAGATAGGGTCATGAATACTTACTTGAGTGGATTTGCTTGCAGCTTCCTTTCCTTGATGATGATTGACAATGAATTCAAGGTTTCCTTTCTTCAATGTTGTTGTACTTGAACCCTTGATTATAATGACTATCTTCAGAAGTTGAGATTTCCTTAAAACAATGTCTAGTGCAAATCTTTTGATGACAAAGATTAATTTCCTGAATGAGTTGATCTTCTCACATTAAGTAGTTGGATAGTCTTCCTTGCAAACTGGATTGTCTTTCCAAACCAAACTTTGCTCTTTGCTTCTTTGAGTGTCTTCGTTGACAAGCAGCCCTCATGTTCAGCACCTTAGCTCTGATACCATGTTGAGAATTTGGAAGGCTGTAGGTTAATACAAATTCTCTTCTTGATAATTACTTGTGAATGTATTTATGTCTTCTCTTCTTTTAATTAAGTTAATCTTTCATCAAGTCAATTATCAAAACACAAGACACAAAGATTAGGCTCCTAGAGCCAGGGCAAAACCTCTCCTTCTTGGAGAGGAAAACCCGCAAATAATTTCTTCTTATAGATTTTCAAATGACAAGTATCATGACCCAGACTCAAACCCTTGACCTAGATATATTTCCAAAACCTTGATTCAACTTCTTCAACCTTATGATGAGTGTCTTAACTTCAACACATTCTTTCTTCAGGTTAACAACCCTTAACAATTATATATCAACAACTGTATCCTTCCTGCACTAATCCAAAATCTTGTGGCATCAATCCGCAATTCAGTACACTTGTTATCCTCAATCCTCTTCCTGCATTCCATAGTAATCTGCTTCCTGCATTACACCGCAATCTTCTTCTTGCACCACTGTCTTAAATCTGCACTTTGTGCCGTCCCTTATTTGCACTATATCCTTCCCTTATCCACACCGTAAACTAAGAAATATCTGCAATGTAATCTCAAAAATATTTGCAATGTAATCTTTGAGCTATCCGTATTGTAATCTCTGAAATATCTACAATATAATCTCTGAAATATCTGCACTGTAATCTTTGAAAATATCTGCACTGTAATCTCTAAAATATCCGCACTGTAATCTCTAAAATATCCGCACTGTAATCTCTGAGTTATTTGCAAACTTTTCACTGTAAAATCACAGAGACAGCCGCAGTTGATGTGAGCAAATGAGCCGCAGTTGACAGGGTTATATATAGTGTTCTGTCTGGCTTTTAGGCCGACATGTAGGCCGACTTTCCTAATGAATATAGGCCGACATGAAGGACTGTAATTTCAACGTTTGTGAGAGCATCTTCTTGCATCTTTCGGGAGTCATCTCTTCATGGTATATTGACAAGATCTTGGAGCATATTGATGACTGGACCCTTCATGAATATGACACTTAACTTCATTTACATCAAGAAGATAATCCCTAATAGACATCAAGAAGAAGTCTATAGACCTATAATAAAATCTTGCTCATGAAACCCATGAAGCAAGTAAAACAAAAATACATTTAATTATTTTGATGACTTCTTTTCATAAGTACATAATTATGAAGACCGACCTAGTTACACTTTTCAACATTATGCTTGAGACAATCACTTATTACAATTCTTCTTCAATTAGCAATCAATTTATCCAATAATTTCAGTCTTCCAACAACAATAAGCAATTGTAGATAGAATAGTAACCCAAATGCACAAAAGAAGACAATCGAGAACAATAGAGACACAACAATTTGGATAACGACTAGGGAAAAACCCCACAAGGGGGAAACTCTTTCCAAATTCTTCTTTTATTAGATTGTCATCAAATGCTCAGTAGAGGGATATAATGTCCAAGTACATCAACAATGAGTCAAAGTTCGAAGCCTTGACTATCGCAAACACCAATCCAATATCCAATAAAAATTGAGCGAAAAAGTCAAATGTGGTAAAAAACAGTTCAATTAAACAGTCAAAGAATGTGGCCTTCCTTCCTTAGTCAAACCATGTCAAAGCAACTTCAATTTTTTGGTCAAAGGAGAGAGAAAATCATTGTTCAGATATGCGGTCAACCCTTTTCAAACCCACGGTCAGCCTTGGCAAACAAGCCCAGAAAAGTTATGTTTCTTTCCCAATCAATGTGGCCTTCCAAATCAGAGATAAATTTAGAATTTCCAAGTCAAAACAAACCCAAGTCAAATGAAGTGAAAGTTGGCGAACGCTGCCCTACCACAGAGAGTCAACGAACCAAACAAATATGTATTCCTTCCCTTCGCACGTGTGAAGTCAACTTGCAATTTCAGATCTGTACGAACCAATCAAGAGAAGATGTGATGAGTTGATGATGCTTCCAAGTGATGCCAAGTGTGGTCTATTTATATGTACCCTTGGAGGTCGAATTTCCTTGCCCAGGTCGGCTTGGACTTTTTTGTAGATTTGGGTTTCATATTAAAAATAAAATTTCCTTGTGCCTATGTTGCCAGGAAACGTGGGTTCGGGGATGGGGACAAGAACGGGGACGAGTATGTCATTTTTTGAAACAGGGTGTGTGGGTTCGTCGAGGGTATATTATAATTTATATATATAATATATAAATATTTTATTTTATAAATTATAATATATATGAATTTGTATATTTTTCAACTTTATACAAGAAAACTAAAATATTTATGATTTAAACTTTAAATATTTAAACATGCACATCATTGAACATTGAACATTCACACTGAAATTTCAAAATTTTTAGTTTGATATCGTGTGTAAATTGGAGCTTACATATTAATAAGAACCATGATATATGTTCATTGTCATACTACATTCAAAATTTGCCTCAAGGCATCTCCAAACATGAATTATGAAGTTTTAAAATGCTAAAATAAAAATAGCTAATAGTGAACAATGGCTTCCTAAAGCCATGTCATCGACATCACTTAGATCTTTAGTTAGCCTACCCTTAGGTAGGAATCACTTTCATCTTGAGGCTCGTGCTCATCCATAGCAACTGGAGGTAGCTCAATAAGGCCATCTGGTTATATCTCCTTGTCCACACACATAACATCATCTGTGTATTGGTCCCATCTCTTGAAAGGACCCTCCTTGTACCTAGGGTCTTTTCGAGATATGAGACGAAGTGTGCTATGAATGTACACTAAGTTCTTTGCCTGCTTTGAGCCCAACCTATTTCTCTTTATTGAATGGATAAAGGCATAAGTACTCCAATTCCTCTCGCAAGATGAAGAACTAGCTAGATGGAATATTAGGGGAAGCCCATTAAATTAATTAAAATTTTAAAAATAAAAACTAAAAAGAACCCCAAAGTACCTGATTTTGGGGTTCCAGCCTCTAGGTACCCATCATCAGGGTTCGCCGTACCCGTCAAGACAAAAGAACCCAATTTTTTTTTAATGGAGAACCCAGTTCTTCATGGAAGAACCTGATTTTTCATGGAAGAACTCGGTTCTTCATAAAAAAACTCGCTTCTTATGGGTTCTTCTCAAAAGCACTTGTACTTGAATTTGGTACTTGGGGACGAGAACCCGGGACGGGTGCAAGAACCCCACACCTGGGTTCGCGAAACCATGCAACATAGCCTTTTGCAAATTAAATTCTTCCAAGGGCTAGTAGAGTCTCCAAAGGCTGAGGAGGGCTTCCCAAAGGAGGGAATTTCTCCTTGAGCTACCAAATTTCAACACTCCCTCTTACCTAGCGAGGAATTTCCAACAGCATCAAAATTTTCATCTCAAATGTCTTGTCATCGTCATCGCTGAATCATGTCATATCTCGTCTCTGCTCATCTGCTAAACACTCAAATGTAAAGAGGAAGAATCATCATAGGGGAGATAAATTTGCTACCCTATATCCAAGGAAAATAGGCCTACTTACCATGAAAGGCAAGGATCACAACTATCTTATTGTTAGCTGATATTCCCACCGTGACCCTTAAGAGTCAAGTGGTAGAACACCTGCATCGACTACCGTGGGGGAGATACACACTTACCATGAGACGTAAGGATCAGACACTCCCAAGTCTCCTCTCCCATTGGCCAGATTGGTGGCAATCTCGACAAGCCCAACTTGTGGGTAGGATGCATACTGGGGTATACTCGGTAGGGGGAGATATGTTGAGAAATCAATGTTAGGAATTAGGTTTTGATTTCTCTTTCTTGATAATTACTTCTGAATTATGTTGGCTTCTTTTAGTTCTTTATTAGATTATCTTTTCATTAAGCAATTGCCAAATTATGTGTGTATGAATATCATACTAACGAGAGACACAACATGTAGGCACTCAACCAGGGCAAAACCCCTATATAGGGGAAAACCCAATCAAACCTCTTTCTTCAGTAGTTTTCATAGGACAAGACGAGATAATCCAAGACTCTTCGACCTAGACACAAACTTCCTTCAATCACCAAGTTAGCCCTTCCTTCCAGCAATGTCGATCTAGATCTTTGACCCTGCAGCAACAGAATTTCGACCTCCCCAGTAGCAGAACTTCGACCTCTCCAGTAGCAAAATTTCGAACCTAGCAGTAGCCCAGTAATTTTGTACGAATGAGAGAGAGAGAGAGCCCAAAACTTTGACTTTGTCCTTCTCCTGCAATTCTCTTCTTCTCTTGGAATCACTTTTTTTGCTCCTCCTTGTGTATCAAACTTGTTGAGTGAGTGAGCAAATGGATCAAACTGCACTTCTATATATAGCCTCTTTTGAGGGTCGAATTGCCCTAATGTGGGCCGACTTCATCAGGCAAGGGCTGACTTGGTGTGGAGGTGACAAATGACTTATCTGACTCAATAATTATTCTTTTTACATGATTCAAAAGCCCAAGAAGGGTCTCATAAAATGGACAGTGACTCTAATCACTAAATATAAAACCTAGAAGTCCTCAATGGGAACTATGACCTAGAAAATGATGACACAAGCATGAAACTCATGATTTAATAAGTTATTTTAATAATAATAAATTTTTTTTTTATTCTTTAATTTGATAAATACATTTCATTATGACTCGGCTACAATTATGAAGATCAAACCTAGTTACATTCTTCAACACTCCTTAACTAGGGAGGTATTCATGATCATATATATATACAAGTACATGGAAGATCTCAAAACACATGAACTACAAAGAGTTTAGGCACACACGGTGCCACGGACTAGATTCCTGACCGAGGCAATCTATCCAGGTGGGACTAATATGGACTAAAGCTTTCAAACTCTATAGGTACCATCAAGCTTACTTGCTAACCATCAACCCCCGGAAACTAGGTGCGTAATGCAAGGTCAAAACTCTATGACCAACGCCACCCTCTCTACTTCGGGAACTAGACATCAACACACAGGCCGATCAGATGTCCCCCCAGGAATTTTGTATTACACAAGATGCCTCATCAAATCTCTTCCAAACACTTATGATCAACAAAATTAGTAATATCAAACAAACCAAGCATACTTCTAAGATATTCAAACTTCTAATTAGGAAGAGACTTTGTTAACACATCAACTACCTGTTTGTTGGTTCGGTCATACTGTAGGTTTACGATCCCATCTTGTACAAAGCTTCTAATGTAATGGTACTAATAATTGATATGCTTCGTCCTTGCATAAAACACAGGATCTTCAGGCATCTTGATGCTGCTTTGATTATCACAAGTTATGACAATAGGACTTAGAGGCTTTCCAAACAAATCTGACAGAAGTTTCCTCAACCATACAACCTCATTTCCTACTTCACATGCAACCACATACTCTGCTTCAACACTACTCAAAGCAACATGATCTTGCTTTCTACTCATCTATGAAATCATAGCAGATCCCAAACTAAAACATCCACCTGTAGTGCTTCTTCCATCGGTCTCACTGCCACCTGTTATTTTTAATGTACCTTGGACAAGTGGTTTCCCATGGGTTAGTCTCTACCTAGGGAAAAGTGTCCAAAATAATTATTTTCCTAAGTGTGACTTTATAAAGTGAAAGTGACTTTATAAGTGGTAAAGTCAAATATTAAATTATAAAGTGAAAGTGACTTTATAAGTGGTAAAGTCAATGTTAAATTATAAAGTGAAAAGTGATTTTAGACATAAAGTACAATGTGGGTACTTTATTTAATGGGCGAGTTAAAAAATAGAAAGTGAGAATTAAATGCACATTTATTCTCATCCCTTGATTTAAATGAATCTGAGCCATTAGATCTTAGGGTTGCCAAAAAGTCATTTAGGGAAACAAAAGGGGGAAATGAAAAGAGAGACTGCATTCATTCATTCTTCATGAGCAGATTAGAGAAAGGAGGTTGAAGGCTGGAGAAAAGTTCTGAAAGAGAAATTTGTTGTAGCAAGTTGAAGGAGTGATTTTTGGGCAAAGTTGGGCATGAAAATCAAGGCATAGAAGACAATAGAAGGTACATTACAAACAACATTTAATGCTGTGAGTTACACGTAGTTCGAGAGAAGTTTTTGAGCAAAAAAAAAGTTTTAGGAAAAAATCCGTATAGTCCGTGCAACGGTACACAATCCGTACAGTCAGTACGGAATCCATACATTATAGTATGCTTTCGTACAAAACATTTTCAGCTTCAAGTGGGCACAGAAATAGAGGGAAAGTGGGCATGGTTTTCAATGAGTTTTGGGCTAAAGAGATAAGTTTTATTTTGCTATTTTATTTTGTCTGTAAATGTATTTTTCCTGAACTTGAAAGATAAATAAATTTGAAGAGCTCTCTAACAGGTTTTCCTCGGAGAAGATTCAAGGGGTTTTGCCTGGGTCTAAGTTACCAAAAATCTGTGTGTATTTTTTTTATGTGTTGCTGATCTGTTTATGTCCATATTTATTTTCAGCATGTGTTGATAGTCGCATGTGTTTTAATCTGAAGATTTCATTTCTAGAATTCTATATGTTGAATGTAAGTTTATGGGAAAGGGCATTCCACTGAATGGGAGTGATAAGGTGAAATTAAAACTGGGTTGGGATTGCAGGAAAATTTTTAGTCATCAAATTTCAACATGGTATTAGAGGTACAGGCTGAAAATTGCAGTTTGAACAACAGACAATAGTTTGGGACAACAAACAGTGGTTTGGACAACAAACTGAATTTTTGGACAGCAAACTCAGTTTGGACAACAAACTGATATTTTGGGACGACAATGTGAAATTCCACACAGACTAAACTTTTGGGACAACAAGGTGTGCTGGAAAGTTCATTTATCCATTTTATTGGTTTTTAAATTTTAGACAGTAGTCATGGCCATGTTCTTAAGGATAAAGAACAGACTGGATGGGATATCCAACTATGTCATTTGGCAGGACAAAATTTAGACAATGTTTGACGAGGCAACAGTTTGGGACATAGTGCGGCAACAGGTTGTACCTCCTACTGCTGCAGATGAACTTGCTGAATTCACAAAAAATAATGCAAAGGCAAAAAGGATTTTGATGGACAGTCTGAAGGATCATGTGGTTCCTCAGGTGAGAGGAAACACATATGCATATCAGATGTGGACAGCTCTAACCACTCTCTATCAGAGTACCAATGAAAGCAGGAAGATGGTACTCAAAGAACAAGTGAAGAACATCATGATGACAAAGGCTGAAAGTGTAGTTCATTATCTTGGCAGGGTCAAACAGGTACGTGATGATTTGATTGCTATTTGTGAGGTAATTGCACCCACAGAGTTAGTCAGGATAGCCATAGCGAGACTTCCTAAGTCTTGGGAGGTCTTTGGAGATACTGTTACCTCTAGGGAGAATCTTCCCAATTGGGATAAATTCTGGGATGATGGTGTGCAGCATGAGATACAGAAGACTGGTAGTGGTGGGGTGAAGATAGTAGATGAGGAGGATGTAGCCTTGACAGCCAGGGGGAAGAACAAAGGGAAGGCCAAGAAAGGGGCCCCATTAGATGGGGCTAAGGGAAAGGAGAAGAAGAAGAAAGACACGGATATGTCCAAAGTCAAATGTTGGGCATGTCAGAAGATGGAACACTATGTTGCTACGTGTCCTGAGAGGAAAAACAAGGGGAAGAAGGGTACTGCAGCTTCAACAGAGGTGGAGCAGTTTGCTTCACAATTTGATAGGGACTTTGCATTTATTACTTCTACGTCTAGTAGGAGTACATCATTCGATGTGTGGTACATAGACAACGTGGATTCCCACCATATGACAGGTGCACAAGAGTTCTTTTCAGAGC
Source organism: Pinus albicaulis (assembly GCA_034641835.2). Lineage (NCBI taxonomy): Eukaryota > Viridiplantae > Streptophyta > Pinopsida > Pinales > Pinaceae > Pinus > Pinus albicaulis. Next base: position 376,578,650 of record CM076571.1, on the reverse strand, counting down.
TTGTAGAGAGGGCACTTGATACTGAGATTGCACTAGGAAATGGCCGCACTGTGAGAGCTGTTGGTGTGGGGATTGTGACCTTTGAGAGGGAGTCTTTGCCTCCTTTGAAGGTCATGGATGTTTTGTATGTTCCGGGGATGAAGAAGAACTTGATTTCAGTGTCTGCTATGGAGGAGAAGGGGTTTGATGTCACTTTCTCAGGAGGGCAGGTATTGATGCATCCCAGGGGAGCTTCCATCAATTCGGCCAAAGTGATTCGAGTATGCTCTGGGAAACTATACAGGTTCAGTTTTCAGTCGGCAAGAGCATTGGTGAGTAGCACATCTAGTAGCACTCACATTAGTACCACCAACAATAGAGACTTGTGCGAGTTATGGCACTGAAGGATGGCACATATGCATCATGGAGCTTTAAGAGTTCTGAGGGAGATCACTACTGGAGTTCCTGATTTCAGTGTTGAGCATTATGAGGTTTGGAGAGGGTGTGCTTTGGGCAAGTACACCAAGTTACCATTCCCAGCGAGTGACAACAGATCTACATGTATACTAGACTTGATTCATTTTGATGTTAGTTGTCATATGTCTCATGTGTCTTTGGGTGGTTATGAGTATTATGTTATATTCATTGATGATTACTCAAAGAGGACTTGGATATATTTCCTGAAGACCAAAGGTGAGGTCTTTAGTCGCTTTAAAGAGTTCAAAGCTCTTGTGGAAAAGCAGATAGGTAGGAAGATTTAGGTCTTGAGGTCAGACAATGGTGGTGAGGACGCCGATGGTGGGTTTTTCGACTTCTGTGCACAGGAGGGCATTAACAGAGAGTTCACGGTTCCTTACAACCCCCAACAGAATGGGGTGTCTGAAAGGAAGAATAGAGCTATTGTTGGGGCTGTTGGAGCGATGATTCATGATTAGGGGTTGCTTTCGATTTTGTGGGCTGAGGACTGCAATAGTGCTGTTTATCTTCAGAACAGGAGTCCTCAGAGTATTGGGGAATATGACTCGGGAGGAGCCTTTCACTGGAGAGAAGCCTCATGTGGGACATCTTCGTATCTTTGGATGTCTCACATATTCTTATATTCCCAAGGAGTAGAGGACGAAGCTAGAACCCATGGCAGAGAAGGGTATTATATGGGTTACAACGAGACTTCAAAGGCCTATCATATCTTCGTTCCTTCTAAACGTAGAGTGGTGATTAGGAGGGTGTTTTAGCCATTACAACCACCCTCCAAAGTTTGGCATAAGTCGGAAATTTCAGAGCCCCTATTGATTTTGATGGCATGCATGGTAATAGGTTCATCACTGAGCATCAACCCTGGGCCTAAAGGGTCCACCCCGGGAAGGTAACCTCAGATCAAAAGTTGGTTTTGGGATGATTTAGCCTGTCCCCCTGCATGATTAAAATTTTCTTGTAAGTGTGGTCGCAATATTCACAAATCTCGATCATGTGCGACTTTTTCTCGAATGTTTTGTGTTTTAGTTGTTTTCCGTTTGTGTTCAATAAATAGGTTGCCTCGAGCAAGGTTTTCGGAACTTCTCTCTTAATTGATGGGCTGGTAAGGTTTAAAGCAGCTATATTCTTTGTGGGATTTGTTTGGTACATCAAGAACGGAGGCCAAAGGAACGCAAGTAGAAAGCATCTTCTGCATGTAAGTCATCTTTATTTGTTCTTAATGTGTAGGATAGTGACATATGGCTGTATATGGCTGATTCTTGAAAGGCCTTGACAGTGGGCGAGAAAGCTTTAGACCCATGATTACAAAGAGTTGGTGTTTGGGATGCCCAATCATAAGGACTTTTGTCAGGATTGGGACAAAGGAAAGCATAGGGGACTTTTCCTCATTCCTCAAGTATCACAAAGGCATCTGATGCATTTTGACTTATCTGATATGCTGCCTTGGGAGGATGTTCTTACAGATTTATTCTCTCTCAAGAGAAGCTGCCATTAAGAAGGAGACTAAAACCCACATGGCTCAAAGACATATGGCTTCAAGGGGGAAATTCCGGAAGAAATCCGAGAAGCCATATAAATACCAGAGGTATCTAACTGCCATGAGTACAATATGAGCCAGAATCATTTGGGAAAGCTGTAAAGCATCAAGTCTGAAAGGATGTGATACACAAAGAGTACGAGTCCATTATGGAGGGTGATGTCTGGGATATGGTCCCTAGACCACAAGACAAAGCTGGTGTCACCTCGATATAAGATCAAGCATGGATCTGATGGGTAAATGTGTTGCCTGAGACTTCTCTAGGAAGGCACTGATTATTATTGCACCTATATTCTATTATTACCCTTGTTGCAACGCAAGGACGAAATCTCCATCAGATGGATGTGAAGACCGCATTTCTACATCGTGCGATAAAGGAAGAGGTGTATGCAGAGCAACCTTTGGGGTTCGAAGCCCAAGATCAGGACACCCATGTCTGCATGTTGAAGAAAGCCCTTCGTGGGTTGAAGCAAGCACCCAGAGCTTTGTACGAGAGGATAGATAGCTACCTGATGAAGCTGGGCTTCACTCGTAGTAATGCTGATCCGAACCTTTACTTCAAGATTGATAGAGAGAAGCCTCGCATTCTGGTGCTATATGTGGACGACCTCTTCTTGTCAGGTGCTGACCCTCTCATTCATCAGTGTAAGAGGGAGCTTGCTGCTGAGTTCAAGATGAAAGACTTAGGACTGATGTCTAGGCCTGGAGGTCTGGTAGAGACCTGGCAAGATTTTCCTTTCTCAAGGAAAATACATTGTGAAGCTTCTGGAAAGAGTTAGTATGGTGGACTGCGAGTCTGTGTCGACACCAATGGAGCCCAAATTTAAGAAGTTGAGTGGTAGCGTTGTTGGGCCCGTGATAGCAAATCCTACTGAGTATCGTCAACTTGTAGGGGCTCTGTTGTTCTTAGTGAACACCCGTCCAGATGTATGTTGTGTCGTGAACACTTTGAGTCAACACATGGTTGATCATAACATTCACTGGGTTGGTGCCAAGAAACTCTTAAGATATCTCTGTGGCATGATAGACCATGAGTTGAGTTACACTACCTGGAGTATGACACTCCTTGATATAGTGATGCCGATTGGGCTGGCAGTGTGGTGGATCGTAAGAGCACATCTGGATGCTACTTCACAAGTAGATCTGCTTCGGGCAAGAAAAAGAAGTCGGTAGCCTTAAGCACCGCTGAGGTTGAACACATTGCAGCATGACCTGTTGTGAAGTCACTTGGTTGCGAAAGCTCTTCAGTGAGATGTTCGAGCATGTGCTAGATGCCACCGTTATCCTTTGTGATAATCAGAGGAGGATTCATTTTTCATAAGAATCTCGGGTTCCACAATTGATCCAAGCATGTTGATGGCTGGTACCACTTTATCTGGGATATGGTATAGTGAGGTGCCGTAAGGCTCGATCATATAGGAACTGATGAGTAGGTCGCGGATATTCTCACTATGCCCTTAGGGAAGGTCGTGTTCCTAACCTTCCGTGAGAATCTTGGAATCTTGGAACTATCCTATTATGAGGATCCTATTGGACGATGAGCTCTGGGAGCTCCAAGGGGGTTTTGGGGATAGCTTAGGTGCTATAAGCAACCACAAGGCTAGGCTTGTCGAACCTAGTTGGTGTGCTTCTACCCCACCATGATGATATTGAGATGGTTTATCTCTCTCTGATCTGTGCCCTGTATGCATCCTACCCATGGAGTTTTGGACTCATGGGAAGTACCTCTCATTTGGCCAATGAGGTGGGAAAAGTGAATAGAGACCATAGCAAGACCGATGGACGCATCAGAGATTGCTGTACTCTCTATGTCTAGGATGGCACGTGTCCAACCACTTGATCTGGGATCAAGTTTAACGAGGTTTCGGACCTCCAACTGACTTTGGGTTAGTGAAACTAACTTTGGGTTAGTATATGACTCTCTTGAGCCCTAGAGAGGTTTTTGGACCTCCAACTGACTTCGGGTCAGTGAAACTAACTTCAGGTTAGTATATGACTCTCTTGAGTCCTAGAGAGGTTTCGGACCTCCAATTGACTTCGGGTCAGGAAAACCAACTTCGGGTTGGTATGAGACTCTTTGTGAGTCCTTTAGAGGTTTCGGACCTCTGGGCTGAATCTGTCAGCCGAGTATGATGTCTTTGTGACTGACCCACTTTTGTTCTGAAATAAAGAGGCCAACAAAGCAAGTTACGGCGGGATGACGCACGATGTTTGGATTGCACTAGTGGATGAAGTTCTCCCTAGTTGAGAGCGAGTGTTAAAATTGGACAACTAGGTCCAAACTCCGGGTTGTGCTGCTCAGATGTCGATCCCAATATTTTTATTGGACTCCTCTTTCGGAGAGGTGTAAGATTGATCTAAAGATCATCTCGATCAGATGAGTAGAACATGTACTTTGAATTTGTTCCACTTATGTGCTAGGTCGACCTGGAATAAAATATAGACTTAAATGTCTTAAAGGACGTGTCACACACCCCCAAAGATTCCTATATGTTGGAGAGACTTAGAGTTCATTTGACACACATTGTTGTGGAGGAATTCTCTCTCTCTGGTTAGCATTGAAGCTGTGATATATATGGACTGTTCTTTGTTTGGGTTGTTCTGGGTTATGTGTGACACGCTTGGCTGAATGACCTATTGGAGACTTTGCTGGTAGAAGCATCCTATTGATCGCCGTAACGCCACCATTTATTTCTCTGTTTTGGCTTGTCTTCTATCGATCTATTGTTATGTTCTATCTGCTTCAGTATTGTGCCCTAATCTGAAATGGCATAGAACATTTCCCGAATTTAACAACATGAAAACTGGATTTTAAGGGATTGGATCCCATTCTTCTTCCCTGTCTCTTGAAAGGGTGCCGGCAAAAAGAAGAACAACTTTGTTGGCCTCCAAATCTGCGTCCTTATTATTCTCCCGCAATACACGGAAGAAGTTCACACTTTGAAGAGTTTTTGCCATTGTTTTGATTCTTGTCACCAATCTTGCAAATCTGAGATCTTTAGGAACAACTTTATCCATGATAGTTTTTATAATGGACTAAGAGTCGCCTATTACATTTACCTCTTTGATGCCGAATTTTTTGACTTGCTTGAGGCCTTGGAGTAGAGCAAGCGCTTCTGCTTGGATGCTAGTGTTATGCCCCAAGCCCTAGGCATAACTGTGCTCAATTCTGCCCTCTAGATTCTTAATGACACCTCCTGCACTTGCTTTCTCGGGATTGCCTTTGGCAGCCCCGTCAAAGAATAAAGAATGACTGGACTGCTTAATAATACAATCTGAGAAGTCTTTCTCATTGAGTTTGATTTGCCATTCTTTACTTGTCTTATTTTGCCTTACAATAACGGAGAATTGAAGGCCAATCATGTCGCATTCCAAATCCTGCTGGCTTAAGTTTGTTGCTTCAAGTTGATCGCCCAAGCTTTCTTTCAGCTGATTTTTGATCTTGGCTACGATTATTTTCGCATTCTGCTCTTTGTCTCTAAAAATTCTCTTATTCCTTTCAAGCCAGATTTGCCAACAAATTATCTTTGGCAAGGAAAGACGAAAGGCTTTAAAGCTATCATTCTTTGGGAGCACACCTGGATAGCTGTAAGGCCAACTAGCAAACAAGTCAGAGATGGAAGAGGGGAGAGCGAAATTGTTTCCCCAAGGACCCAAAACCTCATGCCAAACCTCTGCAGCGAATTTACATTCCAGCATAAGATGGCAGACATTCTCTTCATTTTCGCAGCAGATCAGGCATCTTGACGGTCCATGGAAGCCTCTTTTATTCAATCTGTCCTTAGTCAAAATTCTATTGTGGCACATGAGCCAGCAGAAGAAGTCGATTTTTGGAATGGTTTTGTGGCACCATAGCCCCTTCCATGTCGCAGGGTTTGACAGGACATGAGGCTGCTCCAACTGTTTTGCATAACCCAATGCCACTGAATAAGAGCCAGATTGACCCCAGCCACATTTATCCAACCTCCTTGCATGAATCGGGGCCATGCCATTAAGGAGAGCGAGCAAAGTGTCGTAGGCTGGCTTTAGTTCCAAAGGTACCTGCGGCTACTTCCAACCAGACCAGAAACTGCCGTCCCAACAGGAGATGTCCCACAAGGTGTTAAAACCAGCGTTTGCCATCCAAGCATGCAGCAAATGCAGAGAACAATTATCGGCTAAAGGTGGGTTGTTCATAATGCTGTCATCCTAGATATTAATATGTTTGCCATTGCCCGGGATCTAGTCAGCGTGAATTTAGATCAGCGGGAATGCCTGAGCACAGAGTTTGAGCAAGTGCGAACCGAATTTTGGAAGGGGGCTGTCAAGGCAGCGTTTCCTTTGTCCTATGAGGTATTTCCTCCATAATGCTTTTTGCGCGCAACCTGGCTTGGAAGCCAAGAGTCTCCAAACAATTTTTGCTCCCATAGCAATGTTTTGAGAGCGAAGGTCTTTGAAGTTCAATCCACCTTCCATAAGGGGCTTGGTGACTTTATCCCAGCTGACAAAAGGGATTCTTTTTTCATTTTGTTCGCCACCTTTCCAAAAAAATCTGCAAATGAGCTCCTCCATCTTCTTGAGGATGCAGATTGGAGCTAGCAGAATTGAAAATTGAAAGATAGGAAGACTACTGAGGACAACCTTAATCAGCACCGACTTACCAACAAGATTTAGCCAAGAGAAACCCCATGCCTGGATCCTAAGTTTGAACTTATCAAGCAGAGGGAGCCAATCTCTGCTGAAGGCGGATTTTTGGAAGATTGGGAGGCCCAGATACTTGAACGAAGTCCAATTGGAAGAGCCAACAAAACCCAGACATTTGGAAATAGCACTGAGAGCCCTGATTGAAATGTTCCAGCAATAAATATAACACTTCCCCTTATTTAGTTTGCTGCCCGTGGCATCACAGTAATCATCCAACACTTCTTTGAACTTTGTAGCAGAAAGTAGAGAGGTTGCGCCCAGCAACAGAGAGTCGTCAGCAAACAAAGCATGATTTATATTTTTAACTCTGGCTATGTTAAGGCCCATAATCTCTTGTTCGAGTTGATTCTTGTTCAAATAGAAACTTAGAACAGAGGCTTGGAGAACAAAAAGGAGGGGAGAAAGAGGACACCCCTGCCAAAGCCCTCTTGTAGCTTTGAAGAAGTCCGCAACTCGCCCATTCACCAAAGGGGCGATCCAAGGCTCGGAGATACAAGCACGGATCCAGTTGGTAAACTCAAGCCCAAACCCAAACTTGTGCAGAACATTAAGGAGAAAGCTGTGTCTAACGCGATCAAATGCATTAGCTAGATCTAGTTTGACAACCATACCCTTTTCTTTTCGTTGCAGGCTTGAGTGAATCGCCTCTTGCACTAGGATAAAATCGTCAACAATCTGCCTCCCATGCACAAAACCACCTTGATTCTTCGGAATAATATTTAGAAGGGTACCTTTCAATCTGTTGGCTATCACCTTGGTTATCAGCTTGTAGCCAATGTTGCATAGTGAAATAGGTCGAAATCTGTTAAAAGCATTGGCTCCAATTTCCTTCGAGACGAGGGCAAGAAAGGCTAAATTTGTGCTACCCCCAATTTTCTGATAGGCTTGGGATTTCAAGACCATTTTGTGCAAATCCTTTTTCACTATATGCCAAGAAGATTGGAGAAATCATGCTGTGAAGCCATCAGGTTCGGGGGTTTTGTCGGGCTCCATAGCAAAGAGAGCAACCTTTATTTCCTCACTAGTGACCTTTGCCTCCAGGGACTGATTCATCTTGGAGGTAATCTTTGTGGGAACCACATCTAGAAATTTAGAATTTTGATTCCACACACCTTCTTCATTGTAAAGATTTTTAAAATGAGAGAAAGCTGCCCTTTTAATGCTCATGAAGTCATTGTGGGTAATGGACTCTTCCTTGATTTCTAAAATGGAGTTGAAGCTTCTTCTCGCTTGGGCTTGTTTGTGGAAGAAGGAAGTATTTCTGTCTCCCGCTTTAAGCCAAAGGCTGTGAGACTTTTGTCTCCAAAATTCTTCCTTCGACAGACATGCCTTATGGAACTTATGTTGTAAATCTGCCTCCCTGTTCAATATTTCTTTAGTAATGACTGCATCTTCCATTTGTAAATGATGGGTCTCAAGACTGACTTGGGCATGCTTTCCTTTTGCTGCTAGATTAGGGAGGGTTTTGGCCCAACTTTTCAAAGCTGCTTTCACTCTTCTGAGCTTTTCCTCCCAAACAAAGAAAGGTGAGCCCTTGACAGGAATTTTCCAACTTTCCTTAACCTTATCCATGAAGTCCAGGTTTTTAATCCATAAAGGGCTAAATCTAAATGGAATAGGGCCAAGATCCTTTTGGGCCAACAGTTCAAGCTTAATCGACTTATGATCTGAGACGCTGCAGGGAAGAATTTGCATTCTAGCCTCTAGACCTAAAAGGAGAAAAGAACTATGAACAAGAAATCTATCTAGTCTTGCAGCAATATGACCAGGACCGACTCTTTTGTTTGACCAAGTGTACTTATCGTTGGAGGGCTTGATGTCGAGCAAGTCCCAATCTCGCATGAGATCCTCCACCCATTCCCTTGCCAGGTCTCTAACAATGCTACCTCCTCGCTTCTCAGCCATAAGCAAGGTGAGGTTGAGATCGCCAGCAATGATGGTGTTTTCCAGATTCTCTATTTCTGCCAGATTTCTGAGAGAGTTCGAGCAAGCCTTCTTCTCCCTTGCGTTTACTGGGACATACATATTGAAGAGGCTAAAAACCTCCTTTGTATCAAGATGCTGAAGTTTCAAAAACAACCAGTGGGTATTTAGGATCTCAGAGACCATTGAGTACTTATTTATATTCCATAGAGTGCCCAGCCCGCTCGAAGCTCCTCTAGCAGAGGTGGCCTGTCCTCCACCTTTATTCCAAAATTTCTTACTTATATGAAGGAAGTCTTTGTCCTCCATTTTTGTCTCATGGATTAGAAGAATATCTGGGGCTTCTATTCGAAGCAGGCTTCTTATGGTTTCTTCTTTCACTTTGCTCTCCATTCCTCTGCAATTCCAGGAGACAACCTTCATCACTTACTTTTTTGAGTGGGTTGAGCTCCCTTGGAGCCCTATGTCTGGTTTCTTGTCATCTTGGGAGTTCTTGCCAATAGTTTCTCAAGGGTTGGTTGACTGCCCTGTAGTTTGTCTTTGTATGTTTCTTGTTCTCTCTTTTCCCGGGCAGGTATTCAACCTCTTGTCGACCTTCTAGTCGAGATTTGTGATTCCCCTATTTCTCCCTCCTCCTCAGATTCGTCCGAGTCTTGTTCCTCCTCTTCAACTTCTGCATGCTTTTCCTTAGGTCTTTCTGAGGCGCTTTCACCTTGCCTCGAACTTGAGGATGTCCCTTTGTCTGGGGTCGCTTTCTTTTGCATCTCGACCTCCTAGACCTCTACGGACGCTAAACTTAATGGCCCAAACTTATTTTCTTGCCCTTTAGGGGGAGGGTTTTGCTGATCAGAAGCTGGCTGAGGACCTTCGCCTTTTGGAGCCCCAATAGCTTTTGGGGTTTTGTGAGAAGTCTTTGACCGCTTGACCTGATTTCCGCCCTCCTCTTTTCCTTTCTCCGCCTCTTCATTGCTCGGGCAACCCCTAGCAAAGTGTTTGTATTCGTGACATTTTCGGCACTTGAAAGGAAGCTGCTTATAATCTAGCTTTTGCACATGAGACCAACTGCCGACATTGATTTTTATTGCCTTCGATAGACCCACCTCTAAGTCGACCTCAACACAAATTTGGGCACAATCATATTGATCCTTATTATTTTCCCGGTCAATAAATTTGCCTAGAGCGTTACCTATGTGTTTCTTAGAATCCCAATTCCAGCAATGCACTGGGAGATTTGGCAGTCTTACCCACACAGGAACAGCCGTTGGGACATCAATTGCTGGATCGAAATACGATGTCCACTTGTTGAGATACAGGCCCTGAGGGCCCATGAAGTAAGGGCCATTCCTAAAGATCAGATCTTTATCCTCTTTTGAAATGAATTCGAACAGGAAATAGCCTCTCCCCAAGAAATTCGAGGTAACATTGTTCTTGATCAAAGGAACCTAGTTTTTGACGACCCAGGTCTCCGTTGTTTTTGGAGAGGGCCAAAGGCCAGTAAACTGGCCCACAAGGGCATGATTTGCTAGAGACAAGGCAACCTGGATCGGTCCCTCAGGAGGAAGGGAGATTTCTGGAATGTCATCCAGCTTCTTCACGAACTTGGCAGCTTCAGTTTTCTCCTTTTTCGGTAGCAAAGCCAACAGCGATCTGAAGGCTTCTTCGGCGGAAAGAGGAGGGGGGGAGGAGGAGCTTGGGGCGAACCCAGATCCTCCATGGCTGCAAGAAGGAGCCCTAGCTCCAGGCACGCTTGGTCTCGCAGGATCTACAGTAGCACTGTCGCAGCAAAATGAATATCGTGTAACCCCCATATTGTTATTATTGTGCCCTTACATTATTATTGTTAGGTCGGCTATGATTATATTGTGTCCCCATGGACTCCTATATATAGAAAGGAGGTTTTGTCATTTGTATCATCCAAGAATTGTTCATTTATGTAATGTAAAGGAGGTTGCCCTCTCGAAGTGGCTTATTTATAAGACGTTTATCTCTCTTTTCTTCTATTTTTGGAGCTGGTTTCATAACATTTGGTATCAGAGCTTTGGATTCTAGGGTTTCGCTGCTCCAAACAGGTCATCGTGGCATTTTCGCTATAATTTTTTTTCTACGAAGGTTCAGAAGTTGAAATTTTTACAGAGTGAGGCCGAATTCCTGAGGAACGTCGTGTAAAAATTTTAGATCTTGGTTCGCAATATTTTCAGAGATATGATTTGTGGAAGTTAGGGTTTTTTCCGGTTCCCGAATTTCACCTAAACAGACCATCGTGGCATTTTCGCTATAAATTTTTTTCTACGAATGTTCAGAAGCTGAAATTTTTACAGAGCGAAGGCGAAATCCTGAGGAACATCGTGTAAACATTTCCGATCTGGTTTCACAATATTTTCGGAGATATGATTTGTGGAAGTTAGGGTTCTTACAGGCTCTCGAATTTCATCTCAAAGTGGTGACCATGGGAAAATCATCATAATTCATTCTCCGAGCATCAGATTGGAATTCTGTAAAAGTTGGCTGCAAGTACACGGACTTTAGTTTCCTGTCTATCAATTTCAGAGCCGATGTAGGAATTTACAGGGTAAGTTCCGTAGATCAAGAACCAAAGGTCACCACTCACAAACAGATCACAAATCAGTACACCAGTATAATCACGTGGTTAAAACCCTCAAAGAGGGAAACAATCCGCGCCCTGAGCCAATGCGGCCACTTCAGGGAATTTATTAATATAAAAGGAAAAGTTACATATGTTTCTCTCATAAACGGTTACTGGACAAATGACCCTCCATGCTCTTTAAATAGAGATCATGGACCAATCGGGTGTTAAGCCACGGATCAAGTGTCGTTAATACCAAGGTGAGAGATAACCGTCGGATCACTACAAATCGTGACTGTCGGATTATAAGTTACAAATGTACATGGTAAATAAACACACTTTACCTAACTCTACACTAGACTAAGTTATTCTTAACTATTTCCTATGTGTCGGAATATCCTAACATCCCCCCTTAAGAACAACTTGGGATAGGATTGAAGGATTTACAAAGGTGACACAAAAGGAGCCTATTTCCTGTGTGTCGAAATATCCTAACATCCCCCCTTAAGAACAAATTGGGATAGGATTGAAGGATTTACAAAAGTGACACAATAGGAGAAGGAAGGAGGCATTAGAGCCTATCCCCCCTTAATGACAACTTTCCTGAACTCCAAGCATGGATCAAAGTTTGGTAAACTTCGCTTCTGTGAGAGCCTTCGTAAAGATATCGGCTACTTGATCATTGGTCGGACAATACTGCACTTCAAGAACATGATCATGAATGAGCTTTTTGATGAAGTGTATGTGGAGTTCAATGTGTTTCATACGCTGATGCTGAATTGGATCTTTACATAGCTGAATGGCACTCTGATTATCACACCAAAGTGTCGTTGGATGTTGCTGATGAAGACCAAATTTAGACAGGATCTGACGAAGCCACATGGCTTCCTTGCCGGCTTCAACTACACCACGATACTCTGCTTCTGCTGAAGAAAGGGAGATGGCACTTTGTTTCTTACAAGACCAAGTAATAGGTCCTAAACCAAGAGTGAATACATATCCTGCAGTGGATTTCCGATCATCAAGGTCACCAGCCCAATCAGAATCAGTGAAACCAATCAACAAAGGAGATTCTCCTGCACTGTAATGAATCCCGAACTGAACTATACCTCGAATATATCAAAGTATTCTTTTAGCTTTTTTCCAGTGACTTTCATGAGGTTGGTGCATAAACCGAGCGACAAGACCAACGGCAAAGGAAAGGTCAGGACGGGTATGGGTTAGATACAAAAGTTTACCAACAAGTTGACGATATAAGGTAGCATCAACTTCAGGGGTAGTACAGTTGACTGAAAGCTTGACTCCAGACTGAAAGGGAGAAGGGGCTAGCTTACAATCTTCCATGTGAAAGTGGTGTAGAAGATCACAGGCATACTTGGACTGAGAGAGGGTAATGCCTTCCTTGGATTGCAAGACCTGACGACCAAGGAAATAATGCAAGTGTCCTAAGTCTGTCATTTCAAACTTCTTTTTGAGGCTAGACTTCACATGGTTTATATGGTTTGGATCACTACCAGTAAGGATAAGATCATCAACATAAAGAACAAGGATGGTGAAGGAATTACCCACTTTCTTGGTGTAGACAATGTTGTTAGAATGACACCTAGAAAAGCCATTATCTAAGAGAAATCTATCCATTTTGGCATACCAAGCCCGAGGAGCTTGTTTGAGACCATAGAGAGACTTCCTAAGGCGACAAACAAGGCTTGAGTCTTTTTGGATAAAGCCAGGGGGTTGTTCCATGTAGATTTCTTCATGCAAATCTCCATGTAAGAAGGCGGATTTAACATCCATCTGATGGACTTCCCATTTAAAGGAGGCAGCAAGGGAAAGAACAAGGTGGATAGAATTCATTTTGGCAACAGGGGAGAAGGTTTTAGTATAGTCAATGCCTTCAACTTGTGAAAATCCTTTAGCGACAAGACGAGCTTTATGTCTATCCACTTTTCCATCTGGTCCAAACTTTGTTTTGTAAACCCATCTGCATTTGACAAGTTTTCTTCCTTTTGGAAGAGGAACAAGATCCCAAGTATTGTTTGCCAATAAGGAATGATACTTTTCATTCATAGCTTCATCCCAATCTGGATTACCAGAGGCTTCTTCAAAGGTTTTTGGATCAATTTTTTCTGGAACTTGAGCCAATAAGGAAGAGGCTCTTTCGAACTGAGAACGTGTACGTCGTCGATCGGCAGGGTCATTTGCAAGAGAACCTACTGCATCCCAAGTAGAGCAGACCCATCTTGGAAGCGGTGGAGTATAAGGAACAATTTCACGAGGTGGAGGAGGATTGTTATCCTCGCTGTCATCATCTGAACTAGAAGGAATGCTATTAAAAATAGAAGAGAGAGAGAGAGAGAGAGATGGCATATATGCCGAATCAGGCTCGCAGGCCAAAGGTGGCACACTTGCCAAACTAGGCTCGCAGGCCGATATATTTTCATCAAATTTTACATCTCTTTTAATGATAATATTTTTGGATTTTGGTTGAAGAAGTCTATATCTTTTGACATCTTCAGAATATCCAGAATATCCAACAAAAATACATTTTTCACTCTTAGGTTCTAAGGCTTTATGTTTCGCATCTGGAATATGGGCCCAAGCATCACTTCCAAAAACACGAAAGTGACTTACATCTGGTTTGATTGAGCTCTAAGCTTCTTTTGGAGTTATATTCTTTCAAACCTTAGTAGGAGTGCGATTTACTATGTAATTTGCAGAGTTAATTGCTTTTGCCCAAAAATTGAGACCAAGTCCTTTAGATTGAAGCATACAATTAGCCATTTCTTTTAAGGTGCGATTCTTCCTTTTAGCTACACCATTTTGTTGTGGAGTATATGGAACAGTATGTTGCAATTGAATGCCATGCTCAGTGCAGAAGTTGATAAATTTGTTGTTAACATATTCTCCGCCATTGTCTGATCTTAATTTAAGAATTTGATGTCCAGATTGTTTCTCAACAAAGGCCTTAAAGGCCAAGAACATGTTAAAAACTTCACTCTTGAGTTTTAAGAAATATACACAAGTGCGTCTAGAAAAATCATCAATGAAAGTTAAGAAGTACTTGCAACCAGAGAAAGAAACAACAGGAAGTGGACCACATAAATCACTTTGCACAAGCTGCAAAGGGGCTGAAGCGTGCCAAAGGGGCACGTTTGTCAAGGCTATCCCGATGATGTTTTCCGAGTACACATTCGGAGCAAACACCATCTCAGCAAGATACCATAGGAAGGCCCGTCACCATATTTTCCTTGCATAGAGTTTGAAGAGAGCGATAGTTTAAGTGGCCAAATCGCTCATGCCAAAGTTTGCTCACATCATCATTATGAACAACAAAAATGGAGGGAAGAGAGGATGACCCAAAGTTGTCAAACTTATACAACCTTGTGGAATCATCAACAATGCCAGTAGCTAAAATATGTTTAGGATCTTTGAGGTCCTTGATTACAACATCATGAGGTGAGAATTCTACTATTTTCCCTTCACCTGAATGAGTTATCTGATAAACAGATAGAAGGTTGCATGACAGGGTAGGAACACATAGTACATCATTAAACTGACCATTATCTAGATGAATGGTTCCAGATCCTACAACACTAAGAGATCTATCATCACCAACATAAATATGTTGGTGTTACAATCATTTAAAGAAGAAAACATGGATTTATTTTTAGCCATGTTGTAAGAAGCTCTAGAATCAATGAGCTACTCATGAGAAGGAGAAGAAGAAGATACATTTAATGCATAACCAGATCTTGATGCTTGACAACCACAAGCAGAAAGTGCCATGCCTAAAGATGAAGATGAAGAGTGCTCCAAATTGATGTTGTACTTCTTCATTGCTGCTTCTAAGGCTTTCATCTTCTTAAAACATTTGGACTCTATATGGCCATCCCGATTGCAAAAGTTGCAATGTCTATCTGTTTTCTTCCCTTTATTTTGATTTGCCTTATTATTTTGGTGGTTTGATTTTTCAGTTTGCGGCTAAAATTGCTTAGGGCCCTTGTTTGGTTTAGGACCATATTTTTTAGGATACTGCTTCTTGGAATTCTTTTGATATGGTTGTTGTTGGGCTGCTAAGGCTTTCTTAGAAGCGTTTCCAGGAGTGATAAGACCAAGGTGTAAGAGTTTTTCTTGTTCTCTTACTAAAGAATCACAAAAGGAATCAAAAGAGGGATTCTTGTAGGTGGTTCCAAAAGAGATGATGGCTTCTCTAGTGGAATGGAAGGCGGAAACAAATACAGAGTATGCAGGGCCAAGCTTAGCAAGAATGCAATAGATGAGGCTACCATCTTTCTTTTTAACCTTACACCCTTCTAAAAGAAGTGTAAGGGTCTTAAATCTGGACAAAAAGTCTTCAATAGAGGAGAAATTTTTAGGGTCCAAAGTAAGCAACTCATTTTCAAGCTGGTGGGCCTTGATTTGATTTTGAATGCCAAAGACAATATTTTGCTTCTCTAGGGCTTTATCAGGGGTGTCAATGTCAAGGATGTGAAATCGAAGATCTTGAGAAATGGACATTCCTATCAACCCTCGTGCTTGATCTTGTTTATTTTCCCATTTAGGAACTTCATCATCATCGGAAGGTTTAGTTTCTTGACCTGTGGCTATTCTATAAGGCCCTTTACTTCTAAGTATAACTACCATGTGAGGTAGCCATTGGAAATAATTGGTGCTGTTAAGAATAATCGGGCATGCACTTTCCATTTAAAAAAAAAAAAAAAATGAAGCTAAGAAAAGATGAAACTAATTGCTCCAATGGGAAGATAAAAAAATTAGGCTGTTTCAAAAAAAACGGCTTCCGGATGAAGAAGTTATGCCTTTTGAAAAATCTGAGTTGTAGATGTCGAATAGTTACGGAAAGGGATGATGTGTGGCTTTTTAAAAAAAAAAATCTGCCCCTTTGAACAAAAACTTTTTACAAAAGAAGCTTGAGAAGGAGACTTGAACCCTTGACCTCTATTCTCATAAACTAACCCCTCACTAAGTGAGATAGTAAAAGGATCACGTTATTGTATGAAAGAAGGAAGGGTTTTTTTTTTCTTTACTCTTCGGTGTGCGTGCCTTTTCTTGCACAAAAAAACACAAAAGCCAAGCAAAAAAAAAAACTAAATGCAAAGCCTTACGGCAGAATGTTAGATTTTCGATTAGCCTTACCGGCAACTATCACTTTTTTCACTATTTCTGATAAACCCGAGATCGCACAAAGACGCGGGGAAAGAACATACGTAGCAAAAAAAATCCCTTTTCGTGTTTCTGATTTGCTGAGATCGCACGGAGCACACAACAAAGAGCATACACAGAGAAGAGGGTATAGATCCGGCAAATAAATAAAACCTTAATATCGAAAATAAACAGAAAAAAAACTGAAATAAGCAGAACTATTAACAAATATAACTGCAAATTGGATGCTTTATACCTCCAGATCTAAACTGACATAACTTGGGCAGCCGGAACCTTTTCGCATGAAACAAAAAGCGTTCCTCACTGTAACAGACGCTCCGGACACAACCAAATAGCTCTCCAAGCCCAAAAATGTTCAGAAATAGTAGATCTACAAAATGACATTTGCATGCAGTCAAACCGGCTTCGGATTTTGATCAACAACGGACGCGGCCCTCGAAATAGCTCTAATACTATGTAGGAATTTACAGGGTAAGTTCCATAGATCAAGAACCAAAGGTCACCGCTCACAAACAGATTGCAAATCAGTACACTAGTATAATCACATGGTTAAAACCCTCAAAGAGAGAAACAATCCATGCCCTGAGCCAACGCGGCCACTTCAGGGAATTTATTAATATAAAAGGAAAAGTTACATATGTTTCTCTCATAAACAGTTACTGGACAAATGACCCTCCATGCTCTTTAAATAGAGATCATGGACCAATCGGGTGTTAAGCCACGGATCAAGTGCCGTTAATACCGAGGTGAGGGATAACCGTCGGATCACTACAAATCGTGACCGTTGGATTATAAGTTACAAATGTACATGGTAAATAAATACACTTTACCTAACTCTACACTAGACTAAGTTATTCTTAACTATTTCCTATGTGTCGGAATATCCTAATAGTCGAAGAAGGAAACAGTGACACATGGCGCACCGTACAAGTTCACTCTATTGA
This sequence comes from Pinus albicaulis, assembly GCA_034641835.2. Taxonomy (NCBI): domain Eukaryota; kingdom Viridiplantae; phylum Streptophyta; class Pinopsida; order Pinales; family Pinaceae; genus Pinus; species Pinus albicaulis. Next base: position 376,561,345 of record CM076571.1, on the reverse strand, counting down.
ACTAGTCCATAATTAGGTCATTCTGGGAGATTGGGCATAACTTCGTCTTGAAATATTCAAATAAGGTCAGACCTGTGGCATTCGAAAGAAGACTAAGAGGGCTACTACAACACCGAATTTCAGATATTGAAGATCCGAAATAACATAGATAACTGTGTGTCAATATCGGGCTCCTCAAAGGCATGAAAAATGTGTGTATTTGTTTTTTAAAAATTGCATAATGTTTGTTTGGAAAAGAAGTTTGAAGTGATTCCAAGGGAATATTGAAGAATTTTTATCAGTATTGGGTTCTATAATGCCTCCAAAAAATAATTCCATATCCATTAAGCCCTCAAAAAGCTATACTATGATGCATGAAGAGGAAGAATTGCAGTATGAGATATCAAAATTACGGTACCAAGTGCAACAAATTTCGATTTTACAAAGAGTAATCAAAGATGACATAGATGCTTTAAAAGAAAAAATGAAGGCTAAGTTGGACGGTTTGAAGGATCAAATAAAATATAATATGGATAATGAAGTAGTGGAAGATCACATTGAGCATCAACAACAAGTTCTCCAACTCTCAAAGGATAACCTAACTTTGGTGCAGAATCAAATGAAACAACAGGAAGATCAACATCACATCGAAAGAAGTTCTAATGCAGTCACAAAAACAAGAAATTGACGAGTACGATCAATTTCAGAGTATCTCAGCAAGTGGAAGAACTTTCTTGTAGAAGATTCCACATGGGAGGATGAGAATTTTATACAGAAGCATCAAGAAATAATCAAGCGTTGAGGACAACACTTGTTTGAACAAGAGGGGCATGTTAGGTCCCTATATTACTAGCGTAGTCCCTTATTATGTTAGTGTGGCCCCCCTTATTGTTATTGTTGTACCCCTGTAACCCCCATATTGTTATTATTGTGCCCTTACATTATTATTGTTAGGTCGCCTAGGATTATATTGTGACCCCATGGCTTTCTATATATAGAAAGGAGGTTTTGCATTTGTATGATCTAAGAATTTTTCGTTTATGTAATGTACAAGAAGTTGCTCCCTCGAAGTGGTTTATTTCTAAGGCGTTTATCTCTCTTTTCTTCTATTTTTGGACCTGGTTTCTTAACAGGTTAAGTGTCCAAAATAATTCTTTTCCTAAGTGTGACTTTATAAAGTGAAAGTGACTTTATAAGTGGTAAAGTCAATATTAAATTATAAAGTGAAAGTGACTTTATAAGTGATAAAGTCAATGTTAAATTATAAAGTGAAAAGTGACTTTAGACATAAAGTACAATGTGGGTACTTTAGTTAATGGGTGAGTTAAAAAATAGAAAGTTAGAATAAAATGCACATTTATTCTCATCCTTTGATCTAATTGAATTTGAGCCATTAGATCTTAGGGTTGCCCAAACGTCATTTAGAGAAATAAAAGTGGGAAAAGAAAAGAGAGACTACATTCATTCATTCTTCATGAGCAGATTGGAGAAAGGAGGCTAAAAACTGGAGAAAAGTTTTGAAAGAGAAATTTGTTGCAGCAAGCTAAAGGAGTGATTTCTGGGCAAATATGGGCACGGAAATCAAGGCATAGAAGACAGCACAAGGTACAGTTCAAACAACATTTAATGATGTGAGTTGCACGCAATTCGAGGGTTGTTTTTGAGCCAAAAAAAAACTTTTTGGAGAAAAAAAAAATCTGTACAGTTCGTACAGCGGTACAGAAATCAGTACAATTCATACATTGCAGTCTACATACATACAATATTGTTTCAGCTTCAAGTGGGCACGGAAATCGAGGCAAAATGGGCACAGTTTTCAAGGAGTTTTGGGCTGAAGAGATAAATTGTATCTTGCTATTTTGTTTTGTCTGCAAATGTATTTTTCCTGAACTTGAAAGATAAATAAATTTGAAGAGATCTCTAACAAGTTTTCCCTGGAGAAGATTGAAAGGGTTTTGCCTGGGTCTAAGTTGACCAAAAAACTGTGTATTTTTTTATGTGTTGTTGGTCTATTTATGTCCATATTTATTTTCAGCATGTGTTGATAGTCCCATGTGTTTTAATCTGAAAATTTCATTTCCAGAATCCTATATGTTGAATGTAAGTTTATGGGAAAGGGCATTTAACTGAATGGGAGTGATAAGGTGAAATTAAAACCGGGTTGGGATTGCAGGAAACTTTTTAGTCATCAAATTTCAACATAGTATCAGAGCTATAGGCTGAAAATTGTCGTTTGTACAACAGACAGTAGTTTGGGACAGCAAACTGAATTTTTGGACAGCAAACTGATATTTTGGGATAGCGAGGTGAAATTTCACAGAGACTGAACTTTTGGGACAGCAAGGTGTGCTGGAAAGTTCATTTCTCTATTTTCTTGGTTTTGTAAATTTTGGACAGCAGTCATGGCCATGTTCTTAAGGATAGAGGACAGATTGTATGGGATATCCAACTATGCCGTTTGGAAGGACAGAATTCAGACAGTGTTTGAGGAGGCAGCAGTGTGGGACATTGTGTGGCAAGAGGTTGTACCTCCTACTGATGTAGATGAACTTGTTGAATTCATAAAATATAATGCAAAAGCAAAAAGGATTTTTATGGACAGTCTGAAGGATCATGTGGTTCCTCAGGTGAGAGGAAACACATATGCATATCAGATGTGGACAGCTCTAACCACTCTCTATCAAAGTACCAATAAGAGCAGGAAGATGGTACTCAAAGAACAATTGAAGAACACCAGGATGACAAAGGCTGAAAGTGTAGTTCATTATCTTGGCAGGGTCAAACAAGTACATGATGATTTGACAGTTATTGGTGAGGTAGTTGCACCCACAGAGTTAGTCAGGATAGTCGTAGCGGAACTTCCTATGTCTTGGGAGGTCTTTGGAGATACAATTACCTCTAGGGAAAATTTTTCCAATTGAGACAGATTCTGGAATGATTGTGTGCAGCATGAGATACGAAAGACTGGCAGTGGTGGGGTGAAGATAGCAAAAGAGGAGGATGTAGCCTTAACAACCAAGGGGAAGAACAAGGGGAAGGCCAAGAAAGGGGCCTCATCAGATGGGGCTATGGGAAAGGAAAAGAAGAAGAAGAAGAAAGATACGGATATGTCCAAAGTCAAATGTTGGGCATGTCAGAAGATGGGACACTATGCTGCTACGTGTCCTGAGAGGAATAACAATGGGAAGAAGGGTACTGCAGCTTCAGCAGAGGTGGGGGAGTTTGCTTCACAGTTTGACAGGGACATTGCATTTATTATTTCTATATCTAGTAGGAGTACATCATCCGATGTGTGGTACATAGACAGTGAAGCTTCCTGCCATATGACAGGTGCACGAGAGTTATTTTCAGAGCTTGTAGAGAGGGCACTTGATGTTGAGATTGTACTAGGAGATTACCGCACTGCGAGAGTTGTTGGTGTGGGGACTGTGACCTTTGAGCAGGAGTCTTTGCCTCCATTGAAGGTCCTGGATGTTTTTTATTTTCCGGGGATGAAGAAGAACTTGATTTCAGTGTTTGCTATGGAGGAGAAGGGGTTTGATGTCACTTTCTCAAGAGGGTAGGTATTGATGCATCCCAATGGAGCTTCCATCACTTCGGCCAAAGTGATTGGAGTACGCTCTGGGAAACTATATAGGTTTAGTTTTCAGTCGGAGGGAGCTTTGGTGAGTAGCACATTTGGTAGCACTCACACTAGTACCACCAACAATAGAGACTTGTGCGAGTTATGGCACCAGAGGATGGCACATATGTATCCTGGGCATGAAAATCAAGGCATAGGAGACAACAGAAGGCACAGTACGAACAACATTTAGTGCTGTGAGCTGCATGCAGTTCGAGGGTTGTTTTTGAGCAAAAATAAAAAAATAAAAATCCTTATAGCGGTACAAAAATCTATACAGTCCGTAGGGAATCCATACAATACAGTCCGCGTCCGTACAATATTGTTTCAGCTTCAAGTGGGCATGAAAATCGAGGCAAAGTGGGCACAATTTTCAAGGAGTTATGGGCTGAAGAGATAAGTTGTATCTTGCTGTTTTGTTTTGTCTGCAAATGTATTTTTCCTGAACTTGAAAGATAAATAATTTTGAAAAACTCTCTAACAGGTTTCCCCCAGAGAAGATTGAAGGGGTTTTGCTTGGGTCTAAGTTGACCAAAAATCTGTGTGTATTTTTTTATGTGTTGCTGGTCTGTTTATGGCCATATTTATTTTCAGGATGTGTTGACACTCCCATGTGTTTTAATTTGAAAATTTCATTTCCAGAATTCTATATGTTGAATGTAAGTTTATGGGAAAGAGCATTTAACTGAATGGGAGTGATAAGGTGAAATTAAAACCGCGTTGGGATTGCAGGAAACTTTTTAGTCATCAAATTTCAACACAAGATCCACCCTAGCTTTGGGGTGAGGTTGAAGGGGAAAACTCTGCCGATCATTTGTGTCGAGAAACACAAATGAATCAGTGAGACGAAAAACCTCCTAGGATAAAAATCGTCACCAAAATACTAGGCTTACTTAGGTTGTTACATACATGATGGTCTTACTAAGATCATTTACATTATAAACATGCAGAATGTATTTAGATCTTTTACAAAAGTGTCAACTGATGATGAAATATGAATGACATGAACCTGTCGAACATGATAAATCCCATTTGCAAAAATGAGGGTGTACTGCTATGGGGTCCTTGACACAGAGTGGTCAACAGGAAGCATTTGACAAAGAAGAAGATGAAGAAGAAGAAATGACTGAAATCAAATTTCAAAATGAAGTTGTTAGAATTATAGTAGAATGGAAAAAATTAATTCTCAGGAAACCAAGTTGAAGGAGGTAAAGAATCTCAACAAAAGGAATGAAGAAGAAATTGTCAACCTCAGAGTAAAGTTAGAAGAAGCCAAAAGAATTGAAGAATCACTCAGGAATGAGTTAAAATAAAGCAACGAGGCAAGGGAAGAACTAGAAGCCCAATAGTATCTCTTCAAAAGGAAGTAAAAAGGGGAAATGCTCTGCAAAATTTTGCTAATAGTTCTAAAACTTTGGATGAGCTCATTAGCAACCAAAGGTCGTACAGTGACAAGACTGGTCTAGGCTACAAAGAAATCCATGAAAAGGGTTTAAACTCCTTTATGACCGAAAGGGAGAATGCACAGAAAACCTATGCTGAAAATGTTAAAGGATCTACCAAGCAAGGATGTTTCCCAACCGAATCAAAGGTTCAAGATATAGAAGAAGGCTCTTGGAAAATGATTCCACGAAGAAGGTTTCCTCCCAGGTATCAACCCACCTTTTATGGCTTTTTTTATTCATGTAGAAAGTTTGGGCATAAAGCTATAGACTGTCGTACTTATGAAAACAACTTTGGAATATCGTTTAGAAATATATATTCCCAAAATCAGCAAGAAAACTTTAGGCTCAATTGCGACAGATTTGACTATTTAAGAAATGAAGTAGAATGCTATAAAGGCAACAACTTAAGACATTTGGCTAAGGATTGCAGGTTTATGCTCCTCTCAAGGGAATCACAACAGAATCATAATGAACAAGTCTCGAAGAAGAAAATAGAAAGGTTCACTCTTGCCGTAAAGGCTCAAAGTAAAATGAATGTTTGGTATGTCGTTAGCAGTTGTTCTACACATATGACTGGAGATAGGAATAAATTTATATCTTTAAAGGAAGGAAAAGATGGAACGATATCCTTTGGAAATGACGTATCTTCAAATGTCATAGGAGCAGGTACTGTCAAGCTTGGAAGCAAGGATGCTATAGCAATGATGTGCTTCATGTTGAAAATATGAATCACAGTTTGCTAAGTGTAGGTCAAATGAGTGATCAAGGACATACCGTGTTATTCGACTCAAAGAAATGTGAAATAAGAAAAGAAAAATCCGGTGAACTTGGGAAGGCTTCTCTTCAAGCAAATCAAAGATACACGAGTCCGAACCAAAAAATGTCAAAGAAGAAGTCTCAGAGCACGCTGTTGAGATTTTGTGTATTGGGGTAGCTTCGGATGTGCTCTAGCCCTGAAACTTTGTGGAGGGACTAGAGTACATCAGATCTCCAAGACCTAGAAAAGGATTTGGGAAATTCCATCCAGTTTGGGAGAAAATTAATTAATTAATAATTTTAATTAAGTACCCTAAGTCTAACTTAGGAAAATTAAATTATTAAAGGTAATTAATTAAAACTTGTGATGGAATTGACTTAATTCACACGGATCAAGCTTTCTTTTAATCTTAGCCATTGATTCAAGATTTGATCATGGCTGTTGGTTTCCCAACGAGAAAGTATAAAGGAAAGGCTTGGGGTCAGTTGAAGAGGACACACACACACGGAGGCAAAGCACTGAGACTAAGCTGGAATTCTAGGGCGTGGTTTGCTAAGAATTTCCAGAAGTGTTTCAGCTGCAGCGAGGGGTAGTTTTGCAAAGGGGATTCTCTGATCCTAGTGCCAAGAATCAGCAAGAGGCAGAGAGCAGCAATCAAAGGTAGCGCAGAGAATCAGAGGCAGCAACCACAGTTACGTAGCAGCTGTGCAGCACAGAGGGTAGCTTCAACTACGCAGGTGCTACGCAGTCCCTTCTGGGGCAGTAGGGGACCCTCCAGGGTTACACAGAGACCCTTCTAGGGCAACTTAGGCTCTGCGTCACCCATTCTGGGGTTACGCAGCCCTCTCTAGGCCAACGCAGGGGCACGTAGAGGCTGACAGGGCTGACACAGGGGCTTCAGGGGAAACGCTGAGGTTTATAGGGCCAGAAATTGGTTGAGTCTTGTAAATTTCGTTTGAGGGTGTGGATCAGTCAAGGTTTTGGTCTCAGAACAGTAGGTTAGCTGCAGATCTATATTTTTTTCTGTCGGGTTAACCAATAAGGTGCCCAGATTTGCTGTATTAAGAAAACTACTTAATAATATAAATCCTCCAGTAGCCAGAAGACCGGTGTTCCCACATTGGGTTGTTTCGTGGACAATTGTCCAGAAAATATTGTGTGTTACTTTGTCTATGTGCATGTATCTTTTTCTTAGATCTGAATATGTGAAAGTGTGTTATGTGTTTACTTCGATATTAATCTGATTTCAACATTAATAACTTAATAAAGTAGGAGAAGTATAACCAAATCTAACGATAGAATTTCTTCATAAAGTAACATTCATAAATTTTCGCCTCTTGTGCTGCCCATTGCATAGAATTAATGCTTGAGGACATTGGTAAGCTTCATTGGATACATAAGGTTGTGGAGAAGGAAAAATCCATAACTAAATACCTGTACAACCACACTATTGTCCTAAACACCATGAGGAAATACACTGAAGGTAAATAAATTGTTCTGGGGACAGTTGTCGAGAAAATCTTGTGTGTCCTTTGTTTATGTGCATGTATTTCTATTTTAGATCTGAATTAGTGAAAGTCTGTTATGTGTGTACTTCGATGTTAATCTGAATATTTCAGCATTAATAACTTGCTTAAGTAGGAGAAGTATAACTAGATCTAACAGTAGAATTTCTGCATAAAGTAACATCCAAAAATTTTCACACAAGCACAATTGAATAAGGAAACAACTACCAACCAGGAAGAGATAAGAGACGAACAACAGGTTGAACAAGAAGAACTCCTAAAGGCCACCAAAGAATGGTGTCAAAAGAATTATCCATCAAATCAAATCATTGGGGAACTCAATGAAGGAATAAGAACTAGAAGAAATCGACAGCTTTGTGTACCACAACAAGCCCATCTTGCTCTCTTAGCTACATTTGAGCCGAACAATTTTGAAGAAGCTAGTCAAGACGAACATTGGGTAGTTGCTATGAATGAAGAATTGGATCAAACTGAGAAGAATGACACTTGGGAATTGGTCCCACGACCAAAAGATAAAAATGTCATTGGGACAAAATGGGTTTTCAGGAACAAGTTAAATGAGGATGGACATGTTACCAGGAATAAGGCAAGGTTTGTTTGCAAAGGATATGCACAGGTTGAAGGAATTGATTTTGAAGAAACATTTTCACTCGTTGCTAGAATGGAAGCTATCAGGATGTTCTTGGCTTATGCATGTTCAAGAAAGATCAAAGTTTATCAAATGGACGTGAAATCAACATTTCTAAATGGAGAATTAGAAGAAGTATATATAGAACAACCCGAGGGATTTTTACTCACTGACAAGAAAGCTTATGTTTGCAGGTTAAAGAAGGCGTTGTATGGTCTCAAACAAGCACCCAAAGCATGGTATGCCCGTCTTGACAAGTATTTGCAACAACAAGGATTCAAGAACGGAAGTGCGGATAACAACCTTTATGTAAGGATTGAACATGATGGTCTGACGATTATTGAAGTGTATGTGGATGATATAATCTTTAGGAGTGATGATGATGGGTTAAGTAAAAATTTTGTTGCAAATATGCAGAGTGAGTTCGAAATGTCACTACTTGGTGAGCTGGCATATTTTTTGGGATTTCAGATATCTCAGCAAGACAAAGGAATATTTATCTATCAAAGCATATATATCAAAGAAATGTTGAAGAAATTTCAAATGGAAGATTGCAAGACAGTTCTCACCCCAATGATGATAGGTTGTAAGTTGAGCATAGATGACTCATCCAAAGATGCGGATCAGAGGATGTATAGATATATGATTGGTAATCTTCTATATGTAACCGCTTCTAGGCCAAATTTGATGCAGGCAGTTGGGCAAATTACAAGATTCCAAGCAACACCAAAGGAATCCCATGTCATTGCGGTAAAAATGATTTTTCGATATCTTAAGGGAACAACAAAATATGGACTATGGTATCCTAAAAGAAAAGAGCCAACCATCGAAGCTTATACCGATGCAGATTGGGCAAGAAGTGTTGATGATCGTGTTGATTTGTGGTAGCATAAGATGTGCTAGGTCTCAAAATGTGCAGGGAAGCTTAGGCACATGTATTCCAAAGAACCCAAAAAGGATTTTGGAAAATTCCACTCAGATTGTGTTTTATGAAAATAATTAATTATTTTTAATGAGACCCTAAGTATAAACTTAGGAAATTAAAATAATTAATGGATATTAATTAAAACAGAGTGAATCTTCTAGAAAAGTCAGAGATCAAGTCAAGTTAATCTTAGCCATTGATTAACGATTTAATATCGACCGTTGAAGTCTGAACGAGAAGATTATAAGAAGGACGTGATGGATCATTTGGAAGATACATCGGGAGAGAAAATCTAGAGATCGAAATTCTTTAGTGAGTAGTGCTCAGGGAAAAAATTGACCGAGAAGATTTTTGCAGAGAGGGGTATAGATAATTTCCAGTTGGAAGAGTTTCCTGATCCGGAGAGTGAAAGGTAGAGGAGGCAGTAAAGGCCATAGAAAGCAACGCAGAGACAACCACGCAGAGGCTATGCAGGCACTACGCAGAGCTGCAGAGGGAGTTCGATTTTTTGTTGAGTAAACAGTCGGTGTTCAATGCCAATCACCAGAGGGAGTTTTCAGAGGCCAGAAGGGCCTTGTTTCTAGTCAGTAGAGAGATCCAACACAGAGAGAGAGGGCTACATTAGTTGTGACGCAGAGTGACACAGTCATTGTGCAGAGCAGCTCATGTTGAGCTAAGGGCAGTGTCGAATTCCCATGGAAGAGTGAGATTTTTCTCATGAGATTTTATTTGTCAGTTTCCTCTGTATGATTTGTCACTGTCGACAATAATAGATTTGTACTCAGAAAATTACTTCATAATAAACAAACCCTCAACTGTTGCACCAGTTTTCCCGCATTGGGTTTTTCTATAGATATTGGTCCAAAAACAACGGTGTCATGTGTCTATGTTTTATTAGTGCTTAGATCTTGTTTCTGCACATTTAGTTTCCGCATTTTAATTTTGTGAAGGCCGTAGTGTATGGGTTTCAGTATTTACCATAGAAAACAGTAAATAACTTGTTTAAGTAATTAACAAGTAGAAGATTTCTCATTAATTGCTGCAATAGGATTCCAAATCTAGGAGTTTTCACAGATCATAAGAGCACTAGTGGAGCAAACTTCTATCTAGGTGGATGTCTTGTTTCGTGGTTGAGCAAGAAGAAATCTTCAATCTCATTATCCACAGCGGAAGTAGAATACATAGCAACAACAACTTGTTGTACCCAAGTCCTCTGGATGAAACAAACCTTGCATGATCTTCAAGTAACGTTTGATGAGCCCATTCTAATCTTCTGTGATAACACCAATGCCATCAATATCTCCAAAAATCTTGTGATGCATTAAAAAACGAAACACATTCCGATCAAGTACCATTTTGTTATGGAAAAGGTTGTCGAGAAAAACATCAAGGTTGAATACATTGGGACGAAAGATCAAATCGCTGACATCTTTACCAAACCTTTACCTCGTGAGGCATTAGAGTATCTTTGCCAAAAGCATGGGACTATCCCAAGTTCCCATTAGACTATTCTTTTATCTAGTCAATTAGATAGGGGGAGTTGAGACAGGTTACAGGTCCGCAGGAGAGGTAGGTTGTTAGGGGGAGTTACCCTTTGCCATTGATGTCAAAGGGGGAGAGAAAGCATTAGGACAGGTAGAAGCATGATGTCAGGGGGAGTTATGATTGTAGGGGGAGTACTTGTGTTTCCATCAATGCCAAAGGGGGAGATTGTTGATAGGTGGTTGTCATTGATGTCAACCCAAGCAGCGCCGGGGGATACCCCGATCTTCCATGGCAAATTTGACATGGCAATTCATGGAATCTTGTGTCAAGATCTTTCTATATCGATTCCCCTCGACGAGATGTTTCCATTGATATATGGGACGCCCCATGGTTCCTTCTTGTTTGAGAGAAAATTGAGTTTAAGGTTGAAGACCCAATTTCGTGGGATAAAACCCCAGGGGATAGAGACATGACACCTTATTCACCATTGGTTGTCAATACATGACATGTATTCTCATCGTAATCTCACCACGTATAAGTTAAATAAGTTCAAGAATCAAAGGCACTAACCAATCATTGACTTCACAACCAGGTGGGACCATATGCACTAAGCCAATCATTAATTTCAAATATTTAATAAGTTTTTAATGGTTAGTTAAAAATTTAATTTAAAAGTTATTAAGAGTTATTATGGATATGTCACTAAGAAGAAATAATTTAATTCAATAAGTATTAATAAAAATATTATGAAGATTATTAAAGTGATCCACTTACCTTAGAATAAAAAGATACATATTTTAAAAATATTTAACATTCTAAAAACATTGTCAATTACTCCAACGTACATTAAAAAGCCCCCCTTAACACCCAACTGTAAGATGATCATGCGTTATTGTCACATAAGGAAGTTATGTTTCCAACAATCAAGGAGCCCCTTCCAACGTTTATATGTGAAACCATTTAATATAAACTAAGGTGTGATGCTTATGAATAATATCGTAGGCTTCAACAAAATATCTAATCAACTCTGAATTTAGAGATTACCCTATGTTATCACTTCACTGGATCTCCGAGGTTGAGAAGAGTCTAGCAAAGGTAACCACAAACCAAGCTTCCAAGTAGCTAGCCCTACTAGGCAGGAGAGGGCTCTCTCCAAGGGATCACAACCAAGAGGGTTGGATCAATTAGGTTTTATGCTAGGTATAGTAGCACAAGGGTTTTGATTGGTTGATTTGGGTGTTGGATGAGTAAATTAAGTCAAAGAGGTAACTAGGTCAGGGCAAATAAGATTAGAATTGTAGGCATCTGATGGGGCAAGGTAGGTAGGCACTCTAACACTTTAGCGTTCTAAGGTGAGATGGATCAGACTGGTGAGGTGCTAAAAAGAGCATGACGGTACATGAATTCTTTTTAAACTGAAGAAATGAAACAAATTATGATGATTCTCTCAAAACAGAACATAAAAGATGTATTCTGCTTATCACATTTGAGAATCAAACATATCATAGAAGTGGAATGAACATGGAAAGTACAAAACATTCATACATATGCAACAAAAGAAGAAAATATGTCAAAATACAGTACCACTAGAATCCCACCAAAATAGCTGTAACTCATCCAATATGTTCCTGCCAAAATCTGAATACACTAGTGTCTTTGATCAATAAAACAACATCCAACCTCTCAAATGAGCGAAGAGGTGAAAGACATAGACATCAAACAACTTCTCCCAACCTTAAGGATCGAATCCTTGAGTTGAGGAGCTGTTCCACAAAAGATTGAACTGAAAACCTAAAGTGTAGGGAGGTCAAACTAACTTATCCCTAACTTTAGTGAAACTGATTCATTCATCCTCAAAAAGATTTTTACCTAATGTATTTACCTTTAGGTAACTCAATATCATAATTACATTTACATCCATCATTTACATTAGTAAAAATCATGATTTGCCCTGGTGAAACTCATAAAACTGAAAAAATTCAAAAATATCAGTCCTGGTCAGGTGCGCAATGCCTTTGGTCTGTGCACAACGCCATCTTCAAGCCAAGTTTTGAGGGGGGTTCCTGATGTCCAAATTGAGCTTAGGATAGCTCATTGGAAAGCATATCTTGTCTTGTTTCCAGAAATGTGCTTGGTTCCAAAAAATGATAAGTTTTGGCCCTCCAAAAAGTCAATCTCCCAAGACTGGTCAGGTGCACAGCGCCTGCCTGAAAATAAGGGCAGAAATGTGAATTTTGAGGTGTTTTTGGCCATTTCTCCCTGCCAGATTGCCCATTTTTGGTGTGCCAATAGTCAAAATTGCATGTTTGCTGCCTTCTGTATCCAATGGTCTTCTTGGAGGCCTCTAGAAGGTGCGTAATGCCTAGGGTGCTACGCACATGATAGTCAAACTATGTAAAGACTGTCAAAATTTGCACCAAAAACTCAAAAATTGCAAAAATGCCCAAAAAATTTTCAAAAGTGGTACATGGATTGCTGATAAAGTATGTCAAGCATGGAGAGAGGCCTTAGCAAGGATATCAAGCATATCTTTCTTCTTTTGCTAATTAGGGTTTCAAGCTTTGTCTTCACCTTCTTGAGCTTTGACCTTGCTATTTGGTTTCTTCGGCAATAATGCTTTGCCATCTTCCTCTGTATGTCATTATCTTTGGTTGCTTTTTCCAGGAGCTTCTCAAGATGGTTGTTAACTCTCTCAAACCCATGCTCCCTGTCTTCGTTGATCATTATGGTAAATTGTTCATCAAAGGTAAGTTGCTTGGCTAGTTCAGCCTCTTTCTGCCTCTCTAATTCCAATGCTCTTTTCAGGCCTCTAGTCCTTGGCCTTTTCTTTGACACTTGTTCTTCTGGCTCATCATGATCACTATATTTCTCATATGTTTCATCAAGGAAGGCCTTAGCCTTTGACTCTTCTCTTTTGGCTTTGAGAAGGTCGACCTCCATGATCAGCGGTTTAGTCTTCAATTGTTGATTTTCCTGCTCAAGAATGATATGACAAACTTAGATCTATCTATGTTAAGTTGCAATTCTCTGATTTGGGCTTCTTTCTGTTTAATAATCAAACTAGAAGCCTCATGATCATCTTGTTGATTTAGGTCAACAAGATCAAATTCTGTTTCTGTTTCATGGAGGTCTTCATGTTCTTGCCTGACTTCCTCATGAACAACAACCTCTTTCTGCTTTTGCTTTACCTTTTGTACCTGCTTTGCTGATGAAGAAGGCAAGGTCCCTCGGACAATCTGTAGGGAAAACACTTGCCTATGCCCTCTCTGATATGTTTTAGCCAATGTGTCCATTTTAACCTCTTTGGTCTCTTTAAGCTTGCTGACCATAGCTCTGCTAGATGACTCAATTTGACTCTGAAATGCTGATGATGGTGATGAGATGGGTCTAGTAGGTTGAGCTAATGGAGGAATAGGTGCAGTGGGCTGAGATGGAGGAGGCATAACTTCAACATGCTGAGCTTGTAGAGTAGTGAATATATCATTGGCATTGAAACTGTCCCATGAGATGTTCAACTGATTAAGGTGATGAAGGACAATGATTTTGATCAGAGAGTGATGGAAGAGGCTGTTCATTTGCTGATTATACTCTTTCTTCTGTACTGTGTATGCCATTTTTTCAATGCTCCTGAACAAATAATAAGGAATATTGAACATTTTGACTCTTGTTAAGTGCATGAGCAATATGATCTGGTAAGTGTAGAGTCTGGAAAATATGCCTTCACAAGAGAAGAAATTCATGATGATTTTCAACATGGGAGCATACTTATCAAGAAGGTGACTAAAAGGGAAATATTTCTTTCTCTCATTTCTGTACTGAGGCTTGATGTATGGTTGATAATACTGATCATCTAGGTTTTGGGCTTTAAACCACTTCTCACCCACATTAGGTATCCCGATAGCAGCAACAATGATGGATGAGGATATGGTGAAAGTTACACCAGCAAGGTTCATTTGATTGTCCTGAAGGTTTGGAATGAAAACTCTAGTCAAAACAGGTTTGTTTTGAACTCTTTGTATCATTTCACAAAAATCAAAGCATCCCACATGCTTGAAACAAGTGATTGTCATAGGCAATCCCATTAATTCTCTGGTGTTGGTAGGCTCAAACCTCAGAAATCTACCTCCCTTGTGTGACCTTCTTTCTTTTCTGTCTTCCTCTTCCATGAAATCTCTATCTTCCTTTTCCATGGTGTTTTTAGTTTAGAAACCCTAGAGATGAGGAAATAGGAGTGGAAGAGATTTCTCATGGAAATCTTGACACCATGAAATTTGCACTTAAAAAATGCAAGGAGGGCGTGATGATGTCTTACTTGCTAGAAGATGGAGAAATCCTTTGTTGAAGGTTTGGAGCACTTGCATAAAGTTTTGGAGCTTGCAGATGAAATTGGACAGGTGCGCATCGCCTTTGGTGCGTGCGCAGCGCCTGTCTGCCAGGTGCATAGCGCCTCCCAGAAACTCGACTTTTCGCCTTTCAAATTTGATTTTTGAGTTGTGTGAGTGATGACTCGATGGCATAAAGAGCAAATGAATGTATTTTTGATCTTTGGATGGGCCTTATGCTTGATGGATTGGATGTTTTGAGCTTTGTGACCTAGTTTTCCTTCTCACTTGAAACTATACATTTCAGTTTGAATTTATTCTTTGGAAATTGATCATTTGATGGACTTTGAGAACACGAGGATTTTGGAAACTTGATGCTTTTTGGCATATGGAACTCTGAGTTAGTAGTTATTGGAACCATGAACTTATTACATATAGAGAGAACATAAAATTACGTAATGAAATAAAAATTACATATTGGAATCAAAATTGCATATTTGAAGTCATCTTTACATGGTAAAGTGAATTGGGGCAGAGGCAGAGTTGGAATCTGAAGGGAGCAACGCAGTGTAGACACAACAACAGCGTAGTAGCGCAATGCAGAGGGGCTGATGTGACTTCAACAACGCAGTGTAGGCTGGCTTACGCAAAGTAGAGCTGCAACAACGTAGAGGCTTCAGGAGGACAGCGCAACACAACAACAACGTAGGGGATTTCAGTGCAGGGGCTAATGTGACTTTAGCAGCGCAGAGGAAGACTGCTTACGCGGTGCAAAGCTTTGGCTGTGCAGTTGTCTTCAGATGACAACAAAGATCAATAATCTATGGAGCTTTAGTGATGAGGATGCAACCCAACTGACTTGTTTGTCAAAGATTGGGTAGGAGTGTTCAGTGGTTTCTCTTAGCAACTGAGTTGCAGTGCAACAGTTGGTAGCATGATGTAGCAGATTGAGAGGGAGCTGCAGTACAGATGTAGCAGTGGCGGTGGCAGCGTCATGGGTAGTAGTACAGAATAGCAGCAACAACGCAGTGATGAAGGGCAACAGGCCAAGCATCAGCGCAAAGACCCACACCAGAGATAAGTGCAGAGCTTCAGGGTGAAGTAGTGTTGTACTAGAGCACATTCTTCGCTAAGAGGGAGTGTTGAGATTTTTGAGTGTTGGGGTAGCTTCGGATGTGTTCTAGCTCCCAAACTTGGTGGAGGGACTAGAGTTCATGAGATCTCCAAGACCCATAAAGGGATTTGAGAAATTCCATCCGGTTTAAGAGAAAATTAATTAATTGATACTTTTAATTAAGGACCCTAAATCTAACTTAGGAAAAGTAAAATATTAAAGGTAATTAATTTAAAAATGTGATGGAAATGACTTAAGTCACACGGATCAAGCTTTCTTTTAATCTTAGCCGTCGAATCAAGATTAAATCACAAACATTGGTTTCCCAATGAGAAAGTATAAAGGAGGCTTGGGGTCAGTTGTAGAACACACATGGAGGCAGAACACTAAGACTGAGCTGAAATTCTATGGTGGATTTGCTAAGAATTTCCAGAAGTGTTTCAGCTGCAGCGAGGGGTAGTAGTGGCTAAAGGGATGATCTGATCGCAGAGACAAGAGTCAGTAAAAGGCAAAGAAGCACCAGCCGAAGCAGCGTAGAGGAAGCAGCAGCTGCGCAACGCAGAGGGTTTCAGCTGCTACGCAAGCCCCGAAAGGGTAGCGCAGAGGCAACAGGGGGCCATCAGGGTTACGCAGAGGCCAACTAGGGCAGTGTAAGGATTGCATCACCCAGTCTACGGTTACACAACCCTCTCCTGAGTAGCGCATTGGCATCAATAGGCCAGCAGGGTTGACGCAGAGGGCTTTAGAGCAATGCTGGGGTTTCTAGAGGCAGAAAGGGGCTGAGTTCTGTAAAACCCATTTGAGGGTGTGAATCAGTCCAGTTTTCCATCTCCGGAACAACAGGTATTGCTGTAGATCTTATATATCTCTGTCGGGTTAACCAATTAGGTGCCCAAATTTGTTGTACTTAGAAGACCAGTTTTCCTAGATAAACCCTCTAGCAACCAGAAGACCGATTTTCCTGAATTGGGTTTTTTTGAGGACAGTTGTCTAGAAAATATTGTGTATCACTTTGTCTGTGTGCATGTATTATGCTTAGATCTGTATCGGTGAAGAACTATTAATGTGTTTACTTCAATGTTAATGCTGAACTTTCAGATTAATAACTTGATTAAGTAGGAGAAGTATAACTAGATTTAACAGTAGGGATTTTGCATAAGTAATATTCAAAAAATTTCACAATCTCTATTGCTGGTGGTACTAGTGTGAGTGGTACTAGATGTGCTACTCACTAATGCTCCTGCCGACTGAAAATTGAACCTGTATAGTTTCCTAGAGCGTACTCCAATAACTTTGTCTGAAGTGATGGAAGCTCCCCTAAGATGCATCAATACCTGCCCTCCTGAGAAAGTGACGTCAAACCCCTTCTCCTCCATAGCAGACACTGAAATCAAGTTCTTCTTCATCCCCGGAACATACAAAACATCCATGACCTTCAAAGGAGGCAAAGACTCCCTCTCAAAGGTCACAGTCCCCACACCAACAACTCCCACATTGCGGCCATCTCCTAGTATAATCTCAATATCAAGTGCCCTCTCTGCAAGCTTTGAAAGAACTCTCGTGCACCTGTCTTATGGCGAGAAGCCCCGTTGTCTATGTACCACACATCATATGTTGTACTCCCTGTCAAACTGTGAAGCAAACTGCTCCACCTCTGCTGAAGTTGCAGTACCCTTCTTCCCCTTGATTTTCCTCTCAGGACACGTAGAAACATAGTGTCTCATCTTTTGACATGCCCAACATTTGACTTTGGACATATCCGTATCTTTCTTCTTCTTCTTCTCCTTTCCCTTAGCCCCATCTAATGAGGCCCCTTTCTTGGCCTTCCCTTTGTTCTTCCCCTTGGCTGTCAAGGCTACATCCTTTTCTTCTGCTATCTTCGCCTCACCACTGCTAGTCTTTCTTATCTCATGCTGCACACAATCATCCCAGAATTTGTCCAATTGGGAAGATTCTCCATAGAGGTAACAATATCTCCAAAGACCTCCAAAGACTTAGGAAGTCCCGCTACGACTATCCTGATTAACTTTGTGGGTGCAACTACGTCACCAATAGCAGTCAAATCATCACATACTTGTTTGACCCTGCCAAGATAATGAACTATACTTTCAGCGTTTGTCATCCTGATGTTCTTCAATTGTTATTTGAGTACCATCTTCCTGCTCTCATTGGTACTTTGATAGAGAGTGGTTAGAGTTTTCCACACCTAATATGCATATTTGTTTCCTTTCACCTGAGGAACCACATGATCCTTCAGACTGTCCATCAAAATCCTTTTTTCCTTTGCAAGTTCATCTGCAGCAGTAAGAGGTACAACCTCTTGTCGCACTATATCCGAAACTGCTGGCTCCTCAAACATTGTCTGAATTATGTCCTTCCAAACGGCATAGTTGGATATCCCATCCAGTTTGTCCTTTATCCTTAAGAACATGGCCATGACTGTTGTCCAAAATTTACAAAACCAAGAAAATGGAGAAATGAACTTTCCAGCACACCTTGCTGTCCAAAAAGTTTAGTCTGTGTGAAATTTCATCTTGCTGTCCCAAAATATCAGTTTGTTGTCCAAACCGAGTTTGCTGTCCAAAAAATTTGGTTTGCTGTCCAAACCACTGTTTGCTGTCCCAAACTACTGTCTGTTGTTCAGACTGCAATTTTCAGCCTGTAGCTTTGATACCATGTTGAAATTTGAAGACTAAAAAGTTTTCTGCAATCCCAACCTGGTTTTAATTTCACCTTATCACTCCCATTCAGTTAAATGCCCTTTTCCATAAACTTACATTCAACATATAGAATTCTGGAAATGGAATTTTTAGATTAAAACACATGGGTCTATCAACACATGCTGAAAATAAATATGGACATGAACAGACCAGCAACATATAAAAAAAATACACACAGATTTTTGGTCAACTTAGACCCAGGCAAAACCCCTTCAATCTTCTGCGGGGAAAATCTGTTAGAGAGCTCTTCAAACTTATTTATCTTTTAAGTTTAGGAAAAATACATTTGCAGACAAAACAAAACATCAAAATACAACTTATCTCTTCAGCCCAAAACTCCTCGATTTCCGTTCCCACTTTGCCTCAATTTTCGTGCCCACTTGAAGTTGAAAATGGACTGTATGGATTCCGTACGGATTGTACAGATTTTTGTACCGTTGCATGGACTATACAGATTTTTTTTTGCTCAAAACTTCTCTCGAACTGCGTGCAAATCACAACATTAAATGCTATTTGTAATGTACCTTCTACTGTCTATGCCTTGATTTCCATGCCCAACTTTGCCGAGAAATCACTCCTTCAACTTGCTGCAACAAATTTCTCTTTTA
Organism: Pinus albicaulis; assembly: GCA_034641835.2. Lineage (NCBI taxonomy): Eukaryota > Viridiplantae > Streptophyta > Pinopsida > Pinales > Pinaceae > Pinus > Pinus albicaulis. The sequence goes on along the minus strand of CM076571.1, from coordinate 376,542,214 downwards.
AAACTTTTCTCCAACCCTTAGCCTTCTTTCTCCAATCTGCTCATGAGGAATGAATGAATGCAATCTCTCTTTTCTTTTCTCCCTTTTGTTTCCCTAAATGACTTTTGGGCAACCGTAAGATCTAATGGATCAAATTCATTTAGATCAAGGGATGGGAATAAATGTGCATTTAATTCTTACTTTCTATTTTTTAACTCACCCATTAAATAAAATACCCACATTGTACTTTATGTCTAAAGTCACTTTTCACTTTAAAATTTAACATTGACTTCACCACTTATAAAGTCACTTTCACTTTATAATTTAATGTTGACTTTACCACTTATAAAGTCACTTTCACTTTATAAAGTCACACTTAGGAAAGTAATTATTTTTGGACACTTTTCCCTAGGTAGAGACTAACCCATGGGAAACCACTGTCCAAGGTACATTAAAAATCAACAAGATTTGAGCAGGATTGCGGATGTGTGAGCCTAAGATATCTGACTTGAACCTGACATTGAATGCCATGACTAACCTCAACCTACTTGAGGATACTCTTCCACCACCAGTCCAGCCTACTGATGCAACTTCCTACATTACAGGACTCCCATCATCTATTCATGATGTAGAGTTGCAATATGCAGATCCATTTGAGGATATGTAAATGTATTTACTATTATCATTTATGATATTATCCTTTTTGTTACTTTGTATGAGGGAGGATGCATCATTTCAGTGTTTCAGTCTTCATATTTATGATATATCTAATGGTTTTAGTTATAAAAGTGTTTGATGGTTTCAGGGAGTATTTGATTTTTGAACTTTAAAGTGTTTTTTAAAAAAAAAAAAAAAATTATTATATTTTAATTTGACACATCCTTGCCATATCTGGATCTTGGATTTTCAAAAAACTAGCGAATCCGGATTCGTATCCGTATCCGTATCTGAATCTTGGTAATATAGCCATCAAGCCTCACCGTAGCTTTGGGGTATATTTGGGAGAAAAACTTAACCAATTATTTAGTGTTGAGAAATACAAATAATTAGCTAAGGAAAGAAACTCCTTAGAGTGAAAATTCTCCAGCAAAAATCTTAAGATACCGAGACATGTTACATGGATTTGTAAACATACTAGAATCATTTTTACATCATGATCCCATAGGGGTGCAGAATTTGGAATACAATATAATGACCAGAAGCTGCATGATGATGATGAAGTCTGAAATTTTTTTGACTGCTCTGAATATGACAGAATGTTCGGAAATGTTCTCTGCTCATGGGGCAGTTTACACTTAAGTGGTCAACAGTGCTCTTGTGGAGGAGGTCAAATGTCTTTATACAAATGTTCTTCCTTCACGAATTTGTGTGTCTCTTCACTAGGGCTGACTAAACAATTTTGGAGCCAAAAATTCAATTTTCAAATTTCAAAATTTTCTCTTTTAAATCCGACATGAAAAGCATGTTTTACAATAATTCTTTTAAGGGCTAAATACTCAAAATGACATGAAGAACATGTATTACAAATTCGTTATACATTACAAGGCTAAAATATAAATTATGAAGACAGACCATAGCTACCAAAATTCAACAGATTGGGATTGTCAACTGAAAATAACAGCTAAAAATCACTGTATGGTGGCTGAAATTTTTAAAAAAATTGACCTTGCTTAGAAAAAGATGAAATAGTACCTGGTTCAATGAAATCCTGTTGGCTCTTCCTTGTTCTATGCTAACGATCCCTCGATCCTTCTCTGTCGACAGCAGTCCCTAGGTCTTCACTCTGTCATAGACTATGTGGCTCTAGTTGAGCTCTGATAGTATATTAGGGAAACTAAGCACATAAAGAAGCCAAGATAACTTGAAGTAGTTCTAACTTCTTCATATTGTATTTCATAATGAGAAAGTGAAAACTTTCTTATCAAGTCAATTCAATCCACTTTCTGAATGTGGGATAGACTGAGAAACACAATAAAGTGAAATGAGACATAAAAGCATAAAAAAACTAAAGTCAAATTGAATTTATTAATGCTTAAGTCTAATATCTAATTGACCATTATAAGCTAATACTTGTTTTAACAATTCGCTTTAACAATTCATTGCCTACATTATTTTGCGGTTTTTCTGACAGTCATAGAGCTACAGTTGCATGGAGTGGTTTTGCTTAGAGCTCATATAGAGTCATGATTTTGGAAGTCATTGATTCCTTAGAGCAAATTTGCATCTTATTTCAAGGTTTGGTTATCAGGAAAGTTCGACCATCATGCAAGTTATTGTACGTGACTCCCGAAAAGATTGCTGGCAGCTCATCATTTCAAGAGGCTCTAAAATCATTGCAGGAAAAGGTATATCCTGGATTCGCAATGTTCTTGAGATTAAAAAGAATGTCGATATCTCTCAGGAATATGTTTGAACTTTGTGGCACTAGTTCCATGTAGTATGTGCTATGATATACTGCTAGAGTATCTTGAGTAAAGGAATGTTCAAATCAAGATTCTAGCCTACATTAATTACATGTCATAAAATGCTATTGTTACAGGGAAAGCTTGCACGATTTGTTATTGATGAAGCACATTGTGTTAGGTATTGTTTCTGAATAAACTAAATACAACTTGGTCTGATCCTTCGTTCCTGTCAGTTTTGAAGTCAATTTAACGTACACGGATCATTCTAGAGCAAGAGCAGTTAAGTTCATCTTCTTTTAAGTTGTAATCCCCCTAATATCATCTATTATCTCTCATAGGGAATTTACCTTTTTGCAGCCAGTGGGGTCATGACTTCCGACCTGATTATAGGGAATTAGGATGCTTGAAACAGAAGTTTCCAAATGTGCCGGTGATGGCTCTCACAGCCACTGCAACTCAAGCAGTACGAGGGGTACTATTAATAATGTTGTATGTTATGTTTGATTAAGCTGAAACACTTTTGAATATCTTAGATGCTCTGAATATATTTATGTTGACTCTCGTGTGATTGTGCTTTTTTGCATAGGACATATTGAAAGTTCTCAGGATACCCCATGCTCTTGTGCTTGAAACAAGTTTTGATCGTCCCAATCTCTCCTATGAGGTTATCCTTAAAAACAAAGACTCTTTAAAGCAGCTTGGGCAAGCAATTACAGAACGTTTCAACCAACAGTGTGGAATTGTGTACTGCCTATCCAAAAGTGAGTGCATGGATGTTTGCAAATACTTAAATGACAAGTTTCATGTGAAGACGGTATACTACCATGCCGGGCTTGCAGCCCGTGGGAGAATGGAAGTACAGAAAAGATGGCATAGTGGTGAGGTGCAGGTGGTTTGTGCTACTATTGCATTTGGAATGGGCATAGACAAATCTGATGTAGTAAGTGTGATGCTTTGTCGCTTTTCATATTCTTAATGTTGTTTATCTGTATATTCTGGTCATCAATGTGAGTTTGACATGTATAATCATGCAATGCTTGGTAAATCGTGCCAACTTTCCCCACTTATGTATTTATGCAGTCTCCTTGAGTTTGTAAACTCCTCTTCCTAATCCATTTCACTTGGAAAGATTGTTGTGCTCAAAACAGGTTTAAGGTGCTATTAATTTCTAAGTTCTAACCATGAAGAAGTATTGCAAATATCTGTATCTTTTAATCGTAGAAGCCAATTCTTTGCATGCATAACACTTATGACTGAATCGTTGGAAACCTAGATCAGTGGATTTTCTTGTTTCCATCAGTAATAATCTTCTGCAGTATGCTGATAAAGACAGTGGGGGATCTTAACTGCAACCATTTCTAAATGGAGTTTCCTTGACATGATGTATTGTCATCATTAACCCTTTCTTACACATATTATGTGCTGAGAGTTTGTTTCCATTTATCTTTCTTAAGTCTGCAACTTTAGTTTTCTAATGAGCAATTTTCTGTTTTCATTGGCAGTAGAAGGTGTACACATTCATTACTTTATTATCTATGAGTTTTACTGTTGACAACATCTGTTATGTTACAGAGGTTTGTGATCCACAATACAATGTCCAAATCAATTGAAAGTTATTATCAAGAGTCTGGAAGAGCTGGCAGAGACAACCTTACAGCAACATGCATGGTCCTGTACCAAAAGAAGGATTTCAGTCGGATAGTTTGCATGCTACGACTTGGACAACGATGCAGGAATGAACGATTTAAGCTTGCAATGACACAAGCCAGGAAGATGCAAGCTTATTGTGAAGAAAAGGTTTTTATTTCTTTCCTTTCTTCATTACTGAGAGAAAACTGGAGTGGGAAGAAAGCCTATGAATCAATTGCTTTACTTGTGTATTATACGTAGGGTATATTACCACCTATGTGATACTGTTAGAATATAAACAATCATTATGTATTAAATATATAACCAAAAATTATGTCATAATGAATATTTATTATTAACTATTCTATTTATTGTAAGTCATGAATATTTATTATTAAACATTACAATTATGATAAGTTACTCCTTTTTACAATAAGGCAATACTTATTGTCTTTCATGTGTATTTATACTCTTGTCACTGTAATTGAATCATTGCATCCAGAGAGGCATGCTGTGTTCTACGAGGCAATCCGATGGAGATGTATAGCATTGGTGCCTAACTTTAAAGTGACACAAGGCATAAGTTGCCCCAATGTAGTATTTAACAATATTAAGAGAATAATCATCTAGTATAGATGAGATGTGCAATATTTGTGCTTGTTACTACAAAATCTAGCACCCTAGTGTAAAGCTGCACTAGGAACTCTAGGTTAAGGGCAGCAGTGGGATCCACCACAACTATCTCCTTAGTAGCAGTTTCCCTGCTGTCTTGTGGGTGGACTTATCCCCCACAAGGGAGGCTTTCCCAACAGGTCTTGGCGATAAATTAGTCCAAGGATTCTTAGGTTAAATACCCTCCAAAGATCCTGTTATATAGACACCCCAGAATAATCTTCAATAATGTAGTGCTCAAGGTTAAATGAAATAGCGAGTTCCCCAAACCTATGGCTATCTCTGGAGGGCTAAGATAAGTCTTTGAGGTGCTGAAATAGATTCCAAACACATGCTACTTTGAATTCAATGATTTAAAAAAAGGTATAAAATGATGGAGAATGAAGGATCAATGCCATGGCTTATCAATTGATTTATGTGTGTATTGTTGGAGAATGTAACTAGATTTGGTCTTCATAATGAATTTTGTATTCATGACATGGTATTATATTTTATATAAAAAGAGAAAAAAATTATTTATTTAAACATGGGTTTCATGCTCAAAGTCTAGGTCAAAGAATGTTTTTCATGCTTCCAGGGCTTATTGAGTGAAAGAAGAATTTTTGTCATGTATTGTAGTCCCATTTGGACTTGTTGTAACAAAAGAAAGTCATTATTAATATTTTTGAGTCTAGAAAGTCGGTTTGTCCTCCAAGACCAAGTCAACCTTGCCAAGGAGAAGTCAGCCTAGAAGAGGCGTATTTGACCTTTTGAAAGGTGTATATATAGCCAGAGACTTCGATCTATTGGAGCACACAGTTCACAAGTTCGATCTACAACAAGACAAGAAGAAAGAAGAGCGAAAAGTCAAGAAGGAAAAGTCAAAGCGAGGAAGAAGGCTTGAAAATATATATTTTTTTCCACACGTGTGAGAAAATTAGGGTTTTTTGTGCGAGTTGTAGGGGTCGAAGTTGCATGTCTGAATTGCAGACCTGAAGTTGCAGGGCTGAGATTTTGACAGGGGCATATTTGGCAAAAGATTGGCCTTCGTTGACTTTGGTAGACTTTGACTTGTTTAGAAGAGATCTTGTTGGAGGGCTATCTTGGTGCTTGGGAGGAAACGTGACTTTGGTCTCTAGGTCTTGGTGTGAAAATTCCTAAAACTGGAATCCTATTGCAACAACTGGAAAATATTCACCTAATTGTTATTCATTACTTAACAATTTATTTGCAATTATTCTACGACAAACACTGAATACATCACACTGCAACTTTCTCTACATAAATAAAATGCGGAAGCAAGAACTGAGCACGAAGGAAATCAAACACACATATGACATTGTTGTTTTTGGACAAATGTCCCCGGAAATGTGAAAATTTCTGAATATACTTATGCAGAAACCCTACTGTTAAATCTTGATTTACTTCTCCTACTTAGACAAGTTATTAATATGAAATATTCAACATTAACATCGAAGTAAATACATTAACAGGCTACAGACATACAGATCTAAACTGAATACATGCATAATGACAAAGTGACACACAAGATTTTCTGGACAACTCTCTCCGGAAAAACCCAATGTTGGAAAACCAGTCTTCTGGCTATTGGAGGGTTTTATTATTAAGTAGATTCTAAGTACAACAAATCTGGGCACCAACTAGTTAACCCGACAAAGAAATAAAATTGCAGCTATACCTCTATTCCGGAGACAAAAATCTGACTGATTCACACCCTCAAATGGGATTTATAGAACTCAACCTTTTTCAGTCTTTAGAATCCCCAACGTTGCTCTGAAGCCCTCTGCGTCAGCTCTGCTAGGCTGCGTCAACCCTTGCGCTGCTCAGGAAGGGCTTGTGTCACCCCAGACTGGGTTACGTTGCCCCTGTGCTGCCCTGGATGGGCTTGCGTCAGCCCTGTTGGCCTCCTGTTGCCTCTGCACTGCCCTTTCGGGGCCTACGTAGCCTCTGAAGCCTTTGCGCTGCCTCTGTTGGGCTGTGGCTGCATTGCGTAGCTACTGCCCTCTCTGTGCTGCTCAGTCTGCTGCTTCTTTGCCTCTTGTTGCACTCTTGGCCTGGGACCAGAGCATCCCTTCCGCCAATACTACCCCTCACTGCAACTGAAACACTGATGGAAATTCTAAGCAGACCACACCCTAGAATTCCAGCTTAGTCTCAGTGCTCTGCCTATGTGTGTTTTCTCCAACTGACCCCAAGCCTTTCCTTTATAATTTTCTCGTTGGGAAACCAACGACCATGATCTAATTTTGAATTGATGGCTAATATTAAAAGAAAGCTTGATCCATGTGACTTAAGTCATTTTCATCCCATGTTTAATTTAATTAACTTTACTCTTTTAATTTTCCTAAGTTAGACTTAGGGTCTTTAATTAAAAATATTAATTAATAAAACATCTCTTAAACATGATGGAATTTCTCAGATCCCTTTCTAGCTCTTGGAGATCTCATGTACTCTAGTCCCTCCACAAAGTCTGGGAGCTAGAGCACATTCGATGCTACCCCAACACTCCAAAAATCTCAACAGGAAAAACCCAATGCGGGAAAACAGGTGCAACAATTGAGAGTCTATATTATTATGCAGTAGTTTTGAATACAATCTAGGATGCCTTACTGGCCATCCATACAGAGAAAAATAACTGGCAGAGTTAGTGAGAAAATGACCTCACACTAACACTCGAGATCCGACACTGACCCAACCCTGAACTAACAAGCCCCACGCTGCCTTTGCGTCGCCTCTGCACAACCTCTGTGTCACATTGGATGGGGACTGCATCACTCCCTTCGATTGATCTTTCTGTTGGCTGGATGCTGATCTTCTGGCCCTCCGGTATCACATTACGGGTCTCTGACACTAGATCTGACTGATCCTTAGCAAAAATCGCGGATCTCTTAAGAAGCTCAGCGCTGCATTTGCATGGCTCTGCGCTGCCTCTGCGTGGCTCTGCGTTGCCCAACTACGTCACACTGCCTCTTCTGCATCCTCTTCTTTGCCTTCTTTGCGATGTATTCTCGGCTCAGGAAAAATCTCCAACCGGAACTATTCTTGCCCCTCAATGGCCGTGCGCTACTCACTTGAGAAATCGATCTCTAGAATCCGCTTGATGTGTTCCAAATGCACATCAAGCCTTCTCTTATAACCTTCTCATTGAGAAATCAACGGCTCGGATTAAAACATAATCAAGGGCTAAGATTAACTTGACTTGATCTTCGTCTTTTTCTAGAAGATTGACACCCAGTTGTATTAATATACTTTAATTATTTTAATTCCCTAAGTTTAGACTTAGGCTTCCATTAAAAATAATTAATTATTTTAATAAAACCCCATTCGGGTGGAATTTCCCAAAGCGCTTTCTGGGTATTTTGGAATACATGTGTCTAAGTCTCCCTGCAAAATTTGAGACTTAGAGGATATCCGATGCTACCAGAAATCAACACTCCCTCTTAGCGAGGAATGTGCTCTAGTAATGCATCCTGCTGAAGCATTGCAACAACTTTGTAACATCTCCCTCTGTGCTGGTGATGTCTGATACTGCTGCCCACCAACTACTGTGCTGCTGCATCTATGGTTCTGCTGACCCTGCATACTGCTGCCAACTGTATCTGCACTGCAACTCTGCTACTGTTGCAACTGAAAAATATCCAAAATACTGAACTAAGTGTTCAGCATGATGCATCTGATACTGAAGATTTGACTGTTGCTAGTCTCTGCGCGGAATCTCTGAAGCCTCTGCGCTGCTGCTGACTCTGTTTTGTGCCATCTACACTGCTTCCAACTCAGCTCTGCATTGCTCAGACTCTGGTTCTCTCTAGCCACTACACTCACTCTGACACTCCTTTGCACCAACTGACACTAGTCCATCCTGCTACTTCTGATATGGGTTCCCATAGCAAGGTATTGACCCAAGACGTGGACTCCTTGAGGATCCTGCCCAACTACAACTCTTTCGAATTACAATTCTAGATCACCCCAATTCTCCCCTGGGGATATGTGGGCAATCATGGCAAACTCCTCCTTCTGAATCATAGCAGTTGCAACCTGCAGATCATGTCTCTCGTCCTTGTCGTTCTTCTTGAGAGGACACTGCATAGCGTAGTTACCCATCTCACCACACTGGAAACACGTGATTTTCGAGACGTCCTTTTTCCGTCTCTGCTGCTCCTCTTTCCCCTTAGATGCAAGGGTTGCATTCTTCTCCTCCTCCTTGGGCTTCGTCCCACTGTTGTTGCTGCCATCAAGTTTGCACTTGACTAGATCTTGCCTCATCTCTTCTTGCTTAAGAGCTGCCCACATCCCTTCCCAATTCGACAACTTCTCTCTGCCTAGGTTACACTAGACAAAGACTTGCCACTCTTCTGAGATTGAATTCAGGGCCAATCTAACCATCTCTGTGGCCTGAGGTGCTGACCCTACAGTTGCTAGCTGATCTTGAACATCCTGAAGCTTCAATAGGAATGAATCTATGCGTTTTCCCTCCTTCATCCTCATAAATCGCATCTTCTCCTCCAATAACATCTTCTGCTGCTCGAAAGACCCCTTGTATAGCGTAGCCAATGCATCCCACATCTCCTTGGCAGTCCCTTTGCCAGAATTGTGTGAAACAATATGATCGCTCACTCCGTCAAGGATCAAACGCTTGGCTTTCGACATATCCTTCTTGTAAGCTTTCAACGGATCTGCATCCACGGGGACAACTGCCACACCATTGATGAAGGCTTTGAGATCATGCTCATCTAGTAGACACCGATCCTTTCTTGCTAGATCACATAGTTAGAGGCACCCTCCAACTGATCTTGATCTCTCAACTCGTTAGTTGCCATCTTTGCCAACAACAAAAGTTGAGCTGCTCCCTCTCGCCTCTGCGCAACTGCTATGTTGGCCTATGCACTTCCTGCTGGAGTTAGTAGATTTTCTCTTCGCTATTGCTGCTCTGCAACTGAGAAATAGAATTCCTTGGCCCGAAATTCTGTTATGAATATAATTCATAACGAATATAACAAATATAATTATTAAATAGTCAATTAAGGATTATGTAAGTAGTCATTATGTTAGTAAAAGGGCATGTCTAAGATACATGCCTAGTCATGAAAGGTCACTTGCGTGGGTATATAAGCAGGGCTTCATTGTAACATTTTATCATCTTATCTCATATCTTTTATAATATAATATTTGTATCCTCATGGATATCTTTGTATTCCAAGTGTTCTGGAGTATTTTAACTTGACAAGGAACTTTGTTCCCTTCATTTGGTATCAGAGGAGTCGATCTTCTGGCCGCTCATCGCTGCACAGAGCTACGCTCCTTGATCCAGGTCTTTGACCGTAAAAATCGTCAAGCTTGTTGCCGTCGTGACTGAAGCGTTTCGCTATCAATCTTGGAGTTTCTCCATTTTCGCCACTAGGCCTTTGGCCATAATAAAAAAAAAGGGAAAAAACAAACCAGAGAATTTTTGAAAAGAAATATAAAAAAAAAGGAGAATAATTTATATAGAAAAATTGAAGAAATATTAAAAAAGGAAGAATTTATATTAAAAATAATAAAAGAGAGAAGGAAAGTCAAAGTATATTAAAAAGAAAAAGAAAGAGATATATATAAAGAGGTACATATACGTACATACCAAGACAATTTAAAATTAAAAAGGAAAAAGAAATAAAGAAGAGTAGGTAAGGTTATTTTGATTATTCTTTCAGTGGTTTACAAGCTTGTGGTTTTGGAAGCCCATGGTAATTGCCAATGGTATTTGCAAGGTAAAATAAGAAGTAAAGGAATAAAAAATCTTTTGTGAATGGTAAGTTTACTTTTACATGGAGAAATACATATAAGTGGACATATATTTTATAGGTGAATATATGTGAATAGCCACGTTTCACTAGGCTTGTAACCTCTCAACAAAAAAAAGATTTAAAAAAAATCAATTGGTAAAAGAAAGAATATATATATATAATATTAAAATTATTTAATTAATTAAATTATTAAAAAAATAAAATAAAATTGAAGGAATAATAACCTGATTAAATAAAAGAAGAGAAAGTTAGGAAGGGTTACCATAAAACCCCTAAAAACTCAATTCAACAGACAAAATGAAATCAATCATTGATGAAAAGGAAATTAAATCCAATTCGGAAAGGAAAGAAGGAAGATTTCCTGAAAATTATAGTATTATAACAAATACAAGATGAAGAAATTATTATCCATAAAACTTTGAAGACAAAGTTCTGAAGGAAGGGCCAATTCATAACAAATAAATAAATAAAATTTGATATATTAAATTGTGACGAAAGCAAATGAAGAAAACGGTGCGTGATTGAACTGAAGAAAAGCGTCAACTATAAGCTTTGAGGATAAAGCTTTTGAAGGAAGGGGCAATGTTATGAATATAATTCATAACGAATATAACAAATATAATTATTAAATAGGCAATCAAGGATTATGTAAGTAGTCATTAAGTTAGTGAAAGGGCATGTCTAAGAGACATGCCCAGTCATGAAAGGTCACCTGCGTAGGTATATAAGCAGGGCCTCATAGTAACATTTTATCATCTTATCTCATATCTTTTATAATATAATATTTGTATCCTCATGGATATCTTTGTATTCCAAGTGTTCTGGAGTATTTTAACTTGAGAAGGAACTTTGTTCGCTTCAAATTCACTGAGGAAGAAATTCTCTCAAATAGTGTCTTCTTCTTTCTTATGTCACTATTCTGCCCCAGCAAATGTTGTAGAAAAACTGCGTCCCATAGAGGAACTGCTTTGCGCTGAATCTGTTCCTGCGTTGTGTGAAAATTTCTAAACCTAAGTTACATAAACCCTACTGCAGTTTTCAGATTTACTTCTCCTATTTGTTTTGTTAAATTAACAAATTATTTTTCTAAATTATTCAGCAAAAACATCAAAGTAAATACTATAGCAACCTACACATACATACAAATCATTTACTAAAGCATAACGCACATATGACAAAGGACACAGTATATTTTGGACAATGTCCCCGGAAAAACCCAATGAAGGAAAACTGATGCAACAACTCTTAGAGGGTTTGTTTATTAAGCAGAATATCTGAATACAATCAAGGGCAACAATAGTGGTTTGCCTAACAGAGAAATCACGACAAATGTCCTCTATCACTCAGAAACAGAAAATACGGTTGATTCAGTTGAGGCTTCACACCTTTTGAATAATGCTGAATATGAGCCCTTTCTGGCCCACTGGAAATCCTAGCGCTGCCTCTTTCGGCACTGCTTCAGCTCTGCGTAGCTGCTAGAGCCTTTGTGCACCACAGGCTGCTCCCACGTCAACCCTATAGGCTCAACACTGCCTCTGCGCCGCCCTAAAGGGCTTGTGTCTGCCTCTGTGCTGCCTGGTACGATCTGCCTCTCTGCCTATGTATTCTCGGCCTCAGATTTGAATATCCCTTGCCGATCTGCCCCTCACCAGCATCACAAGCTTATTCGAAAATTTTCAGCAAACCGTGCCCCAGAATTTCGACTTAGCTCATGTGCTACCACTTTGTGTGTGTTCTCCAACTGACCCCAAGCCTTCCTTTAATACTTTTCTCGTTGAAAAATCAACGACTGTGATCTAATCTCTAATCAACGACTAAGATTAGAAAATACTTGATCCATGTTACTTAGAACATTCTCACCCACATGTTTAAATTAATTCTCTTTAGTTATTTAATTTCCCTAAGTTAGACTTTTTTTTTTTTCCAAAGAAAAATCGAACCATCTATTAAGTCATAGAGAGTTACATAGTATATGCATGATGCATTCCAAAGAACTACATTTCCCCCCTTTTTAAGGGGGGAAATGGAGTTACTGCTGATAAGAATTGGGGAACCTCAATCCCCTCAACCCTTTTCACACATGAGTGAGCTTACAACGTCTTTTGTCACCCCCCGGGCTTCCTTATCAAGAAAAATACGCCTGAAACAGAGGTTTGTAGAGACTGTGTCTGTTTGGTAATTACAAAAAACCAAAAACTGAGTGGTAGGCATCGATCCAATTTATATATCTTTTAGACCAAAACCTGAAAGATGATTGTTTACTCCAGTCTCCCGGACCTCCTCATTGAGGCAAACAGTCCGAAACAGAGATAGAGTTTGTAAGTATTTTTAATAGCAAAATTACATCATAATGTCTGATTTGAAAAGAAACAAGGAAAATAAACAACAACAGTAGGAAAACCATCAGGCAAAAGGAGGCTGTTCGATATTCCGAACCAGCCCACCATCGACCTCAACAGCTATCCAGTGCCCCAGATCATGCCGAATGTCCTCCTTAGATAGGAGGTCTGCTTCATGGTTTCGTTCCCTGTAAATGTGGCAAACAAATATCTCATTAAAAAAGATTTTAAGATGGGACACCTCATTAAGTAAAGGAAGCAAGATATAATTAAGACATCTTTGAGTCCCATTGAACCACTTGACGATGTTTAAAGAATCCCCGAAAATCTGAACCTCTCCCGTTCTCAAGAAGGAAAGCCAGCATAACAGAAGATGTAAAGCTTTTAACTCTGCATAGTTATTTGTCCCTTGACCCAGACCAATAGATGCCTTAAGAATTTTTCCAGAAGGGACATGAATGATAAATCCCGCTCCACATCTATTTTGAGGGTCCGAGGCACCATCAAAATAGGCCCATGGGATGTCCCCCCTAATGTTTTCTTGTTGGATGACTCGGGTTTGTTGAGGATGGGATGGGATTGGAATGTATATCATAGATGGATACCCCATCCGCCTCCAGGATACTGATCGAAAAAAGAGTCTTTAAAAATAGCATGATTCCTTGCTATCCAGGTTCCCCAGGCGATCAACAGAGGGATATTTCTGACCCTGTCATTTGGAGCTTCTTGCCACCATCTCTGCCAGGCTTCCTGCACATCCCAACCTTCCCATTGCTGTGGAATTTTGAGAAGCCTCAGAGATTCATTCCAAAGACTGATATTAAAATGACATGTGAGGAAAATATGTTGAACTGATTTGAGACTATCCTTGCATAACGAGCACCAACCGGGACGGATCTTTCCCCTGCGCTGAAGAAAGTCCCAGGTAGGAACTTTGTTCTGGAGAATGCACCAGAAGAACAATCTCGTTTTAGTCGGCCCTTTCAGCTCCCATAGGGGCTTGTACCACCACTCCGGCTCCCCCAACCCTTCTGAGACATGAGCCAATTATAACCAAACTTTGGAAAGTACATCCCAGACAGGGAATGGACCCACCTGAGCTCATCTCTCTTTTCCTGGATCCTTATGTTGGAGTTCTGAAGATCCAAAATGAAGCCCTGCCATTCCTCCAACCATCTATCTTCAAGCTGAAGTTCATCCCCTGTCAACCAAGCTTGTCTCCACATTGTTGATCTTTCATGATTTGCTATCTAGCTCAGAGTGCTGTAGTCCCTTTGGTTCAACTGCTCAATTAGATCTCTTGATAAGGCATATCTCCCGGAACAGCCCACCCATGGATCATGTCCCAACCTAACCCGAGATCCATCCCCCACATGCCATGCTAGCCCCTGTTCAATTATATTGATCGAGGCTATAGTTGCTTTACATACTATTGAGGAATTCTTTGAATTTTTTTGAGGCAATCTCCTGAATTGGCATTGGGTCAATGTATTTTATTTTTGTAACATATGTCCAAAGATTATCAAGAGTGATGAGTCTCCACGCTAATTTAGCTACCAGAGACTTCGAGAATGAGGGAAGTTCTTTAATTCCCCAACCTCCCCAGACTTTTGGCCTTACTATTTTCTCCCAAGCCACCCAAGGTGTCACATGTTCCACCTTAGATCTTGCCCATAAAAATCTAATGCATACTTTATTTATAAAGGATAGGATGCTTTTTGGGACCCAAGAAAGGGCAGCCCAGTACACCGGAATGGCCATAGCAACAGATTTTATTAGCACAAGTCTTCTTGCTCTAGATAACCTTTTGAAGCTCTAGTGTTTCACTCTCGCCTCGATCTTTGCAATTAGCCACTTCTAGTCCTGAATGAGATATGAGTCCGGCTTAAGGAAGAACCCCAAATACCTGAACGTGTCCTGAAGAGTTTTAACTTCAAAGTGAAGCACTTCTTTGATTTTGTCCACTTCAGCTCTAGAGAGACCTGCCGTTGTCAGGGTGGACTTTTGGCAGTTTATGCTAAGGCCAGTAGCTTTCAGAAAAAGATCCAGCATCTCCTTAAGGCATCGACAGTCTTCCAAACTACCGTTGTTGAACAACAGAATATCGTCAACAAACAGCAGATGAGTAAGAAATAAATTCACCGCCACTTCAATGCCTTTTAGCTCCCCTCTTCTCTTTGCTTTGTGTATCATCAGGCTCAGACCCTCTACTGCCAATAGGAAGAGTAGGGGGGAGAGTGGACATCCTTGACGGAGACCCCTTTGAGGATTAAAAAAATTTGTTGCTGCCCCATTTATCAAAATTGCTATATTGGATGAAGAGATGCAGCCCATCACTTAGTTTATGAAGTCAATCCTGAAGCCAAGGTGAGTCATTAAAAGCCTCAAGTACATCCAGCTAATTCTTTCATAAGCCTTTGATAAGTCAATTTTGACAATGGCTCCTTTTTTCCTGCTTCTTTTTAGACTATGGAGGGTTTCTTGGGCGACCCCAACAACCTCATGTATTTGCCTTAGGGTCTCCATTAAAATAGTTAATTTTTGGAATAACTTAGGCTCCGGGTGGAATTTCTCCAAACGATTTCTGGGTCTTGGAGATCTCATGTGTTCTGGCCCCTCCACAAAGTTTTAGAGCTAGAGCACATCCGATGCTACCCAAAATCTCAACACGTTGCTCCCTCTGTTGCTTACAAATCACGAACTGGAAAGTCCTACCTCTTTGTCGACTCACTCAGAGAGAGACTTCCTCGCAAATCTTGCCCTTCTTGGCGTGGACTACACAACCCCTTGGGGATTTGATTTGCTGCCTACGCAGCTATTCGATCTCCCTCTTTCTCTTCAACGCTGAGCTCTTCCAGTTTGCTCTCGTGCTTCACCCACGTTGCTCTGATACCATGTGAAAATTCCTAAAATCGGAATCCTATTGCAGCAACTGGAAAATATTCACCTAATTGTTATTCATTACTTAACAATTTATTTGCAGTTGTTCTATGACTAACACTGAATACATCACACTGTAACCTTCTCTACATAAATAAAATGTGGAAACAAGAACTGAGCAAGAGGGAAATCAAACACACATATGACACCGTTGTTTTTGGACAAATGTCCCTGGAAAAACCCAATGTGGGAAAACCGGTGCAGCAGCTGAGGGTTTGTATTATTATGCAGTAGTTCTGAATACAATCTAGGATTCCTTACTGGCCATCCATACAGAGAAACATAACTAGCAGACAGTTAGTGAGAAAATGAACTCACACTAACATTGGAGATTTGACACTGACCCAACCTTGAACTGACAAGCCCCACGGCGCCTCTGCGCAACCTCTGTGCATATCTGCGTCACATTGGATGGGGAATGTGTCACTCCCTTCGACTGATTTTTCTGCTAGCTGGATGCTGATCTTCTGGCCTTCCTGTCTCACACCTTGTCTCTCCGACACTAGATCTGACTGATCCTCAGCAAAAATTGCGGATCTCTTCAGAGGCTCAGCACTGCCTCTGAATGGCTTTGCGCTTCGCAACGTAGCCCTTACGCTGCCTCTTATGCGTCCTCTTCTTTGCCTTCTCTGCGATGTATTCCCGACTTAGGTAAAATCTCCAACTAGAACTATCCTTGCCCCTCACTTCAGGAATCAACTCAATGATCTATCTAGCTGCTCTACGCTGCTCACTTGAGAAATCGATCCCTAGACTCCACTCGATGTGTTTTCTAAATGCCCATCAAGCCTTCTCTTATAACCTTCTCATTGAGAAATCAACGACCTGGATTAAAACATAATCAAGGGCTAAGATTAGCTTGACTTGATCTTTGTCTGTTTCTAGAAGATTGACACCCAGTTCTATTAATATACTTTAATTATATTAATTCCCTAAGTTTAGACTTAGGCTCCACTAAAAATAATTAATTATTTTAATAAAACCCCATCCGAGTGGAATTTACCAAAACACTTTCTAGGTATTTCAGAATACATGTGTCTAAGCCTCCCCACAAAATTTGAGACTTAGAGTACATCCGATGCCAGTGTCACAGGTTTGTCGAACCTAACGTTGAGGTCTGAAATTCGACGAATTTCAAAATTTTTATTGAAGTTCGTTTAGGTTCGAGGAGGTTCGGCTTTATCTTAAGTTTGGTAAAACGAATGGTAGATAAATGGGTGTAAGGGTTGGGGAAAATGACATGCGTCTCTTGTGGGGAGGACGACTTTCTTTATCTCCACGTTCAGGATTCTCAAATACACGTGAGTAATGATCGGGTCAAATGATTTCCATCTTTGGCAGTAACGACAACACTGCTGATTGTGCACATTTCATTGTGGAAACATCTGGAATTTGTGCGGTGGTGTTCGAAATCATTATTAAGTCACGTCAATAACACTCAGAAAGTGGTTACAAATTCTCTTGTCAATACTCACAAAAACACCTTTTCTTCAAAGTCTCGATTTGGTACACGACGTTGAAATGATAAAATGAGAGTTATATGTAAAAAATGAAAGGTAGAGTGAAATTTATATGTAATAATGTTATGAAGAACTTCGAATGTTAACAATTCTTAATTATATAATTACTATAGGTAAATAATAAGTTAAACTAATTTAAAAACTAAGAATTATTTTTAATATATTTTAAAATATTACATTAACGAAATTAAGGTATTGTTATCTTAAATTTTATTATTATATATTAATTTAACTTATATTATGGAAAATTCTAAATCTATTAATATACTATTTGATAAAAATTATAAATATATATTAATTATAAATGAATATAAAATTTTTATATAATTTTAATGAATGAACCTAATGGCGAACCTCATACGAACCTCATTGGAAAATTCGAACTTGAATCGAACTTAATTGTAGTCGAACCCGATTTCAAACCTGAACCATGTGAGATTGTTCGATGCTACCATAAATCGACTCTTGGAAGTCTCATTTTGATATGATTCTATAAGAAAAAAATTATTCTTTCTAGGTTTTCCCCTTGGAGGGGTTTTTCCCTGGCTTGGAGTATATATCTTGTGTACTTTGTATCTTTGTGATCTTCATTGTTTTTGGTAATTGTTTGATGAAGAAGAAATAAAAGTGTTAAAAGGCCAACTAACATCACAAGTAATTATCAAGTAAGGAAAGTCAACTCTAATCCACAAATACTTTGATTTTCCAACATGGTATCAGAGCTAAGGTGAATGAAGGAAGTTGGAATATCACATCTTTGCTGGCATCTTGTTTGAAGAACAATCTAGAATCAATCATCTACTCTTTCTTCTAAATGGCAAGTCTTATGAAGAAAGGTGTCAAGACTCTTGGGATTCTTGTTGTAACAATCAAAGTGCCCTCTGCCAGAGAAAACTTGCTGGACTGGGAGTCAATGTGGGCATATCTTCAGCAAGAAGAGATGTAGAGAGACTTACTTAAGTGTTAGCTTGAGGGCAGCAGCAACATTGGTTCGAAGACAAGGAGGAGGAGGAAGAGAATGCGACCCTTGCATCAAAGGGGCAACAAGAGCAGCGCAGGAGGAAGAAGGATTTGTCAAAGATCAAATGTTTCCGGTGTGGCGAGATGGGGCATTACGCCACACAGTGTCTTCTTAAGAAGGACAAGGATGAGAAACATGTCTTTAGGCCGAAGCAGCAAAGATAGAGGAGGAGGAGTTTGCGATGATTGCTCATATACCTCCAGGAGGAAGGTGGGCTGATTTGGAGTTGTAGACTTAGAGATCTACAAGATGGGTAGGATCCTTGAGGAGTCCACCTCTTGGATCATTACCTCGCTACGGGAGCCCAAAACAACAGTAGCAGGATGGACTAGTATCAGTTGGTGTAGAGGAGTGCTGAAGTGAGAACGCAGTGGTTAGCAGCGCCAGAGTCTGAGCAATGTAGAGTAGTGTGTGAAAATTTCTGAATTACCTAAACAGAAACCCTACTGTTAAATCTTGATTTACTTCTCCTACTTATACAAGTTATTAATTTGAAAAATTCAGCATTAACATCGAAGTAAATACAGTTAACAACCTACACATACAGATCAAGTACTGAATAACATGCTCATAGACAAAGTGACACGCAAGGATTTTTTGGAGAAATGTCCCCGGAAAAACCCAATGCGGGAAAACCGATGTTGCTAGCTTTTGGAGGGTTTTTACTATTTTGCAGATTCTAAGTACAATAAATCTAGGCACCAAACTGGTTAGCCCGACAGAGAAACATAAACGGCAACAATACCTCTATCCCGGAGACAGAAAACTGTGACTGATTCACACCCTCAAACGAGAGTTACAAAACTCAGCCCTTTTCTGGCCTCTGGAAACCCCAGCACTACTCTGAAGCCCTCTACGTCAGCCTTCATAGCCCGCGTCAGCCTCTGCGCTGCTCAGGAAGGGTCTGCGTCACCCAAGAAGGGGTTACACTACCCCTGCGCTGCCCTACCTGGGCCTGTGTCAACCCTCCTTGCCTCCTGCTGCCTCTGCGCTGCCCCTGTTGGGCTCTTGGCTGGCCTGCGTAGCTGCTGCCTCTGTGCTGCTCCGGATTGCTCCTTCTCTGCCCTTGTTGCACTCTTGGCCTGGTACTAGACCATCCCCCTCGCCAATACTACCCCTCATTGCAGCGGAAACACTTCTGAAATTCTTAGCAAACCACGCCCTAGAATCTCAGCTTAGCTTCAGTGCTCTGCGAATGTGTGTGTTCTCCAATTGACCCCAAGCCTTCTTCTTATACCTTTCTCGTTGGAAAACCAACGACCGTGATCTAATCTCTAATCAACGGCTAAGATTAGAAGCTTCTTGATCCGCGTCACTTAAAATGAAAGGCCCTTAATGGCTGCGACTGCCCTAGAAAGGGAGGTCGAGAGGTTGAAGAAGAGGAGGGCAGCCGAGAGGGGAAAGGAGGAAGGACGAATGAAGGAGAGGCTGCAGATGGGAGAAAGTGGAGGACGGAGGGCTGGACGGAGAGGAGAAGGAGGGCTAAGGGTAGAGGAAAGCAGTTGGGAGAGAAAGGAGGGGCTAAAAGCCCACGAGAGAGGCAAAGGAGGCAGGTTGAAACCCTCTAAGGGCTAGACAACTGCCCTAGAGGGAGCAACATGCTTTGATGGAGCTACGACTAGCCTTGTGGAGGCCCTAAAGGCTGGCACTGAGGCTGAGAAGGCTGACACTGGGGCTAGAAGGGGCCACACTAGGCCTAGGAGGCCTGAAAATGTTGAAGCCCTCGCCAAAAAATTTAATTTGCTTCAAATCTTCAATTTCACTGCAAAAGTCTTCAGTTGCTGGCCCTGCAAAGAAATATGGAGGCTGGATCTTACCCTCAAGAACCTGGATCTAGCTTCAATCCAGCAAACTTCACTTGCACAAATAAATTTACAAGTGTCCAAAACCCCAATATATACAGAACTTCAAAAATCCCAAAACCCCGAACCCCAACTGCAAACAAGGGTTGGAAAATAAATTTATTTATAAAAATCTATTGTACAAAATATATTTACAATATATACAATTGTACAATGCTTAGAAGCATTTTTTGAGAATAATGTTTTTGTAAATTTTGACAATGGCTAAATGTATTTCGAAAAATAAATGCCAAACCACAACCTTAGCAAAGTTAGAAAATCATATAAAATATTCTGGATTCAAACATAGTCAACCCATGCCCACAGTTTGTCAACTTGGATACCAAGGCTAGGAAACCTGCAAACACTATATAATTTTTTCAAGAATAAACCGTTACAACATACAATGAATCGGATCACCTAAGATAAGCCCGAAATTTACCAATAGAATATTGCTATCATCTACAATGAAATACTGATTCAATTACATTTTAGAGCACAATATAGGAATGCTCGTACCGAACACATACCACAAATTAGCGAGACAAAGAGACCAGGAACTGCACCCCAAGGTATTTTATTATGATAACCAAAACTTTCGTAGCGGGACAACAACTTTTACAAAGTTACATTAGCTAAAGATCAGTTGGCTTGAGACACAAATGTCCTCTAATTTATAGATAAATCCTCCAAGTGGAAAATAACATCTAGTTGGCTTGATCTCATCAAAATAATCTTGATCATTGATAGATCCTTAATCAACTTTTAATCTTTGTCGTTGAGAATACTTATTTTTGAGGAATTTTCGAATTTCTCATTAAACCCATTTTTTATTAGCTCAAAAATAATTATTTTGAACTAATTTTCTCAAAAAATTGATTTTAACTTGACCACCAAGGTCCAAGGGTGTAATTTTTCTTGAAATTTCCAATATTCGCTTGGTGGGGGACCTGCAAAAATTAATTTCCTCTAGACCCACGAATTTTTCCACTTGGAGATTTTAATTTCTCTAACATTTAATTTTTTGACTCTTGTTGCACACATTTTGTCAAAGTTCCAAGGAAGCAATTGTACCGCATTTTTTCAAAGGATCAAGATCATCAACCATCAGTTTTTGAATCATTGTATACCCATTCTGCAAAAATATGTAATGTAAATGATTGTTAATTTTAGTTAACAATGGTATGTTCTATGCTTAGCACAACTTACTTCAATGTTCCTTAAGCAGCCCAATAACAATATCCAATAATTTCCGGTAGCAATCACTTTAATCATTAATCACATTGATAGTAAATGCAGATAAAACATAAAAACAAATGCAGGAGACAAGCCAAGACAAGAGAACACCAGATTTGGTGGATGCCAGGGAAAAACCCCAATGTGGGGAAAGCCCGTTAATCAATTCTTCTTAGTATTATTCAATAGTTCAATAGAGAGAGATAGTACATAAATCGAATTCACTTTCCCAAAACACAGTCAAATCAACCCTGTCAAATTCTGTAGTCAACTATAGTCAAACTTCAGCACTAACAGAACGTCAACGTTGGTCAAAACAACAACAAACCATCGACAATGCAACCCGGTCTTCCTTGTGTTGATTTTTGTAGCATCAAAAAGTGTTCCAAGTCTCAAAATTTGTGAGGAGGCTTGGAGATCAGTATTCCAAAGAACCCAGAAACCGTTTGTGGAAATTCCACTCGGTTCATGTTTTATTAAAATAATTAATTATTTTAATATAGACCCTAAGTCTAAACTTAGATAAATTAAATAATTAATGGGTATTAATAAAACATAGTCTAAATCTTCTAGAGATCGAAGATCAAGTCAAGTTTTAATCTTGGCCATTGATTAGACTTCTAATGTAGACCATTGATTCATCAATAAGAAGAGTATAAAAGAAGGTCTGAGGGTCATTTGGAAAGTAAGCCGGGCATACACTTAGTAACCCGAAGGAAGTCGATTTTGAAGGAATAGAATACAATTTCAAAGGGAGAGTTGCAGGGCAGAGTTGTAGAGGCAAAAGAAGGAGAGGGAGTCAACAATGACAAAGGTCGAGGAGAGAAGGACGCTGAGGGCCACAAAAGGCAGCGCAAAGCAGCAACGCAGTGAGCCCACACAGAGTGACACAGTCTAACGCAGGGACTGCGTAGAGAGACACGCAGAAGGACGCAGAGGGAGGCAATGGGTCTTCCGGGTGTCAGAAAATCTCCAGATTTTGGAGAATTTATCTTAGGTGTTTTCTAAACAAGTCTACTAGTCTTTTCCTTGTAAAGAATTTCATTGCTGAAGAATAATATATAGACCTTCGTCTGCTGCATCGGTTTTCCCGCATTGGGTTTTTCCGGGGACAATTATCCAAAAATAACTGTGTACATGTGATTGATTCTTATGCTTGTCTTTCTTAATTTTCCTTTCTCTGCATATGTAGAGTCCCCTAAATACATCAATTTCATTTGATAAATGTTAATCTAAGCATATCTTTCAGAATTAATGCAAATTAATGAAAATCAACAGTAAAATTTAATTTAGAAACTATTCTATACATAACAGAAATACCTGGAATGCAGCTGATGGTTTAATGGTGGCTCTCCTCTTGTGATGCTGTGGTCAGATTGAACAGTTTACCGAAACAATAATCCTCCCAGCCGATCTAGGAACAATTCTAGACCCAGAAGATCACTCTTCTGCCCCCGTGCCCAGAATCCCAAGAACGGTGAGACTCCCTTCCAAACTCTTCGTATCCTTCAGTGTTTTCTATGGACAGAATGCAGGATTTTCCTCCTTCCAATGACTGTCCTCTTCCTCCTTCACATCGTCCCCCTTATATCAATTTCTCCACCGTCCTCAACTCCCGTAGATATTATCACATTTATGAGGGTCTGCAGACATTTAAGGAGATATTATCTTCATTTAAGGAGACATTTAATTTAGAGATAAGGTTTTGGGTAAAGTGCATTTAATATCCCTATTGAGTCCTGATCTAGTTACGAAGATGTGATGGCTTTATGTAAAGCTTAACTTGTATTATGTTTGTTTTAAACTTAATTAATTTGACTTAATTAAATTATTTTATTTATAAATTAGGAATGGGTTGTTACAGCATATACTTATGTGAATGCTGCATTAGTATTTATATCAAAATTTACTTGAAGATTTCTGTATATAACTTACTGAAATAATAAGTAGGAGAAATAAATCTATCACTGTAGAAATATTTTATGGATTGAAATTTTCACATGGTATTAGAGCCAGAGATGAGTAACAGGAGCAGAGAATCGGTGATAGTGTTAAATTTTGGGTACCAAGGACAAGTGGTTCCCCATGGCTTTGATCTTTTACCTAGGGAAAAGTGTCCACTCTATTGTACCTCTTCTAAAATTGACTTTATAAGTGGTAAAGTCAGTCTAATTTAAAAGTGACTTGATAAGTGATAAAGTTACGTTCTAATTTGAAAGTGACTTTATTAAAGTCAATGAATAATTAGAAAGTGAAAAGTGACTATGGAAATAAAAGGCTAATTGGGTCTTTATTTAAGTGGGTGAGTGATTAAATAGAAAAAGTGAAAATAATGCACATTTATTTTTAGCCCTTGATCTAAAGCTTTCTTAGCCATTAGATCTAGGGATCACTCAAAAGTCACTTAAGTTTGGTGAAAAGGAGAGAAGAAGAGGAAAAGATCATTCTATTATTTCAAGAGCATTTAAGAGAAAGCAAGAGAGAGAAAAGGAGAAATTTCTGAGCAG
This sequence comes from Pinus albicaulis, assembly GCA_034641835.2. Classification (NCBI taxonomy): domain Eukaryota; kingdom Viridiplantae; phylum Streptophyta; class Pinopsida; order Pinales; family Pinaceae; genus Pinus; species Pinus albicaulis. The sequence goes on along the minus strand of CM076571.1, from coordinate 376,518,345 downwards.
GGAGGAAGTGAAGAAGAACAACAGTTTCTTTGGCACACATCCCAAGGAGCATTTTGGGCACTCTAACCAAGGAGGATCTTGGCATTTACAGAAGAACCGTACATCACAGTTTGGCACACATTCCAAGGAGGGTGATGACACAGATTTCAAGGACAACAGGCTACAGGTTGAAGGCACGAAAATCAAGGCAGATTTGGGCATGATTTTCGAGAAGAGAACCTGTTGTATTTTTCCTGTAGTTCGTATAGATCTGTACAGGCCCTATGCTGTGATCTGGGCACATTTCTCGAGGTTGGTTTTCGAGGTGGTGTCTTGCACAGAAATCGAGATAAGTCTGTTTTGTAAATGTTGGAATATTTTTCCTGTGTATTTCATTTTTCCTGTAACGGTTTTCAGAAATAAGAAGAGCTCTCAAACTGGTTTTACCCAAGAGTTGTAGGGGGTTTTTCCAGGGCCACATTGACCAAAAATCTCAGTGTTATTTTCAGAGTATGGCTGTTATAATTTTTCTGTGCATTTATTTCCAGCAGTAGTAAAATCTCCTAATTTGTATTTTCAGAAATTAATTTCATTTCCGGATTTTAGTGTTTTAGTCATGCTTGGATTTCACATTAAAAGAATGGAGTGATAAGGGAAATCTGTTAATCGAAGTGGGGTCTGAATTTTCTACATGGTATTAGAGAAAAGTTGGCTAGAAATTGTATTGTTGAGACAACAGTGTGTAAATTACAGTAGTTTGATTTTTACAAAGAAAATATTTATTACAGAGTGTGACAGGTTGCTTTTACCCAGATTTGAAATTTCAATTTTATAGGACAGTGAATCATGACTTTGGGATTGAGGGTTGAAGACTCGTTAGATGGGCAGAGTAACTATAGTGCATGGAGGGAGAGAATCCAATGTATCTTTGAGGAAGCAAAGGTCTGGGGCATTATGGTACATACCACCCAGCACCCAGTAGCAGTTCCGGCTGATGCAACACAATTACAGAGTTCACTAAAAATAATGCAAAATCCAAAAGACTAATTTTGGATGGAGTCAAAGATCACGTCATTCGTCATGTGAGAGGAAAGACTTATGCACATGAAATGTGGATTGCCTTGACCGGGCTTTACCAGATCTCAAATGAGAACTGTAAGATGGTCCTAAAGGAGAAACCAAAGGCCATAAAAATGGCTAAGACTGACAGTGTTACAACATACCTCACCAAGATCACTTCAGTAAGAGATGAGTTGGCGGCCGTAGGAAAGACCATTGCACCCACTGAGTTGGTGAGGATAGTTTTGCATCGTCTTCCCAAGAATTGGGAGAGTTTAGTAGATGGTATTGTCGCACGAGACAACCTTCCCGGATGGGAAAGGTTGTGGGACGATTGCATTCAAAATGAGATCAAGAAGAACAATCTAGTGACAGCCAAACAGGGGGATGAGGATGACAATGTGGCATTGTTGGCAAGAGGCAAGAAAGGCAAATCAAAGAAGGGAGCTTCCACCAGTGGAGGCAAAGGAAAAGGTAAAGGCAAGCAATAGAGCAAAGAAAAGGACTATTCCAAGGTCAAATGTTGGAATTGTCAAAAGATGGGACACTATGCTATTGTGTGTCCAGAGAAGAAAAATAAGAAAGGGAAAGAGACAACCATGGCAGCTTTTGCATAGATAGAGGACTTCTTAGAGAGTTTTGATCGAGAGTTTGGATTCATAGCTTGTGAGTCCTCTAGTGCAGTATCACCTGCCATACATGTTCAGAGGGAGTATGCCCTCGCCTCTACTAGCAGAGCATCTTCTAGTGTTTGGTATATTGACAGTGGCACTTCTCACCATATGACAGGAGTCAGGGAGTACTTCTTAGAGCTATCAGAGAGTGATACTAATATTGAGGTAGTACTTGGTGATGACAACATTGTTAGAGCAGTCCGTGTTGGAAGATTAACATTTGATAGGGAACCCAAACCTCCCTTGAAAGTGTCAGATGTTCTATATGTGACTAGAATGAAGAACTTGATATCCGTTTTAGCACTTGAGGGCAGAGGGTATGAGGTGTTGTTCAGGAATGGATAGGTGCTCATATATCCTAAGGGAACTCTAGTTGCTTCAGCTAGAGTGATTGAGTGCGCCATGCTAAGGTTTACAAGTTCTCATTCCAGCCACTGATGGCATTGAGTAGCCGTACCAGGGACAAGAGTGACAACAGTTCTAGCAGTTCAGAGTTGTGTGAGATTTGGGATTGCAGGATGGGTCACATGTATCATGGGGCCTTAAGGATATTGCGGAAGATCACCATTGGTGTGCCAAATTTCAGTTTTGATCACCTTGATTTATGCAGAGGGTGTGCAATGGGGAAGCTTGCAAAAGCAAATTTTCCCAGCAGTGACAACAGGGTAACAAGGATCCTTGACTTGATTCATTCCGATGTGAGTGGTCGGATGTCTCATGTGTCCTTGAGTGGCTTTGAGTATTATGTCTTATTCATTGATGACCACTCCAGGAAGACCTGGATCTATTTCTTGAAGACCAAGGACGAGGTCTTCAAGCGGTTTCGAGAGTTCAAAGCTCTTGTGGAAACCTAGACAAGCAGGAAGATCACGGTACTAAGGTTGGACAATGGAGGTGAGTATACTCTTGGTGAGTTTGTGGATTTTTGTGCCAAGGCAGGCATTAAGAGGGAGTTCATTGTTCCTTACAACTCCCAACAGAATGGGGTGTCTGAAAGGAAGAACAGATGCATTGTAGGGGCTGCCAAAGCCATGCTTCACGATCAGGGGTTACCTTTAGTTTTGTGGGCAGAGGCCTGCAACACTGCTGTTTACTTACAGAACAGGAGTCCACATCGTGCCTTGGGGAATGTGAGTCCTGAGGAGGCTTTCACAGGGAGAAGCCTGATGTTGGGCACTTTCGTATCTTTGGTTGCCTTACATATTCTTATGTCCCCAAGGAGAGCAGGACCAAGCTAGAACCTACTGCAGACAAGGGCATCTTTGTGGGTTATAGCGAGACCTCGAAAGCCTACCGGATTTACATTCCTGCAAAGAGGAAAGTGGTTTTCAAGAGGGATGTAAATTTTGAGAAGAAGAGAGCTTTCAAGAGGTCATGGGAATTATTGTGTGTAGAGTCACCAGAGTCCAGACACTCAGCAGCAGCCAAGTCAGTCACAGGGATCTAGTGCACAGGGTGCAGGAGGTCAGGGATCATGAAGTACATCTACTACAGTTATAGGTCCATTACTAAGCAGTGGCTTTTAGAGTCAGGTGAGTGGATCTTCGGGCAGCTTACAGGGCGGCCTGCAGAACTGGTCACAGGATAGTCCACAGATGGACAACTCGCATGGTACATTAGGTTCTACAGGAACAGGTACAGGTATGGGGTTAGTTGGCAGGCCTTTAGGAGTTCAGACTTCTGATGATGATGAGGATTCTTTCACTTCAGTGGAAGAAGTAGTTTCAAGGAAGGGGAAGCCCAAGTGGATTCAAGACACCCTGCGCGAGGCCACATTAGTTGCTGGTCCAAAGAGACTGGTCAGAGAGAGTAGACCACTTGACCAGTTTTGTAGTTACATGGCATTGGTAACAAGCATTGTTGACATTGAGCCTTCTAGTTATGAGGAGGCAGCCAACCAGGAGGTCTGGAGAGAGTCCATGATAGAGGAGTATTCTTCTATTATGAAGAATGATGTTTGGGAGGTAGTTCCTAGGCCAGAAGGTAAATCAATTGTTACTTGCAGATGGCTCTACAAGATAAAGCATGCTGCAGATGGTAGCATAGAGAAGTTCAAGGCTCAGTTTGTGGCGAGAGGGTTCTCACAGGTAGAGGGAGTTTACTATGAGGAGACCTTCGCTCCCGTGGCTCGGTATACATCTATTTGCTCCATTATACCAATTGCAGCAGAGATGGGTTGGAAGATCCACCAGATGGATGTGAAGATTGCCTTTCTCAATGCCTTCATTAAGGGGGAAGTTTATATTGAGCAGCTGCAGGGCTTTGAGGTGCATGTGTGGGAGACCCATGAATGCAGGTTGAAAAAGGCACCCTATGGCTTGAAGCAAGCTCCTAGAGTAGTTGGGTTTCACCAAGAGTGAGGCTGATCCAAACCTATACTTCAATGTAGTAGGTGCGGAGCCTCTCATTTTGGTGTTGTATGTTGATGACTTGGTGATCACTGGGGCAGAAAGACTCATTGAGGGTTGCAAGAGAGATCTTGCTTAAGAGTTTGAGATGAAAGATATTGGCTTGCTGCATTATTTTCTGGGATTGGAGGTGTGGCAGGAGGAGGGGCATATCTTCTTGGGACAGGGGAAGTACACAGTGGATATTCTTAGCAGATTTCACATGGAGGACTGCAAACCCATGTCTACACCTATGATCACTAACTGGAAGAAGCTTTACGCTTCCGTCTCCGAGTTTGTGGATGCTACACTATACATGCAACTGATTGGATCATTCATGTATTTGGTCAACACTCGACCAGATATATGTTTTGCAGTTAACACCATGAGTCAGTTCATGTGTTAGCCCAGGAGAGTGCACTGGGTGGCTGCAAAACACATTCTTCATTACTTGCAGGGTACTGTGGATTATGGTATGGACTATAGACAGGGTGATGGATTGAGACTGGTAGGATACATAGATTCAGATTGAGCAGGATGTGCTTCAGAAAGCAATAACACTTCAAGGTGTTGTTTTGGGTTGGGTTCGGAAATTGTGTCATGGTTTAGTCGGAAACAAAAGTCAGTTGCATTGAGCTTAGCTGAGGCAAAGTATATGGCTTGCTAGTTTGGCTAGCTGTAAGGCCATATGGCTTCGCAAGATGTTGTTTGGTTTATTTGGTCAGACATTGAGACTTTCTGTGATTCACTGCGATAATCCGAGTTGCATAAGACTCACGGAGAATCCAGTTTTTCATGATAGGTCAAAACATATTGGGATCAAGTATCACTTCATTTGAGACTATGTCCAAAAGGGAGCAATCAAGCTTGAGTACATCTCCACAAATGAGCAAGTAGTGGACATCTTCACCAAAGCCTTACCATGGGGCAAACATACCTACTTCAGAGACAAGATGGGAGTGGTGAAGAACACTTTCTTCGGTAAGAGGGAGTGTTAAATTTTGGGTACCAAGGACAAGTGGTTCCCCATGGATTTGATCTTTTGTCTAGGGAAAAGTGTCCACTCTATTGTACCTCTTCTTCTAAAAGTGACTTTATAGGTGGTAAAGTCAGTCTAATTTAAAAGTGACTTTATAAGTGATAAAGTTATGTTCTAATTTGAAAGTGACTTTATTAAAGTCAATGAAGAATTAGAAAGTGAAAAGTGATTATGGAAATAAAAGACTAAGTGGGTGAGTGATTAAATAGAAAAAGTGAAAATAATACACATTTATTTTCAACCCTTGATCTAAAGCTTTCTGAGGCATTGGATCTATGGAGCACTCAAAAGTCACTTAGGTTAAGTCAAAAGGAGAGAAGAGGAGGAAAATATCATTCTATTCTTTCATGAGCATTTGAGAGAAAGCAAGAGAGAGCAAAGGAGAAATTTCTGAGCAAGGAAGAAGTGAAGAAGAATAGCAGGATCTTTGATATGCATCCCAAGGAGCATTTTGGGCAAGCTAACGAAGGAGGATCTTGGCATTTACAACAGATGGGTGACGACACAGATTTCAAGGAAAACAGGCTGTAGGTTGAAGGTACGAAAATTGAGGCAGATCTGGGCACGATTTTCGAGAAGAGAACCTGTTGTATTTTTCGTGCAGTTCGTACAGTCCATACAGATCCGTACAGGTCGTACGCTATGATCTGGGCACATTTCTCGAGGCTGGACGTAGAATAGTTATTGCTGTTTATTCTATTTGAATTGGATTTTCTTTTGGCATGATTTTCGAGGTGGAGTCTTGCACGAAAATCGAGATAAGTCTGTTTTGTAAATGCTGGAATATTTTTCTTGTGTATTTCATTTTCCCTATAACAGTCTTAAGAAATAAGAAGAGTTCTCAAACTAGTTTTCCCCAAGAGTTGTAGGGGGTTTTTCTAGGGTCACATTGACCAAAAATCTCAGTGTTATTTTCTATGTATGGCTGTTATAATTTTTCTGTTGAAATTTGGTTACCGAAGGACAGGTGGTTCCCTAAGGCTTTGATCTTTGGCCTAGGGAAAAGTGTTAAAAAGAATTTAATTTTTCTCCTAAAGTGACTTTATAAAGTTATAAAGTCAAATCTAATTTAAAAGTGATTTTAAGTGATAAAGTTACTAAAGTCTAATTTTAAAGTGACTTTAATAAAGTCAACGTGAAATTAGAAAGTGAAAAGTGACTTTGGAAATAAATGACTAAGTGGGTCTTTATTAAAGTGGGGTGAATTAAAAAATAGAAAGTGAGATTTAAATGAGCATTTAATCTCAGCCCTAGATCTCAATCTATCTCAGCCATTGGATTTAGGGATTCCTCAAAAGTCACTTAGGGTTAGGTTAAAGGAGGAAAATGAGGAAAAGGTCATTCATTCTTTCATGAGCAGATTGGGAGAAGGAGAGAAAGAGAGCAAGGGAGATTTCGGTGTTAAAGAAGAGAAGGAGAACTCTCTACTAAGCTAGAGTAAGGCAAATACTGTTAAATCATAAAGCAAAGAGAGGCACACAGTTCAAGGCAGTTTTAGGCACGAGTTTCAAGGCAAATCGTACAACAGCTTGGGCACGTATTCCAAGGAGGTCGTACAACAGTTTGGCACAGATTTCGTGGAGAAGTTTGTTGATTTTTTTGGCACAATTTTCAAGATAGTCTGTACAGTAAATTGCTGTCCCCGTGAACGGAAACCGAGGCAGAAAATCGTACATCATTTATTGCTATTTCTCTGCACGCATTTTGAGGAATCCGTACAACAACATTTATTGTTGTTTGCATGCTTTGAGGGAGGTTGTACAACAGCATTTAATGCTGTAATTTTTGGGCACAAAATTCAAGAAGGCCGTACAACATTTATTGCTATTTCTGTTTTGCTGTTTGCACATTTTTCGAGGCGATAGTTAAGCACGGAAAACGAGATAAGTTGTATTTATTACTTTGCTGAATATTTTCTGGGTATTTCTCTCTCACTGTAAAAGGATTTATCAAAAATAAGAAAAAGCTTTCTAACTGGCTTTCCCCAAGAGTTGTAGGGGGTTTTTCCAGGGTCACATTGACAAAAAGTCAACATGTCTAAAATCTGTGTGTGGCTGATTTATTTTTGAGTTTTTATTTCTGCATTTCAGCATTACGAAATTTCTAGAATTTGTGTTTTCAGAAAATATTTATTTTTTCCAGCTTGTTGAATGTATGGCTATGAGAATAGGCATTTAACTTTATGGGAGAAATAAGGAGAAACTGAAAACCGGGGTTGGTTATCAAATTTCTACATGGTATCAGAGCTATTTTGCTGAAAAAAATAGTTTGGGACAACAAGAAGGAAAAATTACAGCAAACTGATTTTTCACTCAGAAATTACAAGCAGCTGATTTTTCACTCAAATTACAACAAGCTGATTTTTTCACACAGAAATCATTACCTTTACTACAACAGTGTTATTTTCAGTTCATTAGGACAACAAGCATGTCTTTGGGCTTGAGTATGGAGGATAGGTTGGATGGGCATAGTAACTACAGTGTATGGAAGGAGAGAATGCAGAGCATCTTTGAGGAGGCAGAAGTCTGGGATATCATGGTGCATATCGCACAGAACCTTGTTAATTTGCCTACTGATGCTGCTCAGTTAGCAACCTTTAATAAAAAGAATAACAAGGGTAAGAGGCTGATTCTAGATGGAATCAAGGACCATTGCATTCCTCATGTGAGAGGAAAGAGATATGCTCATGAGATGTGGACAGCATTGACCAATCTCTACAAGAGTACCAATTTGAACAAAAAAAATGGTCCCAAGGGAGACGCTGAAGACCATTAAGATGGGTAAGACTGATAATGCAGTTGGATATCTCACAAATATTACTAATGTGAGAGATGCATTGGCAGTAGTTGAAGAAGTCATTCCACCCACTGAGTTGGTGTGAATTGTAGTGAATGGCCTTCCCAGTTCATGGCTGAAATTTGCTGATGGGGTTGGTGCACGTGAGACCCTTCCCTCTTGGGAGAGGTTCTGGGATGATTGCATACAGACAGAAATCAAAAAGAGCCAGCTTGGGGCAGCCAAACCAGTTGAGTAGGATGAGGATGTAGCACTGTTGGTAGGAGGCAAGAAAGGCAAGGGAAAGAAGCAAGCTTCCACAAGTAATGGTGGGGGCAAAGGCAAAGGTAAAGGTAAAGGTAAACAGGGGAACACACAAAAGGACTATTCCAAGGTGAAGTGTTGGAATTGTCAGAAGATGGGACACTATGCAGTTGTCTGTCCGGAGAAGAAGAAGAAGGGGAAGAACTTGAGCATGGCAGCATCAACTGAGATAGAGGACTTTACAGATAGCTTTGACTGGGATTTTGGGTTCATTGCTTGTGAGTCCATTAGTGCAGGATCACCTACCACGGAGGTTGAGAGGGAGTGTGCATTTCCCTCCACTAGCGGAGCATCTTCAGGTATCTGGTATGTTGACAGTGGGGCTTCACGTCATATGACAGGAGTCCGTGAGTACTTCTTAGAGCTTTCAGAGAGTGGCATTGATATAGAGGTAGTACTCGGAGATGACATCGTTGTTAGAGCAGTTGGTGTGGAGACATTGACATTTGATAGGGAACCCAAACCTCCCTTGAAGGTGTGAGATGTTCTATATGTGCCAGGGATGAGGAAGAACCTCATATCCATCTTAGCATTGGAGGACAGAGGATATGAGATATTGTTCAGGAGAGGAAAGGTGTTGATATATCCAAGGGGCGCTCCAGCTGATTTAGCTAGAGTCATTGGTGTACGCTATGCAAAGGTGTACAAGTTTGCATTTCAGCCCCTTTTGGCATTGAGTAGTTGTACCGAAAGCAGAGCTAGCAGTTCAGAGCTGTGTGAGATTTGGCACCGCAGGATGGGGCACATATATCATGGGGCCTTGAGGACATTGCGGGAGATCACTATAGGTGTGCCAGATTTCAGTACCGATCACTTTGATACATGTAGAGGATGTGCGATGGGCAAGTTTGCCAAATCCCCTTCTCCCAACAGTGACAACAGATCGACTGGGATACTTGATTTGATTCGTTCCGATGTGAGTGGTCGGATGTCTCATGTTTCCTTGAGTGGATATGAGTATTATGTTTTATTCATTAATGATCACTCCAGGAGGACCTGGATTTATTTCTTGAAGACCAAGAGCGAGGTCTTCAAGCGGTTTCAGGAGTTCAGAGCTCTTGTGGAGACTCAGACAGGTCGAAAGATCAAGTCCCTGAGGTCGGACAATGGAGGAGAGTACGCCCTTGGTGAGTTTGTTGATTATTGTGCGGAGGCAGGCATTAGGAGGGAGTTCACAGTTCCTTACAACCCCCAGCAGAACGAGGTTGCGGAGAGGAAGAACAGATCCATTGGAGGGGGTACGCCAAAGCCATGCTACATGATCGGGGGTTACCATTGTTTTTGTGGCGAGGCACCGCAGCAACTGTTTGTATATTTGCGGAAGCAGTCCGCATCGTGCCTTGGGGCATGTGACTCGAGGAGGAGGCTTTACGGGAAGAAACGTGTTACAAATCATCTTCGTATCTTTGGGTGTATTGCATACTCCTACGTACCCAAGGAGAAAAGGACCAAGCTAGAGCCCACTGCAGAGAAGGGTATGTTTGTGGGCTACAGTGAGACCTCGAAAGCCTTTCGGATTTATATTCCCGTAGAGAGGAGAGTTGTTGTCAGGCGGGATGTGAAGTTCGAGGAGGACAGGGCTTTCAGGAGGTCACAGGAGTTAGAGTATTTGGATCAGCCTGACCCTCAAGAGCAGCTGAGTTAGGCACAGGGATCCAGTGGGCAGGGATCAAGAGGATCAGGAGGTACATCGATTACGGTGTCAGGTCCATCAGTGAGCAGTGGCTTGCAGAGTTAGAGGGGTGGTGCTTCGGGCAGCATGCAGAGCAGTCCGCAGAGCAATTCACTAGGGAGTCCACTGATGGACAGTTCACACGGTACTTCAACATCTACAGGTTCAGGTTCAGGCAGGAGGACAACAGACAGACAGTCAGGAGTTCAGGCTCCCGATGATGAGGAGGAGGAGTTTCATTCTCCAGTGGGAGAAGTGTGCTCAGGGAAGAGGAAGCCCAAGTGGCTTCAGGATACCTTGAGAGAGGCCACATCTGTTGTTGGGCCTAAGAGGTCGGTCAGAGAGAGCAGACCACCTGAGAGGTTTTGTAGCTATATGGCAATGGTTACCAACATCATTGACTCTGAGCCTTCTAGCTATGAGGAGGCAGCTAGCCAACAGGTTTGGAGAGAGGCCATGCAGGAGGAGTATTCTTCTATCATGAAGAATGATGTTTGGGAGGTGGTGCCGAGGCCTGAGGCAAATCTGTGGTTACTTCCAGATGGCTTTACAAGGTAAAGCATGCTGCAGATGGCAGCATTGAGAAATTCAAATCAAGGTTTGTGGCTAGAGGGTTCTCCCAGGTAGAGGGAGTTGATTATGAGGAGACATTCGCTCCCGTGGCTCGATATACTTCGATTCGCTCTATCATATTGATAGCAGCAGAGATGGGTTGGAAGATCCACCAGATGGATGTGAAGACCATATTTCTCAATGGCTTCATACAGGAGGAGGTGTACATTGAGCAGCCACAGGGCTTTGAGGTGCATGGGAAGGAGTTCCATGTGTGTAGACTGAAGAAGGCCCTTTATGGCTTGAAGCAAGCTCCTAGAGCTTTGTACTCCAGGATAGATACATACTTGCAGGAGATGAGTTTCACAAAGAGTGATGCAGATCTGAACCTTTACTTTATTGTGATAGGTGAGGAGCCTCTCATTCTGGTGTTGTATGTGGGTGACTTGGTCATTACGGGTGCAGAGAGACTCATAGAGCACTGCAAGAGAGATCTTGCGTCAGAGTTTGAGATGAAGGACATTGGCTTGATGCATTACTTTTTGGGTTTGGAGGCGTGGCAGGAGGAGGGGAATTTCTTCCTAGGGCAGGGGAAGTATATTGTGGACATCCTTGGTAGGTTCCACATGGAGGATTGTGGATCCATGTCGACACCGATTATCACCCACTGGAAGAAGCTTCACGCTTCAGATTTCGAGTTGGTGGACCCCACATTGTATAGACAGCTGATTGGTTCCTTGATGTATTTGGTCAACACGAGACCATATATATGTTTTGCAGTCAACATGATGAGCCAGTTCATGTGTGAGCGCAGGAGGGTGCACTAGGTTGTTGCAAAACACATTTTGCGATACTTGTAGGGGACAGTGGACTATGGTCTGGATTATAGGCAGGGGGATGGAGTGAGATTGGTAGGTTACACTGATTCTGATTGGGCAGGTTGTGCTTCTGATAGGAAGAGCACTTCAGGGTGTTGTTTTGGGTTGGGTTCGGCAGTGGTGTCGTGGTTCAGCCGAAAGCAACAGTTAGTAGCATTGAGTTCAGTGGAAGCAGAGTACATGGCAGCTAGTCTAGCTAGTTGTGAGGCCATCTGGCTTCGCAAGATGTTATTTGGCTTATTTGGTCAGCTGTTGAGACCTTCAGTGATATACTGTGATAATCAGAGTTGCATTAAACTCATGGAGAATCTAGTATTTCATGATAGGTCAAATCATATCAGGATCAAATATCATTTCATCAGAGACTGTTTAGAAGGGAGCTGTGAAGCTTGAGTATATTCCCACTGATGAGCAGGTTGCAGATATTCTTACCAAAGCCTTACCACGGGGCAAGCATGTATACTTCAGAGACAAGATGGGTGTGGTGAGGAACACTTTCCTCGGTAAGAGGGAGTGTTGAAATTTGGTTACCGGAGGACAAGTGGTTGCCTAAGGCTTTGATCTTTGGCCTAGGGAAAAGTGTCCAAAAGAATTTAATTTTTCTCCTAAAGTGAATTTATAAAGTTATAAAGTCAAATCTAATTTAAAAGTGACTTTAAGTGATAAAGTTACTAAAGTCTAATTTTAAAGTGACTTTAATAAAGTCAATGTGAAATTAGAAAGTGAAAAGTGACTTCGGAAATAAATGGCTAAGTGGGTCTTTATTAAAGTGGGGTGAATTAAAAAATAGAAAGTGAGATTTAAATGAGCATTTAATCTCAGCCCTAGATCTAAAGCTATCTCAGCCATTGGATTTAGGGATTTCGCAAAAGTCACTTAGGTTTAGGTTAAAGGAGGAAAATGAGGGAAAGGGTCTTTCATTCTTTCATGAGTAGATTGAGAGAAGGAGAAGAAGAGAGCAAAGGAGATTTCTGAGCAGTGAGGAGAAGGAGAAGAGAACCTTAGCAGGCACATTGAGGTAGCACTTCAGCAAATTCATACAGCAAGGAGAGGCACACAGTTCAAGGCAGTTTTAGGCACGAGTTTCAAGACAAACCGTACAGCAGCTTGGGCACGTATTCCAAGAAGGTCGTACAACAATTTGTCACAGATTTCGAGGAGCAGTTTGCTGATTTTTTGGCACGGTTTTTAAGACAATCCATACAGTAAGTTGCTGTCCATGTGCACGAAAATTGAGGCAGAAAATCGTACAACATTTATTGCTGTTTCTTTGCACGCATTTTGAGGAATCCATACAACAATATTTATTTCTATTTGCACGCTTTTCAAGGAGGCCATACAACAACATTTAATGCTGTAATTTCTGGGCATGAAATTCAAGGAGGTCGTACAACATTTATTGCTGTTTCTGTTTTGCTGTTTGAACATTTTCCGAGGCAGTGGTTAAGCACAAAAAACGAGATAAGTTGTATTTATTACTTGCTGAAATTTTTCTGGGTATTTCTCTCTCACTGTAAAAGAATTTATCAGAAATAAGAAGAAGCTTTCGAACTGGTTTTCCCCAAGAGTTGTAGGGGGTTTTTCCAGGGTCACATTGACCAAAAATCAGCATGTCTAAAATCTGTGTGTGGCTGATTTATTTTTCTGAGTTTTTATTTTTGCATTTTAGCATTGTGAAATTTCCAGAATTTGTGTTTTCAGAAAATATTTATTTTTTCCAGCTTGTTGAATATATGGCTATGGGAATGGGCATTTAACTTTATGGGAGAAATAAGGAGAAACTGAAAACCGGGGTTGGTTATCAAATTTCTACATTTTCTGTGCATTTATTTCCAGCAGTAGTAAATCTCCTAATTTGTATTTTTAGAAGTAAATTTCATATCCAGATTTTATTGTTTTAATCATGCTTGGATTTCACATTAAAAGAATGGAGTGAAAAGGGAAATCTGTTAATCGAAGTGCGGTCTGAGTTTTCTACAGATAGAACATAGATCAGGCGTTGCTGTAGCAACAACTTGGAAGGGTTCATATAGTTCTCTAGAGAAGAAGGGAAGCATGGAAGAACAAATGTATCGTGATGTTTCTGTTCTGGCATCCATATTGGAAGAAGAATTTGCTTCTGTGTCAAGCTCAACTTCTCCTAAGATCTGGTACATTGATAGTGGGACTTCTGCTCACATGACATGAGTGTGAGAATATTTCTCAAACTACCAAGAAGAGCAGATGAACTTTAAAATCATCATGGGCAATAAGGAAAAATGTACCCCTATTGGAAGAGGTACCATAGTATTTCAAACGGAAGCTGGTAATAAGCTTCGGGTCACTAATTTACTGCATGTGTCGGGTTTGGGGATGAACTTACTCTCTGTGTCACAACTTCAAAACAAAGGCTATGACGTTTACTTCATTGGCAATAAAGTATACGTCAAACACCCAAGTTGGAAGAAGAAAGCACAAATCCGAGTCAGGAGCAATAAACTCTACAAGTTACAGCTTGAATCCCCAATGGCACTGATAGGGAACACTGATGAGAAGGACTTGAATGAAGTATGGCACAGGCGAATGGGGCATTTGCGTCATGTGGTGTTAAGAATTTTCAACAAAACTGTCACGGGAGTTCCATAACTGAGCACCAAGCTAGACAATGTCTGCAGAGGGTGTGTATTGGGAAAGTATGCCAAGGCAACATACCATAGAAGTAGAAATAGGGCTAAGAGTGTGTTGAGCTTAATACACTCAGACATCTGTGGGCCAATGTCCACTAGAGCTCTTAGTGGTGCCAAATATTTCGTCACCTTCATTGAAGACCATTCCAGGAAGACCTGGATCTACTTTCTGAAGAGCAAGGACGAAGTCTTTGGCCGATTCAAGGAGTTTAAAGCTCTAGTAGAGAATCTGATAGGAAAGCGGATCAAGATATTGCGACCAGACAATGGTGGAGAGTACACGGATAAAAACTTCACGGAGTTCTGCGCAAGGGAAAGCGTCAGAAGAGAGTGGATTGCTCCGTATAATTCAGAGCAGAATTGAATTGCAGAGAGGAAGAATAAAACTATTGGCGAAGCTACAAGGACAATGCTGTACGATCAAGACATGCCCAAATTTCTATGGGCTGAAGCTTGTAGTACAACTGTTTACGTATAGAACAGGATTCCTCATAATGCATTGGGTAAGATCACTCCAGAAATTGTCTTCACTGGCAGCAAGCCAGAAGTGAGCCACTTTAGGATCTTTGGCAGTGCGACATATTGTCATGTGCCCGAAGAGAAGAGGAAGAAGTTGGATAAGACTGCTTAAAAGGAATATCTGCTGGGATATAGTGAGAACGCAAAGGCTTACTGTATATACATTCCTGAGAGCAAGAAGATTGTGGTACGACGGGATGTGAAATTCATGGAGGAAAGGGCCTTCAGAGAATCCCAGGGGATGCCTTTGGCTACGTGGTCTGAGGAGGATCCGCTGGTACAACCACAACGACTTGTGGAGGGTAATACGAGTGCCTCTCCAAGGCATGGGGATCCAAGGGATACATCTCCTGAGGACTTGCAGGAAGGATAGCAGGTGGATCCAGCCACTACCAATGATAGGATGAGCAGGGAATTACGACAGATTCTGAGGGATGTAGAAGAGTTTGTCAGAGCCTCCCGAAATGAGAAGAGGCAGCACAGACAACCTGAAAGGTACCAAGCTTTGGTAGCGTAGGTTGGGGAACCATCTAGTTTTCAAAAAGTAGCTCAGCACCAGGTATGGGTCAATGCAATGGTGGAGGAGTACAACTCCATCATGACGAATGATGTCTGGGGAGTGGTTCCCAGGCCTCTGGATAGATTAGTTGTAGGTTCAAGATGGATCTACAAGATCAAATATGCATCAGATGGCAACATCGAGAAATTTAAAGCCAGGTTTATGGAAAAGGGGTACGCTCAGAAGGAAGGGATAGATTATGAAGAAACCTTCGCCCCGTAGCCTGATATACTTCTATTAGATCCGTGATATTCCTTGATGCACAGATGGGATGGGAGATTCACTAGATGGACGTCAAGACTGCGTTCCTGAGTGGGGTGATAGAAGAAGTATATACAAAACAACCAGAGGGCTTTGAGACACATGATCAGAAAAAGCATGTGCGCATGCTCAAGAGGGCCTTGTATAGACTAAAGCAAGCCCCTAGAGCTTGGTATGGTCGTATTGACATCTACTTGCAGAAAATGGGATTTGTCAAGAGTGACACAGATCCTAATATCTACTATCTGAGAGTAGGGGATGAGCCTCTTATACTAGTGTTGTATGTAGATGATCTATTCCTAACTGGATCATCTAGGCTCATCAAAGATTGCAAGGAGAATTTAGATGCAGAGTTTGACATGAAGTATCTAGGGCTGATGCATTATTTTTTGGGGTTGGAAGTTTGGTAGCAAAAGGGTGAGATCTTCCTTGGTCAAGGAAGATATACTATAGAAGTTCTGAAAAGATTTTAGATGGAGGACTGTAGACCCAGGGCTACTCCAATTATTACCAACTGGAAGAAAATTGACACTTCCAAAGATGATGAGGTTAATCCTACATTGTATAGGCAGCTCATAAGTTCTCTAATGTATCTGGTAAACATGAGACCAAACATCTGTTATGCTATCAATACTGTTAGTCAGTTCATGGTGGAACCTAGGAGGGCATATTGGGCAACAGACAAACATGTTCTCAGATATTTACAAAGAAAAATCGACCTTGGACTGAAATACACCAAAGGCAATGACATCAGGTTGAGTGGGTTCACTGATGCAGATTGGGCTGGGAGCCTAGTAGATCGGAAAACTATCAGTGGGTACTGTTTCTGTGTTGGATCGGGGATGGCCTCCTTGTGAAATTTTCAATCTGAAAATTATTACTGCGGTGATTGATTTATTTCGCCTACTTATTTGATAATTTATTTACAAATGCTTCTGTAAATTTTGAAATAAACACTGCTGCAGTACTCCACTCTAATCAAAAGAAGAAGAACATAAATAACACATATAGCACAATAGAAACAACCACATGAACACAATTTTTTTTGGAAAATTGTCCCTAGAAAAACCCAATGTGGGAAAACCGGTGCAATAGATGAGGGTTTGTATTTATCTTCAGCAGTGAAAAGATTATTTATAGAATTCCTGATGCTCAGAATTAAATAGCATACACCTGATGTGAATTTTCCGGACAATCCGGAAGAATTCCTGACACACGGGATGAGTTCATGCACTCTCAGCGTTAGTGTGCATAGCCCCATTGTGCAGTCCCTGCCTAGACTGCGTAAGTCTGCGTGGAGGGCTAGTGCTGTTGCACAATGTTGCCTCCCCTTTGTCCTCTGCCTTTCTTCTTTTCCATCTCTGCTAACTTCTCCCTCCTTCTATCTCTGCAACCCCACCTCTACAAACTCACCCACTGAAATCAAATTCTTTTACTTCAGAATCGATTTCCTTCGGGAACTGAGAATGTGCCCGGCTTACTTTCCAAATGACCCTCAAGCCTTCTCTTATAGTCTTCTCGCTGATGAATCAACAACCAAGATTATATCTTTAATCAATGGCTTAAATTAAAAGATGACTTGATCTTTGTTTTCTAGAAGATTCACACTCTACTTTATTAATACCCTTTAATTATTTAATTTTCTAAGTTTAGACTTAGGGATCACATTAAAATAATTAATTATTTTAATAAAGCAATATTCGAGTGGAGTTTCCACAAACGGTTTTTGGGTTCTCTGGAATATTACTGTCCAAGCCTCTCTTCAAATTTTGAGACCTGGAACACTTCTCGATGCTATAAAATCAACACTCCCTCATAGCGAGGAAAGTGTCAAGCAAGGTACCAACTGTACTGCTATGATTCTAGAGCATCTACTGCGCTGCTGATGTCTTGACTCCTGCCTCTCACCTCTGCGCTGCTGCCCTCTGTACTGCTGCTTGTGACACTATCTCTGCCACTGCCTCATCCGTAATGCAACTCCCTTTGTCTCTGTAGACCACCCATTCCTCTACTGGAAAGGGTTCTTGACCATCCCCATGTTTCCTCTGAAGTAAGTAAACTTAACTTTACTTAGAGCCTTGGTGAGGATATCTGCCACCTGTTCTCCTGTAGGAGTGTACCTCAGCTGTACGGCTCCCTGTTGGACGTAGTCTCTGATGAAGTGGCACCAAATGTCAATGTGCTTTGACCGGTCATGGAACACAGGATTCTCAATTAGGTTGATGCAAGTCTGATTATCACACATAATTCCAGTCGGTTCCATCCTCTTCTTGAGTAAGTTCAGGAGCAGTTTATGAAGCCATATTGCCTTGCACAAAGGTGTGCTTGCTGCCATATATTTTGCCTCGGCTGAGCTCAGTGCGACGGATTTTTGTTTCCTACTGCACCAGGAAGTCATTCCTGATCCAAGACTGAAACAATACCCACTGGTACTTTTCCGATCTATTGTGCTACCAGCCCAATCTGCGTCCGTGAATCCACTCAACTGGATTTCACTGCCTTTAGTGTACTTCAACCCATACTCGACTGTCCCCTTTAAAAATCTGAGAACATGTTTGGCTGCTGCCTAGTGAGCCCTCCTTGGTTCAACCATGAACTGACTAAGGGTGTTCATTGCATAACAGATGTCTGGCCTCATATTAACCAGATACATCAATGATCCAATGAGCTGCCTATACAAGGTAGGGTCAACATCATCATCCTCATATGTGTCTATCTTCTTCCAGTTTGTTATCATGGGCGTAGCCTGTTGAAAAGTGTAACTAGGTCGGTCTTCATATTTACTATGTAATTATATGTAAAGAAGAAGACAAAGATAATAAAATGTATTTTGTACTTGCTTCATGAGCAAGATTTTATTATAGGTTAAATAGACTTCTTCTTGATGTCTATATAGGGTTTTGTCTTCCCATTATAATCAAGTGTCATGTATATGAAGTGGCTAGTGAATACTCCAAGAACTTGCTATAAACATCGTGAAGAAATGATAATCCAAGCTACACATACAACGATGAATACAAGTCCTCCATGTTGGCCTATGAACAGAAGAAAAGGTCGGCCTTCTAGCTATTTGAAGGGTCGGCCTAAAAGGGAGTCATGGAGACTATATATACAAGAAGTTATGCGGTCACTTGAATACGAAAAGTTTGAGAATCAGATTCGGACGTGTTCGGAGTATGGATTAAGTCGTTAAAAGGATGCGGATCTTTCTAGAATATTACAGTGTTTTGAAATGCGGAATGTAGTGTATGCGGATATAATGTAAACAACGTATGCAGATATAATACAACATATATAAACAGTGTAATGCGGATATAAAGAGATGATGCAGATTCTCTCTAAGTCAATGCAGAACAATGAATCCGTATTTTGAAGAAGACAGATGCAGAATGTTATATACCAGCAAGTGCGGATTTCTGAGATAATATCACAGTGCAGATATGTCTGTCAATATAAAGCTCAGGTAACGCGGAAGTATATCATCATGAGGCCCTATTTGAAGTAATGCCAATGATCTGAGATATGGTGGAGTCCAATATAAAAGAAAAATCATTATGATGTGGATCACTAATGATGGATTCAGGTTTATAATATAAAGGCCTCAGATGGATGTGAAAGGATCATTGCTGGACAAGAAAATAGAGGAAGGTAAATTTGTGATTTACCTTATCTCTCATAATTTATAGAGGAATGGTCAGTATAGGATATAGAAGAAATGTTAGTGCAGGATAATGAAGGAAAAGAAAGATCAACAACAGTATCAAGGTCTTGGAAACATTCATAGGTTAAGGGTCTAAGTATAGGTCATGGTACTTGTCATTTGAAAATCTATAAGAAGAATTCTTTGCGGGTTTTCCTCTCCAAGAGGGAGAGGTTTTTGCCCTGGCTCTAGGAGCCTAATTTGGTGTCTTGTGCATTTTTGATAATTGACTTGATGAAGAACTAATTAAGCTAATGAAAGGAAGACACAAGTAACTCAAGCAAGTTCAAAAGTAATTATCAAGAACAGAATTTCTATTAGTCACCAACCCTCCAAATTCTCAACATAGCCATGGGCCTACAGTCCTCCATCTGAAACCTCTTCAGGATCTCTGTAGTGTATCTTCCTTAACCAAGGAAAATTTCCCCCTTCTGCTGTCGGATCTCCAAACCAAGAAAATAGTGCATCTGCCCCATATCCTTCATGTCGAATTCAATAGCCAGATTCTTCTTGCAGTTTTCGATGAGCTTAGATGATCCAGTCAGGAACATATCATCTACATATAATACCAAGATTAACGATTCATCCTCTACTCTCAGGTAGTAGAGATTGGGATCTGCGTCACTCTTGATGAATCTCATTTTCTGCAGGTAGCTATCAATTCGCCCATACCATGGTTTGGGGGCTTGTTTCAGAGCGTACAAGGCTTTTTTAAGCCTGCATACATGAGTCTTCTGTGCATGTGTTTCAAAACCCTTTGGTTGTTCTATGTACACTTCCTCTTTTATCACCCCTTTTAAGAATGATGTCTTGACATCCATCGGTGAATCTCCCATCCCATCTGCGCTGCGAGAGAGATGCCAGACCTGATAGAAGTGTATCGAGCTACAGGGGCGAAGGTTTCTTCATAATCGATCCCTTCTTTCTGTGCATACCCCTTAGCCACAAATTTGGCTTTGAAATTTTCTATACTGTCGTCTGCAGCATACTTGATCTTGTGGGTCCACCTTGATCCTACAACTGATCTATCCTGAGGTCTAGGGACTACTTCCCATACATCGTTTGTCATGATGGAGCTATACTCCTCCTCCATGGCATCTGCCCACACCTGATGTTGAGCTGCCTCTCGAAAGCTAGAGGGTTCTCCGACCTATGCTACCAGTGCTTGGTATTTGTCAGGTTGCCTCCATACCCTCTTCCTGTCTCTAAGGGCTCCAACAAATTCCTCTGCATCCCTCAGAATTTGTTGAAGTTCTCTGATCGGTCTTCCACTAGTGGTAGGTGGTCTTACCTGCTTTCCTACCTGCTCATCTTCGGAGGAACTCTCCTCAAAATCCTTGTGCCGTGGAGAGGCACTCAAGTCATCCTCTATAGGCTGCTGAGGTTGTACTATTGGATCCTCCTCAATCTGCGTATCTGTAGCCATTTCTCGGGATTTTCTGAAGGCTCTCTCCTCCATGAATTTCACGTCCCGCCTTACTATGATCTTCCTGTTTTCCAAAGTTTAGATGCGATATGCCTTCACATTTTCATTTTAACCCACAAGATAACCCTTCTCCGCAGTCTGATCCAACTTCTTCCTCTTCTCATCAGGTACATGGCAATACGCTATACTACCAAATATTCTGATATGGTTCACCTTAGGCTTGTTGCCTGTGAACATACTCTGAGGGGTCACCTTCCCCAATGCTCTATGGGGCACCCTGTTCTGCACATAAACAGTTGTATTGCAAGATTCTGCCCATAGAAATTTGGGCATGTCTTGGTCATATAGCATCGCCCTTGTAGCTTCTACAATGGTCCTGTTCTTCCTTTCTGCAACTCCATTATGCTCTGGTTTGTATGGGGCTGTCCATTTTCTCTTGATGCCTTCCTTTGCACAGAAAGTGGTGAAGTCTTTATTGATATACTCTCTGCCATTATCTGATCACAACTTCTTGATCTTCTTTCCGGTTAAGTTTTCTACCAAAGCCTTGAATTCTTTGAAACACTCAAAGACTTCATCTTTGGTTTTAAGAAAGTAGATTCAAGTTTTCCTGGAATGATCATCAATAAAGGTAGCCAAATACTTTGCACCACTGAGAGCAGTTGTGGACATTGGACCACAAATGGCTGATTCTATCAACTCCAATACACTCTTGGCCCTATTGATGCTTCTTAGAAATGCGGCGTTGGCATACTTCCTTAGTACACAACCCTACAGACTTCGTCATTCCTCGTGTTGAGTTATGGAGCTCCCATGACAGTCTTCTTGAGAATCTTCAAGGCTCCATGATGTAAATGCCCCATCCTTTTTTGCCATAATTCATTCAGATCCCTTTCGTCCGTACTGCCGATTAGAGCCATTGGGGATTCAAGCTGGAGCTTATATAGTTTATGGCTCCTTACTCCAATTTGTTCCTTATTTTTCCAGCTAGGGTGTTTGACATAAACTTTATTTCCAATAAGTATACGTCATAACCCTTGTTTTGGAGCTGAGACACCGAGAGAAAATTCATCCCCAAACCCGGTACATGTAGAACGTTTATGGCCCCAATCTTGTTGCCAACTTCTGTTTGAAATATTATGGTACCTCTTTCAAGGGGTGTACACTTGGCCTTGTTTCCCATTATAATCTGACAATTCACATGCTCTTCTTGGTAGCTCGAAAAACATTCTCGAACTCCTGTGATATGAACAGATGCTAAACTGTCAATATACCAAACACCTGGAGAGGTTGTCCTTGACACACAAGCGAAATCTTCCTCTAGTCTGGATGCCAACACAGATATGTCATGCTCCCTCTGTTTCTCTAAGTGCTCTAGAGGGTTGCTTGGGCCCTTCCAAACTGTATTAACATCAGATCTTTGGTCCATTGCAGAACCTCCCATTCTGTCTTTAGCCTTTTGCTTCGATACCATGTGAAATTTTCAATTTGAAAATTACTACTGCATTGATTTATTTATTTCGCCTACTTATTTGATTTTACAGATGCTTCGGTAAAATTTGAAATAAACACATCTGCAGTACTTCACTCTATTCAAAAGCAAAAGAACAGAAATAACACATATAGCACAATAGAAACAACCACATGAACACAGTTATTTTTGGACAATTGTCCCCGGAGAAACCCAATGTGGGAAAACATGTGCAACAGATGAGGGTTTGTATTTATCTTCAGCAGTGAAAAGATTATTACAGAATTCCTGATGATCAGAATTAAATAACATACACCTGATGTGAATTTTCCAGACAATCCGGAAGAATTCCCGACACACGGGATTACCTCCTGCACCCTCTGCACCAGTCTGCCTAGCCCCTCTGCACAGTCCCTGCTTGGATTGCGTAAGTCTGCGTGGAGGGCTAGTGCTGCTACGCAACGCTACCTCCCCTTTGTCCTCTGCCTTTCTTCTTTTCTGTCTCTGCTGACTTCTCCATCCTCCTTCTGTCTCTGCAACTCTGGCTCTACAAACTCACCCACTGAAATCAAATTTTCTTACTTTAGAATCAATTTCCTTTGGGTATTGAGAATGTGCCCGGCTTACTTTCCAAATGACCCTCAAGCCTTCTCTTATAGTCTTCTCGCTGATGTAAAATTTCAGTCCCTATTTCGATTAACAATTTACCCTTTTATCACTCCATTCATTTGATGTTAAATCCAAGCATGATTAAAACACTAAAATCGAGAAATGAAATTTATTTTTGAAAATATAGATCTGGAGATTTTACTACTGCTGGAAAATGCATAGAAAAATTATAACAGCTATACACAGAAAATAACACAGTGATTTTTGGTCAATGAGACCCTAGAAAAATCCCCTACAACTCTTGGGGAAAACCAGTTTGAGAGCTCTTCTTTATTTCTGAAAAACTTTTATAGAGAAATGAAATACACAAGAAATATTCCAGCATTTACAAAATACAGACTTATCTCAATTTCCGTTCAAAACTCCACCTCGAAAATCGTGCCAATAGAAAACCAGTTAAGACAGAAAAATTACAGCAATGAATGTTGTACGACCATCCTCGGGAAATGTGCCTAGATCAAGCATACGACCTGTACGGACCTGTATGGACTGTACATAAATGTACAACAGATCCTCTTCTTGAAAATCGTGCCCAATTTCCTTGATTTTCGTGCTTTCAACCTGCCGCTGTTTCTCCTCGAAATTTGTGCTGTCACCCTCCTTGGAATGTGTGCCAAAATTCACTTGTACGGTTTTGTTGTCTTGGGATGTGTACCAAATACTTGCTGTATGGTTCTGCTGTAAATGCCTCCTTGGGATGCATGCCAACATTATTGCTGTTCTCCTTCACTTACACCCTGGTCAGAAATTTCTCCTTTGTTCTCTCTTGCTTTATCTGAAATGTTTATGAAAGAATGGAATAATCTTTTCCTCTTCTTCTCTCCTTTTACCCTAACCTAAGGGACTTTTGAGTGATCCCTAAATCCAATAGCTGAGATAGCTTTAGATCAAGGGCTGAAAATAAATGTGCATTATTTTCACTTTTTCTATTTAATCATTCACCCACTTAAATAAAGACCCACTTAGCCTTTTATTTCCATAGTCACTTTTTCACTTTGTAATTCTTCATTGACTTTAATATAGTCACTTTTAAATTAGAATGTAACTTTATCACTTATAAAATCACTTTTATATTAGACCGACTTTACCACTTATAAATTCACTTTTAGGAGAAGAAGTACAATAGAGTGGACACTTTTCCTGAGGCAAAAGATCAAAGCCACGGGGAATCACTTGTCCTTGGTACCTAAAATTTAACACTCCCTCTTACCGAAAAAATTGTTCCTCACCACTCCCATCTTGCCTCTGAAGTAGACATGTTTGCCTCGTGGTAAGGCTTTGGTGAAGATGTCCGCTACCTGCTCATTTGTGGAGATGTACTCAAGCTTGACTGCTCCCTTTTGGATAGTCTCGAATGAAGTGATACTTGATCCCAATATGTTTTGACCTGTCCTGAAAAACTGGATTTTCTGTGAGTCTTATGCAACTTTGATTATCACAGTGAATCACAGAAGGTCTCAATGCCTGAACAAATAAACCAAACAACATCTTGCGAAGCCATATGGCCTCACAACTAGCCAAACTAGCAGCCATATACTCTGCCTCCGCTGAGTGAGCTCAATGCAACTGACTTTTGTTTGCGGTTGAACCACGACACAACAACCGAACCCCAACCCAAAACAACACCCTGAAGCGCTCTTCTTGTCTGAAGCACATCCTGCCAAATTTGAATTTATGGATCCTGCCAGTCTCACTCCATCACCTTGTCTATATTCCAGACCATAATCCACAGTATCCTGCAAGTAACGAAGAATGTGTTTTGCAGCCACCCAGTGCACTCTCCTGGGCTCACACATGAACTGACTCATAGTGTTAATTGCAAAACATATATCTAGTCGAGTGTTGACCAAATACATCAATGGTCCAATTAGCTGCCTGGATAATGTAGGATCCACCAACTCGGAATCGGAAATGTGAAGCTTCTTCCAGTTAGTGATCATAGGTGTAGACATGGGTTTGCAGTCCTCCATGTGAAATCTGCTAAGAATATCCACTGTGTACTTCCCCTGTCCCAAGAAGATATGCCCCTTCTCCTGCCACACCTCCAATCCTAGAAAATAATGCATCAAGCCGATATCTTTCATCTCAAACTCTGAAGCAAGATCTCTCTTGCAGCCCTTAATGAGTCTCTCTGCTCCTGTGATCACCAAGTCATCAACGTACAACACCAATATGAGAGGCTCTTCACCTACCACAATGAAGTATAGGTTCAGATCAGCCTTACTCTTAGTGAAACCGAACTGCTGCAAGTAAGTATCAATCCTCGAATACCAAGCTCTCAGAGCTTGCTTTAGGCCATAGAGTGACTTATTCAACCTGCATACATGGGTCTCCCGCCCATGCACCTCAAAGCCCTGTGGCTGCTCTATATAAACTTCCTCCTGAATGAAGCCATTGAGAAAGGCG
Organism: Pinus albicaulis; assembly: GCA_034641835.2. Lineage (NCBI taxonomy): Eukaryota > Viridiplantae > Streptophyta > Pinopsida > Pinales > Pinaceae > Pinus > Pinus albicaulis. The sequence goes on along the minus strand of CM076571.1, from coordinate 376,493,329 downwards.
GTCTTCGCATCCATCTGGTGGATCTTCCAGCCCATCAATGCTGGAATCGATATAATGGAGCGAATAGATGTATACTGAGCCTCCCGAAGGTCTCCTCATAGTAAACTCCCTCTACCTGTGAGAACCCTCTCGCCACAAACCGAGTCTTGAACTTCTCTATGTTGCCATCTGCAACATGCTTTATGTTGTAGAGCCATTTGGAAGTAACAATTGATTTACCTTCAGTTCTAGGCACTACCTCTCAAACATCGTTCTTCATAATAGAAGAATACTCCTCCATCATGGCCTCTCTCCAGACCTGCTGGCTGACTGCCTCCTCATAAGTAGAAGGCTCAGTGTCAACAATGCTTGTTACCAATGCCATGTAACTACAAAACTGCTCAAGTGGTCTACTCTCTCTGACCTGTCTCTTCGGATCAACAACTAATGTGGCCTCGCGCAGGGTGTGTTGAAGCCACTTGGGCTTCCTCTTCCCTGAAACTACTTCTTCCACCGGAGTAAAAGAATCCTCCTCATCATCAGAAGCCTGAACTCCTAAAGGCCTTCCAATTGACCCCATACTTGAACTTGTGCTTGTAGAACCTGATGCCCCATGCGAGCTGTCCATTAGTGGACTATACTACAAACTGCCCTATAAGCTGCCCGAAGATCCACTCACCTGACTCTGAGAACCACTGCTTTTTGATGGACCTGAAACTGGAATATATGTACTTCCTGATCCCTAACCTCCTGCACCTTGCGCACTGGATCCCTGTGACTGACTCAGCTGCTGTTGAGTGTCTGGTGACTCTATATACTGTAACTCCAGTGACCTCCTGAAAGATTTCTCCTCCTCGAACTTTACATCCCTCCTGACAACCACTTTCCTCTTTGCAGGAATGTAAATCCGGTAGGCTTTCGAGGTCTCGCTATAACCCACAAAGATGCCCTTGTTTGCAGTAGGTTCTAGCTTGGTCCTGCTCTCCTTGGGGATATAAGAATATGTAAGGCACCCAAAGATACGAAAGTGCCCAACATCAGGCGTCTTCCCTGTGAAAGTCTCCTCAGGATTCACATTCCCCAAAGCACGCTGTCGACTCTTGTTCTGTAGGTAAACAGTAGTGTTGCAGGGCTCTGCCCACAAAAATAAAGGTAACCCCTGATTGTGAAGCATGGCTTTGGCAACCCCTGCAATGGATCTATTCTTCCTTTCAGACACCCCATTCTGTTGGGGGTTGTAAGGAACAATGAACTCCCTCTTAATTCCTGCCTCGGCACAAAAATCCACAATCTCACCAAGAGTATACTAACCTCCACTGTTCGACCTTAGTACCTTGATCTTCCTGCTTGTCTAGGTTTCCACGAGAGCTTTGAACTCTCGAAACCGCTTGAAGACCTCGTCCTTGGTCTTCAAGAAATAGGTCCAGGTCTTCCTGGATTGGTCATCAATGAATAAGACATAATACTCAAGGCCACTCAAGGACACATGAGACATCCAACCATTCACATCAGTATGAATCAAGTCAAGGATCCCTGTTGTCCTGTTGTCACTGCTGGGAAAAGGAGCTTTTGCAAACTTCCTCATAGCACATCCTCTGCACACATCAAGGTGATCAGAACTGAAATCTGGCACACCAATGGTGATCTCCTGCAATTTCCTGAAGGCCCCATGATACATGTGACCCATCTTGCAATGCCAGATCTCACACAACTCTGAACTGCGAAAACTGCTGTCGGTCCTGTCCTTGGTACTGCTACTCAATGCCATCAGTGGCTGGAATGAGAACTTGTACACCTTAGCATGGCGCACTCCAATCACTCTAGCTGAAGCAGCTGGAGTTCCCTTAGGATATATGAGCACTTGTCCATTCCTGAACAACACCTCATACCCTCTGCCCTCAAGTGCTAAGACGGATATCAAGTTCTTCTTCATTCCAGGCACATATAAAACATCTAACACTTTCAAGGGAGGTTTGGGTTCCCTATCAAATGTTAATTTTCCAACATCGATTGCTTTAACAATGCTGTCATCGCCAAGTACTACCTCAATATCAGTATCACCCTCTGATAGCTCTGAGAAGTACTCCCTGAATCCTGTCATATGGCAAGAAGCGCCACTGTCAACATACCAAACAATAAAAGATGCTCTGCTAGTAAAGGCGAGTGCACACTCCCTCTGAACCTGTATGGCAGGTGATACTACATTGGAGGATTCACAAGTTATGAATCCAAACTCTCGATCAAAGCTCTCAGAGAAGTCCTCTATCTTTGTAGAAGCTGCCATGGTTGTCTCTTTCCCTTTCTTATTTTTCTTCTCTGGACACACAATAGCATAGTGTCGCATCTTTTGACAGTTCCAACATTTGACTTTGGAATAGTCCTTTTCTTTGCTCTGCTGCTTGCCTTTACCTTTTCCTTTGCCTTCACTGGTGGAAGCTCCCTTCTTTGATTTGCCTTTCTTGCCTCTTGCCATCAATGCCACATTGTCATCCTCCTCCCCCTGTTTGGCTGCCCCTAGATGGTTCTTCCTAATCTCATTCTAAATGCAGTTGTACCACAACCTTTCCCACCCGAGAAGGTTCTCTTGTGCGACAATACCATCTACAAAACTCTCCCAAGTCTTGGGAAGACCATGCAAGGCTATTCTCACCAACTTAGTGGGTTCAATGGTCTCTCCTATGACTGCCAACTCATCTCTCACCGATGTGATCTTGGTGATGTATGTTGTAGCACTGTCAGTCTTAGCCATTCTTATGGCCTTCAATTTCTCCTTTAGGACCATCTTACGGTTCTCATTTCAGCTCTGGTAAAGCTCGGTCAAGGCAGTCCACATTTCATGTGCATAAGTCTTTCCTCTCACATGAGGAATGACACGATCTTTGATTCCGTCCAAAATCAATCTTTTGGCCTTCGCATTCTTTTTAGTGAACTCTGTTAACTGTGCTGGATCAGCAGGAACTGCTACTGGGTGTTGGGTGGTATGTACCATAATTCCCCAGACCTCTGCTTCCTCAAAGATACATTGGATTCTCTCCTTCCATGCACTGTAGTTACTCTGCCCATCTAACTTTTCTTCAACTCTCATTCCCAAAGACATGATTCATTGTCCTATAAAACTGAAATTTCAAATCTAGGTAAAAGTTTTCTGTTTTCTGTGTAAAAATCAGACCTATTGTAATTTACACATTGCTCTCCCAAATAACAATTTCCAGCCAACTTTGCTCTGATACCATGCAAAATTTCAGTCCCCACTTCGAATAACAATTTACCCTTATCACTCCATTCATTTGATGTTAAATCCAAGCATGATTAAAACACTAAAATCTGGAAATTTATTTATTTATGAAAATGCAAATTTGGAGTTTTTACTACTACTGGAAAATGCACAAAAAATTATAACAGCGATATACAGAAAATAACACAGTGATTTTTGGTCAATGTGACCCTGGAAAAGCCCCCTACAACTCTTGGGGAAAACTAGTTTGAGAGCTCTTCTTTATTTCTGAAAATTTTTTATGGAGAAAATGAAATACACAGGAAATATTCCAGCATTTACAAAATACAAACTTATCTTGATTTCTGTTCAAAACTCCACCTCGAAAATCGTGCCAATAGAAAACTAGGTCAGATAGATAAATTACAACAATAAATGATGTACGGCCAGCCTCGAGAAATGTTCCTAGATCAAGCATACGACCTGTACAGACCTATATGGCCTATACATAAATGTACAGTAGGTCCTCTTCTCGAAAATCGTGCCCAACTGTCTCGATTTTTGTGCCTTCAACCTACTGCTATTTGTTCTCGAAATCTATGCTGTCACTCTCCTTGGAATGTGTGCCAAACTTCATTTGGACAGTTCTGCTGTCGTGGGATGCGTGCCAAATACCTGTTGAACAGTTCTGCTGTAAATGCCTCCTTCGGATGCGTGCCAAGGTTCTTGTTGTTCTCCTTCACTTTCTCCTGCCTCAGAAATTTCTCCTCTGCTCTCTCTTGCTTTCTCTCAAATGCTCATGAAAGAATGGAATAATATTTTCGTCTTCTTCTCTCCTTTTACCCTAACCTAAGTGACTTTTGAGTGATCCTTAAATCCAATGGGTGAGATAGCTTTAGATGAAGTGCTGAAAATAAATGTGCATTATTTTCACTTTTTCTATTTAATCACTAACCCACTTAAATAAGGACCCACTTAGCCTTTTATTTCCATATTCACTTTTTCACTTTCTAATTCTTCATTGACTTTAATAAAGTCACTTTTAAATTAGAACGTAACTTTATCACTGATAAAGTCAGTTTTAAATTAGATTGACTTTACCACTTATAAAGTGACTTTTAGGAGAAGAAGTACAATAGAGTGGACACTTTTACCTAGGCAAAAGATCAAAGCCATGGGGAACCATTTGTCCTTGGTACCCAAAATTTAAAAGCTGATGAATCAACGACCAAGATTATATCTTTAATCAATGGCTTAGATTAAAAGATGACTTGATCTTTGTTTTTTAGAAGATTCACACTCTGCTTTATTAACACTCTAATTATTTAATTTCCCTGAGTTTAGACTTAGGGATCACATTAAAAGAATTAATTATTTTAATAAAGCAAGATCCAAGTGGAATTTCCACAAACGATTTCTGGGTTCTCTGGAAAACTGTTGTCCAAGTCTCTCCTCAAAATTTGAGACATGGAACACTTCCCGATGCTATAAAATCAACACTCCTGGTGCAGGAGGAAACAGATATCCGTGGCCCCGAGCTCCGCAAAGCTGAATATATGGTAGCAAGCATGACTTTGTGTGAGGCCATATGGCTTCGGAAATTGCTTGTGAACTTACTCAAGGAGAAGATGGAGGCGACCAACATTCTATGTGATAATCCGAGTTGCATCAAGCTCTCTGAGAATCTTGTGTTTCATGATCAGTCGAAGCACATTGACATCGGTGTCATTTCATCAGAGACTGTGTCCAAAGGGGAGCTGTACAATTGGATTACACTCCTACTAGAGAACAAGTGGCAGATATCCTCACGAAAGCTTTGGGAAAGACTAAGTTTGTCTATTTCAGAGAAAAGATGGGGATGATCAAGAATCCATTTTAGTAGCAGGAGTGGATAGGTTCAGGATTTAGAGGGAGCTGCAATACAAATGAGGCAGTGATAGTGATATTGTTATGGGAAGCAGTAAATAAGGCAGCAACGCAATAAGTGAGGGGCAACAACCATGCATCAGCAACACAGAGGATGCTTCAAGACAGAGCAACATGCAGTAGGCATTTAGCTAGAACACTTTCCTCGCTAAGAAGGAGTGTTGATTTTTGTAGCATAAGAAAGTGTTCCAAGGCTCAAGATTTGTGAGGAGGCTTGGACATCAATATTCCAAAGAACCCAGAAACCGTTTGTGGAAATTCCACTCTATTCATGTTTTATTAAAATAATTAATTATTTTAATGTAGACCCTAACTCTAAACTTAGGGAAATTAAATAATTAATGGGTATTAATAAAACAGAATGTGAATCTTCTAGAGAACGAAGATCAAGTCAAGTTTTAATCTTGGCCAATGATTAGAATTTTAATTTCGGCCATTGATTCGTCAATGAGAAGATTATAAAAGAAGGCTTGATGGTCATTTGGAAAGTAAGTTGGACATACACTTAGAAACCTGAAGGAAGTCGATTCTAAAGGAATCGAATTCGATTTCAGAGGGAGAGTTGCAGGGGCAGAAGGAGAGGGAGTCAGCAGTGACAAAGGTTGAGGAGAGAAGGATGCAGAGAGCCACAGAAGGCAGCGCAGAGTAGCAATGCAGTGAGCCCACGCAGAGTGACGCAGGGACTGCATAGAGAGACACGCAGAAGGGCGCAGAGAGAGGTAGTGGGTCTTCATGGTGTCAGAAAATCTTCAGAAGATTTCAGAGAATTTATCTCAGGTGTTTTCTAAAGAAGGCTGCCAGTATTTTCCTTGGAAAGAATTTCATTGCTGAAGAATAATATATAAACCCTCATCTGCTACACCGGTTTTCCCGCATTTGGTTTTTCCGGGGACAATTGTCCAATAATAAGTATGTACATGTGATTGATTCTTATGCTTGTATTTCTTGTTGTTCATTTCTCTGCATATACTTAAGTGAATGTTGCAATAGTATTTATTTCAAACTTTACTGGAAGTTTTCTGTAAATAACTTTTTGAAATAATAAGTAGGAGAAATAAATCTATCACTGCAGAAATATTTTATGGATTGAATTTCTCACACCTTGGTCAAACTCAGCTTGAACAGGAGGTCAAATGCAGCCCAAAACAACTCGGTCAAACTTGGTCAAAGGAGAGAGGAAATCAACTGCAATTTTCTATGGTCAAACTACAGTCAACCATGAAGTCAACGTTGTCCAACATACCCAGAAAATCTCGGTTTTAGTGCCAGTCAATGCGGCCTCTCAAAATCGAAATTCTGTGCTTGAAAACACAATCAAAATCAGTCAACGCATCCCTGGTCAACGCTAGTCTGAAGTCTGAAATTTTCGGCCTACAATCTGCCCCATAAAAACTCGTCCTTCAGTCACACGTGTGAGAGAGAGAGAGAGGATACCCAAGTTGCATGGACCAATGTAATGAAGAGAGAGAGAATAATATGTATGTGAATGATGTCCAAATGAGGTGAGAGGTCACTTCTATTTATACAATTCGTTGAGTGTGAAGAGATAGGTCCATTGGACTCCTTGAGCCTACATTAGGCTGAGGCTGACCTGAACAATTTGCACAAGTGAAAGAATAAATTCAAAATCTTACTTCTGCTTGTCCGAATGAGATGATATTTAGATCAATCTTGGACCTCGAAATGAGGAACCCAATGCAATCATCATCTCCATCAAATAAGTTGTCCCAAGGTGGAATTTGGCCCTAGTTGCTAAATTTAACACTCCCTCACAACTAGGGAGAATTCCACTTGCCAATCCATTTGTTGTCACTGATCATTATGCCATTCTGTCATCATGTACCATCTCTATCATCTCTACTCTGTAGAACCATGAAGTAATAATGAAGAAGAATTGATCGAGAGTGAGTCACAAGACCTTGCCACTATCCACTGGCACAAGTTAATCCAGAGGTAGAACCTCAATTGATCCCAGATCAAGTTGTTGAATACCATGCATCCTAGCATAGGGAGTACGACAATATATGATGCGTTCATCGGTAGTGCAATGGTCCCTATCCTCGTTTCCCAACTTATTGGCCAGATGAGAGGTACTTCCCATGAGTCCCGGACTACATGGGTAGGATGTATGTTGGGGCTTCAGCAAGAGAAGGTGAACCACTCATCCTGCTCATATGCCATAGGACAAGGTGAACCACTAATCCTATGCATATGTCAATTGTAGGGGAAGGTGAACCACTCACCCTACATACATGTGTCCACAATCGTAGGGGAAGGTGAACCACTCACCCTGCACACATGTTAACCATCATGGGGTATCACAGGGGAAGGTGAACCACTCACCCTATGGTTGCTCACAGCTCCAAGAAGTACCCTAAGCCCCCAGGAGCTTCTAGAGCTTAGTGTCCAACTCATGCGGGACCCTCATTATAGGGTCTTTTTGCGACTCCAAGTCTTTCACCGAAGGCTAAGAATTTGACCTTCCCTAAAGGCTTCGTGAGAATATCTGCGACCTGCTCATCAACTTGATGTGATGGAGCCTTATTGCTCCCCATTGTACCATATCTCGGATAAAGTGCAACTTGATATCAATATGCTGGGAGCGATCGTGGAACACAAGATTCTCTGAAAGACTAATCCCACTTTGGTTGTCGCAGTAGTTCACTGTGGTATCCAACACCATGCTCAAATAGCTCACTAAAGAGCTTCCTCAACCAAACAACTCACAACAGGCCATACTAGGAGCAATGTATTCGGCCTCGGCAGTGCTTAAAGCAACCCATTTCTGCTTCCTGCTCATCCAAGATATTGAAGCAGATCCCAATGAGAAGCAACATCTAGATGTGCTCTTACGATCCACCACACTGCCAGCCTAGTCAACATCAGTATATCCATTTAGCCTCAAATTCCCGGCAGTGTTTCTCAAACCATAGTTGATTGTGCCCCAAAGATACCTCAAGAGATTCTTGGCAGCAATCCAATGTATGTGATGAGGCTCGACCATAAATTGACTCAATGTATTCACATCGAAGCATATGTTCAGACGAGAGTTCAACAAGAACATCATGGCCCCCACAAGTTGTTGGTACTCGGAAGGATCTGCCAAATCGGGCCCAACAACACATCCACGTAGCTTCTTGAAGTTGATTTTTATCGAAGTAGAAACAAATTTGCAATCCACCATCCCACATCTCTTGAGTACTTCACAATGTATTTTCCTTGAGAAATGAAAATCTCTCTTGGCTTTTGCAGACCTCGAAGCCTAGGAAGTAGTGCATCAATCCTAGGTCCTTCATCTCGAATTCGGAAGCCAACTCCCTCTTGCATTGATAAATGAGAGGGTCTGCACTTGTCAAAAAGAGATCATCCACATAAAGTACCAGAATGAGAGGCCTGTCCTTTTCAACCTTGAAGTATAGGTTTCGGTCAACTTCGCTCCTTGTAAATCCCAACTTCATAAGATAGGTATCAATCCTCTCATACCAAGCCCTGTTGGAAAATGTAACTAGGTTCGATCTTCATTATTGTACTTGAAATCAAAATGTAATATATTTGTCAAAAGAAAGTGAAAAGAATTTTATTATTATTTTATTTGACTTGTTAAAGCATGGGTTTCATGCTTGGGTCAAATGTATAGATCAAGCCTCCATTGTAGGCTTTAGGTTATTTGTCAAAGTCAAATGTGTGAAGAATCCTCCATCCATCAAAGTCTCCCTGCTGATAAAAGGATTCCCTACAAGTTGACTTCCATAACAATATCTCATGTTAGCCTATATGAAGATGCAACTATTCATGATCACATGTCGACTTATTACAAGGAGAAACTACTATATATACAAGCCTAAGTAATTCGCATAAAACAAAGAAGCATAAGTTTTGATCTCATCTGAAATCTCATTTGATTATCACAAAGGTAATCACAGTAAGGAAGCTCGGATTGTTTTGGTGCTATCACAAGGATAGGAGCTCGGATTGCTTGCTAGATGAACTTCGTTGATATCACAGAAAACCGTTTTCGATCCTATCACAATTTTGGGCTATCACAGTGAATATATATCGGTGCTATCTCAGCAAGAAGATTCGGTACTATTGATCGCAAGCATGCAGAATACAATGAAGAGATGAACTTATAGTGACCACAAAACTCCCATATATCTTAGTGAGGAGATTCGGTGAGGAGTTTAAAAATTTAGTACTTGGTGACATCGCAGTGATAAGAATTCAATGCAAGCATGGAGATGAGGTTGACTTGAGGGATGGAGCTAGTCTAGAGTGTAAGAGTCGTGGTCGTCTCTTCATTTGAATCTACTGAAGGAAGAATTTTGTGACTGGGTTTTCCCCTTGAGGGGGGGTTTTGCCCTACTAACGTGCCTACATCTCGTGTTCTCTTCTTTTGTTGTTTGGCATTAATCTTGATGATAAGAAAAGACAATTAAGAAATCTGATACTAATAATGGAAACATCACAAGTTAATGTCATAATAAGGGAAATCGTTTTAAGTTCCACCTCTATGGATTTTCCAACATGGGTTTAGAGCTAAGGTCAGGATAAAAGGCAGTTTGAAGAAAAATATGAGTATAAAGGTTCGATGTTAGATCTCTGAAAAGATTCCATATTACAATGATATGGGTTCGTACCATCATAGCAAGAAGGCTTCATAACTTTGGTACCATTACAATTCAAATCCAATTCACTCTAATAAACTCGCAGAATCTCAAAGATTAATCATAGGTATTGTTTTAGAAGGAAGTTTAAACTACAGTGATGAAATTTCGGTTTATGACAATGGGATCATTTCAAATAATAAGCCTGGAACGTTTCAGTGAATACACGGTACGTCAAAGAAGTGATTTCACAAAATTGTAGAAATATTCTCGGCATATAAGTAAAAGCAAGAGAGACAGTTTCAGTGATATAACAAGTTCGAATCTTTTCCAGAATGAATTCATTTTCGGTGATGGCGCAGTCCTAGCATCTTTGGTGATGACAAAGTCTTAATATTCTCGATGGAGGCGTAGTCTAAATATTTTAGTGAAAGCACAATATTTTAGTAATGGCACAATTTAACAAAGATATAACTTCGCTATATATATATATATCACAAGTAGATTTTCAGTGCTCTCACTTGACCTCAGTGATCTCATCTCGATGACCTCATTTCAAAAGAAGAAATCTTAGAAACTCGTATATACCTTTCTGTGATGGAGTCTCGGTTATCACAGTGAAGTTTCTCGGTGTATCTACAATCTCGCTGCCATCTCAGTGCTATGATATTTTGGTATAAATCGCAGAGTTGAAGCCCTCTACAACACTACAAGAACGAAGACTTCAATGATACTACAGTGTGAGGGGTTCACTACTGTGAGAAGGGATGGAACTTGGTACAATTCCCTATGAAGGTCTATCAAACTCCAGCACAAGGTATCAACTCAAGTAGGTATTTAACAAAATGCATTTCCAACAAGCCAAAGAAGGTACGTAATCATAAGGTACATTTATGGGCTTTTAGATTTCTATTAATGATCCTTGTTTATATCTAGTCTAAGATTAAGAGTGTACTCTTAGAACCTTAATCCTCTCCCTCTAGGATTCACAAGTAATCTAGGATTCCAAGCAAAAGTCCTTGACTGAGAGAGAATAACTTTTAAGTTTTCATAGAATTCCATCCTCCTTGGCTATATAGGAGATCTAACCTAAGAAAATAAATCACGTTCTTGGTATCACATGGTTTGCTTGTAAGTATGTATTACAAAATCTTGGCCTAGTACAAAGAAAACACTGCAAGGAATCCTTACCAGGTTTGTCAAGAAACATCTCCATCTCCAGGTATGTCTATATATCTTATGAAATTCTCTTTATCTTATTTTTGAAGTTTGCATTACATTACTAACATCGTTATGTCTAGCTATCTTGAATCATAGAGATTCTTGTTTAGGGAGATTCATCTCTCAATAAATCTACCCCTCTCTACATTCTTAATTGATTTTATAGAACCCTAGACAGGTAGGTTCTCTGGAAAACCCTAACCTAAGGGTATTCTGACAACGTGTGAAACCTTAGCCCGCTCAGGGTTTTATTGTGAAATGTTATTTGAAGTTTTTGTTTATGATGTCATGTTTGGATTTTCGGCATGATCATGAAATCTTAACTTGTTAGATGATGTTTATCTAAGATCTCAAACCTTTGAAAGTTTGAAATAGTAGGTTTTCTTTGCTGTGTTATGAAACCCTAGATCTTTAGGGTTTGGTTGGGTCTATAAGCAAAATCCTTATTATGTATTTAGAGTCCTAGGAATGAAACCCTAGGCATATGTCCATTGGTTGAAACCCTAGCTTGGTCTAGGTTGGTATATGTCTATATTTTTAATGTTGCTTGACATATGCTGTTGAATTCCTAGACATGTGTGTTGACCTAAAAGTTAATGGTCATGAGTCCTAGGGTATGGAGATAAGCCCTAGTCAAAGTTTGACGATCTAGGATGATGTTTTGTAAATCTAGGGTTTTGCAGCTAAACCCTAGTAGTAGTTAAATTCTCTAGTATGTGTAATATAACAATCTGAGATCTAATGATGTTATGGTTGTGAGAATGAAATTCTAGGGTTTTTTGAAATTGAACCATAGTAGAAGTGAAAAATCTTCGATGAATGATGACAATATGATGATTTGAGATTTGTGTATGATTGATGAAATCTGAGTTTTGATTGGATTTTATGGTTGATTGAAAATCTAGGGTTTGCAACTAACTCTAGTAGAAGCGGGTCATATTAATGACTAAGCTGTGATTGACTTTGATTGATTCTCTTGTATGAAATCTAGGATTTGTATAAATCTCTAGTGGAAAGTCTAACATATGAATTCTGAAAGTTAGATATCTTGTAGATCTATATTTAATTGTTTCTAGGGTTTGCTATATGTTATAGTAGGGGGTGTTACACTTTTGAAAGAAACATTGAAACCCTAGATAGAATGAAAGTTGTTAGGAAGTAGTCTAGGGTATATGACAAAGTCCCTAGCAAAATGCTGAAGAGTATATGTCTCTTTTTTGTAATTAAGTTTGGGTATCTGATATGTATAAAGTCTAAAAGCTTCCATCGTTATAAGATTTTGATATGGCTTACTTCATGCTTCTATAATTTTGGTTGTACTTGCTATCTAAGTTGTGCAGGTACATCATCTTCAAATTGGTGAAGATGATCGTAAGTAAAGTCGATGGGATAAGCATGATATATGAATGACTATGATAAGAAGGATGGAAGCCATGAAAGATTCTCCAATGTTGTAAAGGAGAAGTAGAACTCCCTAAAGTAGTAGAACTCCCTAAATTAAGAGGGCTCATGTAAATTAAGAGGGCTTGGTGAAAACCTTCTAGGTTAAGAGGATGGTTGAGAATATTCTTTGTACAAGAATGATTAGATCCTCTGTAATTAAGAGGGAGTGACAGATATAATTCTCTACATGTGTCATGCACTAGACCAACACTAACATTCATAAGTCTTAGTGAAGGCCATGAATTGTGAAAATTTCTAAATGTTACTTATGCAGAAGTCTACTGTTAGATCTGGTTACGCTTCTCCTACTTAATTAAGTTATTAATGTTGAAACTTCAGATTAACATTGAAGCAAACACATAACAGACTTTCATTGATTCAGATCTAAAACAGAAAAGTACATGCACACATAGACAAAGTGACAAAAGGATTTTCTGGACAATAGTCCCTAAAAAAACCCAATGCGGGAAAACCGGTCTTCTGGTTGCTGGAGGGTTTTATTATTTAAGAGTTTTCTGAATACAACAAATCTGGGTTTCAAACTGGAAAACCCGACAGAGAAAATATAGATCTGCAGCTAACTTGTTGTTCTGAAGCCAAAATATTGAATGAACCACACCCTCAAACGGGATTTATAGGACTCAGCCAGATCTTGGCCCTAGAAACCCCAGCGCTGCCCCTAAAGCCTCTGCATCCCCCTGCGCTAGCTAGGAGAGGGCTACGTAACCACAGAATGGGTGACACAGGCCTTACGCTGCCCTTGAGGGACTCTGCATAATCCCAGAGGGTCTCCTACTGCCTAACAATGCCCCAGGAGACACTGCATAGCACCTGCGTAGCTGTAGTTGCCCTTGCGCTGCACAACTGCTACCCTCTCTACTGCTGTTGCCCTTGCTTCTCTGCACTGCCTCTGGAAGCTGCTCTCTGCCTCTTATTGATTCTAGGGACGGGGGTCAGATCATCCCCTTTGCCTAAACTCCCCTCTTTGCAGCTGAAACACTTCGGGAAATTCTTAGCAAACCATGCCCTAGAATTCCAGCTTACCTTCAGTGCTCTGCCTCTGTGTGTCTTCTCCAAATGACCCTAAGCCTTTCCTTTATACTTTTCTTGTTGGGAAACCAACAACCATGATCAGACCTTGAATCAATGGCTAAGATTAAAAGAAAGCTTGATCCGTGTGACTTAAGACAATTTCATCACATGTTTAATTTAATTAACTTTAATCTTTTAATTTTCCTAAGTTAGACTTAAGGTCCTTAATTAAAAAGATTAATTAATTAAATATCTCCCAAACCGGATGAAAATTCCCAAATCCCTTTATGGGTCTTGTAGATTAGTTGTACTCTAGTCCCTCCACATATTTTGGGAGCTAGAGCACATCTGATGCTAGCCCAATACACAAAATCTCAACACTCCCTCTTAGCATGGAGTTTGCTCTAGCAATACATCACACCATGTATCACTAGATTTTGGCATTGGTTTCTGTGCTGCTAATGCTTGGCCTGCTTCCCTTCATCACTGCACTACTGCTGCCATTCTGTATTGCTGCCCATGACGCTCCTACCGCCACTACCACATCTGTACTGAAAGTCCCTCTCAATCTGCTGCATCTGTGCTGTCCATAGCGCTGCCACTGCTAACTGCTGCACTGCAACTTCAGTTGTTGAGAGAAACAACTGAATCTCCTGCCCAATCTTAGACAGACAAGTCAGTTGGGCTGCATCCTCATCAATGAAGCTCCATCTGCTATTGATTTGTGCTATCATCTGGAGGATGATGCACAACTACAACTCTGCACTATGTAAGAAGACTCCCTCTGCACTGTTGAAGTCACTTCAACCCCTTGTGCTAAAATCCCTCACGCGTTGCTGCGCTGTGTTGTCCTCCTGAAGCCTCCACGCTACTGCAGCTGTGCTCTGCGCTGCTGAAGTCACATCAACCCCTACGCTGCTACTGCATCTGCACTGTGCTACTCCTTCCAGTCTTCAGATCTGCCTCTGCTTCACCCGTGATCTTTGCACCCACTGCTACACTTGTCCTGCTACTATCTTAAGGCTCCCGTAGCTCGGTTGTGATCCAAGAGATGAGCTGCTCAAGGATCCTGCCTCCACTCTGTAGCTACTCTATAGATCCATGTCGCACCACTTTTGTGGTTCATGAGCGCTCATTGCTGCATCGTCTGCCACAACAACCTTGGAAGAAGAAGCTTCCTTGTCCTTTTTCTTCTGAGGACAATTGCTGGCGAAATGTCCTAGTTCGCCCCACTGGAAGCACTTGATATTTGATAGATCTCGCTTCTTCTTCCCTTCTTGCCTCTTTGATGCCAATGTTGCATCCTCTTCATCTTCCTTCTTCACCTTACTCGATCCCATGCTGTATTGCTTCTTGATGATTTTGCGAAGTTCTTCTTGACGCATGATTGCCCACAAGTTCTCCCTGTCGGGAAGGTCCGCTATGCCCACGATACTTTGGACAAAGTTTTCCCACTCATCTGTGACTGCAGTGAGAGCAATCCTGACCATCACATCATCCTCCACCTTTGCACTCGTGGAAGTCAACTGGTCTTTGATTGACTATAATTTGAAGAGAAAATATTCCATGTTTCCCCTTGGTCATCATAAATGACTGCATCTAAGTCTTTAGAAGCATCTTCCTTTGGACGAACTTCCCTTCATATAGGGATGTTAAGGACTTCCACATCTCATTAGTTGTTTTCTTCTCAGCTATATGTGGGACAATATGATCCTACACTCCATCCATTATGAGCTGCTTGGCATGTGCCGCAACTTCATTATGCTTCTTCAGGAGATCTGCATTGGTCGACGTGGTCAGGACCTGTTCTGCATGGTCTCTTAGACAACATGCCTCCAAGACTATTAGGATTCTAGCCTTCCAAACTGCAAAGTTTGACAGGCCATCCAACCTATCTTGATCATGTAGTCCATGAGGTGCTATCTACTCAGAAATCTATTGCAGCTCCTCCTCTCTGTGCTAGAGATCTGGATCTAAGGTCCTTGGCGAAACAGGTACCTTCTGCTCCCTCTGACAACTGATTTACTCTCTTGGAAATCTTCCAAATCAATCAACGATTCAACTCTCTTCGATCCTCTAATCGATCTGCAAGTTTTTTTGGCTATAAACCCTCTGAGAACTTCAGAAATTTAACCCCACCAGCACCTTCTAAAGATCTGCAGCTCTGCTTCTGACACTTCTGGATGGAAGAGTTTCGGGGACCGCCACAAGTATTGTGTTCTCTCGACAAGCCCGCCTCCGCCTCCGCATCGCTCCGCGCCAGCAAGCACGTGGGCCTCGCGTGGAGCAATGTTATCGTAACCGAACCGTTCGAAAAACTGCCGGTCCGACCGGTTTGGAGGCAAACCGGTCGAACCGTCCTCCAAACCGGAAAGGACCGGTTCAGAGACCGGTTCCACCGGTTCACAAGCCTGGGCACTAAAAAAAAAATTTTTTTTTCTTAATTTTTTTTTTAATTTTTTTAATTTTTTTTCTAAATTATTATTTTTCCTAGTTAATAACGCTACCCTAGCCCCCCCTAAAGCTACTTAAAGTCTTAAACACCCCCACCCCCTCTATTTCCCTCACACTATTCATGGTAATGTTAAATTCTTAAAGTAAAAGTGACATTCTCCTTAATCTTCATTTTCATCCTTTTACTTAAATTTTTAACATTACCATGAAATGACTCAAGATGTTTGAGAGTGGTTCCGACCTCATTGGATTTCATATGGAGAAAGTAGAATTTTAGATCTCATTCAAAATCCAGCAGACTTATCAGTTTTTCAGGATTTCAGGATTGGGTTATTGCAATGTTTCCATAGAATTTTGTCATGTATTAGGGTATGGAACTCGTATTTAATCAAGAGCACCAATCCCTCTATGTACCTTGATGTTAGTGACATTGGTTGTCAAACTCCTCTATCATGACCCTACTAAAAATGTATCCATCACTCAAACAAAACCTTGACTATCGAAGATGATAGATAAATCTATGTTTAAATCAATGAATTAAGTATGAATTTGTGTAAAATATATCTAATTTTTAATATATATATTTTAATAAAATAATATATAACGTATCGTATCCTGCTATCCCGTTCCGTGTCGACTGTACCCGTATCCCCGTATCAGGTGACTTAGGGATTCTGATGATGATTGATGATTTGATCATATGTAGCTTGTAGTATTGTAGGCTATAGTATAATACTATGATCTAACATGTTATTTTGGACTATAAAGGCCTTTTAGAGCCTATTTCTTGATGTTTGTTACATTTTTTGTTCAGCGATGTTTTGCACTAAGTGCTATTTTGGCTATCTGCACCTATATAATGAAAATTTTTGCATATTTGTGCTTAAATGGTTTGTATTAATATGGATGTACATGAATATATCTGGTTTTTCTTTAAAATATGAATATTTTATGTGTTTTTGGTAAACCGGTTTTTTTTCCGGTTTTTTTCCGGTTCCGACCGGTTCCCGGTCCACAAGGTTTTCCGGTTCGATAACCGGTTCGGTTCCGATAACATTGGTGTGGAGATAGCGTAAGACTGCGTCACCCTGCCCTCTGCGTGATTCTGTTCCCTTTGAAACTGCGTTGTCCATTCAGATCTGGCCTTCTTCTGCTGGTTTTGCTCTCTCTGCTGCTTTCTGCAACAACATCCTTTAGTCTTTTGCTGGTGACCCTGCTAAATTTGCAATCGCTCAGATACCATGTGAAAATTTCTGAATGTTACTTATGAAGAAATCTACTATTAGGTCTGGTTACGCTTCTACTTAATTAAGTTATTAATGCTGAAACTTCAGATTAACATCGAAGCAAACACATAACAAACTTTCACCGATTCAGATCTAAAACAGAAAAAGTACATGCACACATAGACAAAGTGACACAAGGATTTTCTAGACAATAGTCCCTGGAAAAACCCAATGCAGGAAAACCGGTCTTTTGGCTGCTGGAGGGTTTTATTATTAAGGGTTTTCTGAATACAACAAATCTGGGTTCCAAACTGGAAAAACCGACAGAGAAAATATAGATCTGCAGCTAACCTGCTGTTCTGAAGCCAAACTATTGACTGATCCACACGCTCAAACGGGATTTACAGGACTTAGATCTTGGCCCTAGAAATTCCAGCACTGCCCCTGAAGCCTTTGTGTCAGCCTCTATAGCCTCTGCGCCCCTCTGCGCTGGCCTGGAGAGGGCTGCATAACCACAGAATGGGTGACGGAGACCCTATGCTGCCCTCGAGGGACTCTGCATAACCCCAGAGGGTCTCCGACTGCCTGACGCTGCCCCGGGAGAGACTGCGTAGCACTTGCGTAGCTGTAGCTGCTCCTGCGCTGCGCAGCTGCTGCCCTCTATGCTGCTGTTGCCCTTGCTTCTCTGCGCTGCCTCTGGAAGCTGCTCTCTGCCTCTTACTGATTCTAGGCACTGGGATCAGATCATCCCCTTTGCTTAAACTCCCCTCTTTGCAGCTGAAACACTTATAGAAATTCTTAGCAAACCACGCCCTAGAATTCCAGCTTAGCGTTAGTGCTCTGCCTCTGTGTGTCTTCTCCAAATGACCCCAAGCCTTTCCTTTATACTTTTATCGTTGGGAAACCAACGACCATGATCAGATCTTGAATCAATGGCTAAGATTCAAGGAAAGCTTGATTCGTGTGACTTGAGACAATTTCATCACATGTTTAATTTAATTAACTTTAATATTTTAATTTTCCTAAGTTAGACTTAGGGTTCTTAATAAAAAAGATTAATTAATTAAATATCTCCCAAACTGGATGAAATTTCCCAAATCCCTTTCTGGGTCTTGTAGATCAGGTGTACTCTAGTCCCTCCACAAATTTTGGGAGCTAAAGCACATCCGTTGCTACCCCAATACACAAAATCTCAACATGAATGAGAGAAGAGAATTGGAGAATGCTGCTGAAGAATATGTTGCTGCATGAGAAGTAGGAAAGGAAAGTGTATGATTGAGGAATATTCTGTCAGAGATTTAGATGATTGTCCTACTTTGAAAAGATGAGGAGTAACATCAAGTTGTCTAGAAGACCCCGAAGGTTTGTATTTGCTTATGTACATGCGAAAGTATATTTATGATTGGGGTTGTGTTTGAACAAGTGAATCTCTCTAAGGTTTTGATAGCATGCTAGTTACCAATCAGTTTGATTGGGAGAGATTGGTCATCCTTGATCTGCTGGATCTGTTGATATTTTGTGTATTGGGGTAGCATCGGATGTGCTCTAGCCCTGAAACTTGGTGGAGGGACTAGAGTACACCTGACCTCCAAGACCCAGAAAAGGATTTGGGAAATTCCATCCGGTTTGGGAGATATTTAATTAATTAATATTTTTAATTAAGGACCTTCAGTCTAACTTAGGAAAATTAAAAGATTAAAGTAAATTAAATTAAACATGTGATTGAAATGACTTAAGTCACACGGATCAAGCTTTCTTTTAATCTTAGCCATCGATTCAAGATCTGATAATGGCCGTTGGTGTCCCAACGACAAAGTATAAAGGAAAGACTTGGGGTCATTTGCAGGACACACACACGGAGGCAGAGCACTGAGACTAAGCTGAAATTCTAGGGTAGGGTTTGCTAAGAATTTTCAGAAGTGTTTCAGCTACAGAGGGGTAGTTTTGATGTAGCCGGAAGGCCGCTTTTACCCACAATATGCAGAAAACCTTAATAATTCTGCCTTTCTCAACTAACTACTTGTTAACAGAGTATTTGCGCACGGAACTTGTACTTTTATGGCCCACACAGAACGGACCAATCAGCGCCAAGCGCAACTTCGCAACCTTTATGACTTACCTCTCCGCAAATGTCAAAACTTAACACTTTTATAAATCTGTGATTTTGCGATATCGCAGTTCGCAGCGAAATTCAGATCGCACTTCGCAACTTTTAAAGTTTAGCGATAACCTTATTCCTTATCTTGTGCGATATTCGATATGCGACGCATCACATCTCACCAAAATTAACTTATCGTGCGAACCCTTAACATTAACCATATAAATCTGCTATGTGCGATATGCGCTTTATCGCTATGCCGACACGTGGCTTCCCTTCACCACATCACATATTTATTAACTTATCACATTTCGACCTTTTATTACATCGCAGGGAATATAACTTAACTTGCGAAGATTTAACGATATCCGCTAAAATTTGCAATGTGCGAGTTTGCGATTTTCCGTCCACCATTGATCTATGCCCAATCTAACGGTCCTCGCTCTCCTTTACTCCTCCGCTTCGCATCACACTTCAAATAACTTATGGGTTAAGGCCTTAGTGCGAAACTCTAAATTCTGCGACTTGCGAAATCGCTTTCGAAGTGATTTAATCTCCACCGTTGGTCCTTTGTCGGATCCAACGGTCTCTACTGCGCATTCACTGGCCCACTTCGCATAAGTCCTTTCACACAGAACTCCGCCGAGTCTTTGTTTGTTCGCCTCGCAAATCGACTTCTTTACATACATTGTGCGATAACACGATATTCAATTCGACAATGAATTAAAGAGTGAAACTTAACATAGACAGGAGAATTTCAACACACAACACTTTGGAATTATTAGAAAGGTAATTACATAAAGCCGAGCCCTTCAATGGCTGGATTTTACATTCAAAATGACTTCTCCTCTCTGTCTCTCCTCTATCACACAACAAACACACTTTTCACACTTCACTCTCTGTCTACCCTATCACACTTCACACACTTATCTACGCTTCCACCCAACTGAAAGCGGTTTATCATTTATTAGCTTTTAAACGAACTCTATCTTATCCTCGTGATCTTAATCTATTTGCTAAATCTCCTCGCAGGGAGAACCAAATGCTACTTTTATTCCTATTTAATCTAGGACATTCAAACCAACTAACTTCACACATTTAAATCTAACTAAACTATTAATGATCAACTTTTCCCACTTCTTGTTTGGCCACAACATGTGAACACATAATCACATTGCTGGCAATTGTCCGGATGCTCCTACATCAAGTTTAGGCAAAGGGGATGGTCTGATCCCAGTGCCTAGAATCAACAAGAGGCAGAGAGCAGCTTCCAAAGGAAGCACAGAGAAGCAAAGGTAGCAGCAGCAGAGAGGGCAACGGCTGCGCAGAGGCAACTTCAGCTACGTAGTCCCTTCTTGGGCAGTGCTGGGCAGCAGGGGATCCATCTGGGTTATGTAGAGGCCCTTAGGGGCAGCGTAGGGTCCGCATCACCCATTCCTCCCAGGCCAGTGCAGAGGCTGTCTAGGCCGACGCAGGGGCTTCAGGGGCAGCGCTTGGGTTTCTAGGGCCAAGATTTGGCTGAGTCTTGTAAATCTCGTTTGAGGGTGTGGATTGGTCAACGTTTCGGTCTCAGAACAACAAGTTAGCTGTAGATCTATACTTTTCTTTGTCGGGTTAATCAGTGTGTTGCCCAGATTTGCTGTATTCAGAACTACTTAATAATATAAACCCTCCAGCAGCGAGAAGACCAGTTTTCCCGCATTGGGTTCTTCCAGGGATAGTTGTCCATAAAACCTTGTGTGTCACTTTGTCTGTGTGCATGTATTTTCTGTTGTAGATCTGAATCATTGAAAGTCTGTGATGTGTTTACTTCGATGTTAATTTGAAGATTTCAGCATTAATAACTTGTTTAAGTAGGAGAAGCATAACCAAATCTAACAGTAGAGTTTCTGCGTAAAGTAACATTCAAAAATTTTCACAAGATCAAGGAGTGTTGAGGCTTTGTGTGTGAAGCATTGCTTGGGAGGACATCTGGCCGACTCTTTGTGTTGATGTCTAGGTCCCGAAGTTGGAAAGGTGGCACTGGTTGTTATGCTTTGACGCGCACCTGGACATCAACAGTAGAATTTTTGCATAAAGTAACATTCATAAATTTTCACATGGTATCAGAGCGATTGCAGATCTAGCAGGGTCACCAGCAGAAGACTGAAGAATCCTTGCTGTAGAAGGCAACAAAGAGAGCAACAACAGCTGCAAAAAGCCAGGTTTGAAGGGACAACACCATTTCAGAAGGAGCAGAGCCACACAGAGGTCAGAGTGACGCAGTCCTACGCGGTCTCCACGCCAGCCCATGTACTTACTGCGTAGAGGTAGCGTAGAGACAACCCTGGGACTGTCTACTCACGTAGAGGCCAGCTAGGGTGATGCAAATCTGAAGCTGTTTGATACAAAAGTGCCGAAAGCAGAGCTGTAGAACTTTAGAAGTTGCTGGTGGGGTTAAATTGTTGAAGATTCATAATTTAGCCTAAGCACTAGGTGACAAAGAAATCTGCAGATCGATCAGAGGATCGAAGAGAGTTGTTCGTTGTTGATTTGGTAGACTTCCAAGAGAGGAGGTCAGTTGTCAGAGGGAGCAGAGGGTGCTTTTTTTCACGAAGTTCCCGAGATTTGAGCTTCAGTAGAGAAGCGGGGAGAGGAAGATCTGTTTTGACAGAGTAGATCTAAGTAGATGGCACCTCACGGACTACGTGATCAGGATAGGTTGGACGACCTCTCCAACTTTGCAGTCTGGAAGGCCAGAATCCTGGTAGTCATGGAGGCATACGGTCTAAGTGACCATGCTGAAAAAGTCTTGACCACGCCGATAGATGCAGATCCCCTAAAGAAGCATGAGGATGTTGCGGCACATGCCAAACGCTTCATAATGGATGGAGTTAAGGATCATATAGTTCCATATATAGCCGACAAGAAAACGACTCAGGAGATGTGGAAAGCCTTAACAACCCTATATGAGGGGAAGTCTGTCCAGAGGAGAATGCTTCTGGAGAATCAGCTGCGGTCATTCATGATGATCAAGGGAGAAGAAATCGTGCCATTCCTCTTCAGATTACAGGCGATCAGAGATCAGTTGTCTGCCATGGGTGCAAAGTTGGAGGATGATGTGATGGTAAGAATTGCACTCAATGTAGTCACGGAGGACTGGGAAACTTTTGTCCAAAGTGTCCTGGGCAGAGCGGGCCTTCCCAACTGGGACAGCATGTGGGCAATTCTTCGCCAAGAAGAACTTTGCCAATTCACCAAGAGGCAGTACAACACGGGGTCAAGTAAGGTGAAGAAGGAAGAGGATGAGGATGTAGCCTTGGCATCAAAGAGGCAGCAAGGAAAGAAGAAGCGTGATCTATCCAAGATCAAGTGTTTCCGGTGCGACGAACTAGGACTTTCGCCGGTAATTGTCCTCAGAAGAGTAAGGACAAGGAAGCTTCTACTTCCAAAGCTGTTGTGGTAGACGATGGTTCAGAAGATGACGTAGCCATGAATGCTCATGAACCATGAAAGTGGGGTGACATGGATCTGTAGAGGAGCTATAGAGTGGGGGCGGGATCCTTGAGCAACTCATCTCTTGGATCACATTTGAGCTATGGGAGCCTTAAGACAATAGCGGGACAAGTGGAGCAGTTGGTGTAGAGAATCACGAATGAAGCCGAGGCGGAGATGAAGGCTGAAGGGAGCAGCAGTAGCAACATAGGGGCTGATGTTACTTGAACAACGCAGAGCAGAGTTGCAGCAATGTGGAAGCTTCAAGAGGACAGTGCAGTGCAACAACAAAGTGAGAGATTTCAGTGCAGGAGCTGATGTGACTTCAGCGACACAGTGAGAGGTTGCTTACGCAGTGCAGAGCTGTAGCTGTGCATCATCCTCCAGATGTTAGCACAGATCAACAGCCGATGGAGCTTTAGTGATGAGGTTGCAGCCCAACTGGCTTGTCTGTCAAAGATTGGGCGGGAGTTTCAGTGTTTCTCTCAACAACTGAAGATGCAGTGCAACAATTCGCAGCATGATGCAACAGATTGAGAGGGAGTTGCAGTACAGATGTGGCAGCGTCATGGGTAGCAGTACATAATGGTAGCAATAGTGCAGTGATGAAGGGCAACATGCCAAGCATCAGCAACATAGAAACCAGTGCCAAGATCTTGTGATACATGGTGTGCTGTATTGCTAGAGCACACTCCATGCTAAGAGGGAGTGTTGAGATTTTGTGTATTGGGGTAGCATCGGACTTGGTGGAGGGACTAGAGTACACCGGATCTCCAAGACCTAGAAAAGGATTTGGGAAATTCCATCCGGTTTGGGAGATATTTAATTAATTAATCTTTTTAATTAAGGACCCTAAGTCTAACTTAGGAAATTTAAAAGATTAAAGTAAATTAAATTAAACATGTGATGGAAATGACTTAAGTCACACAAATCAAGATTTCTTTTAATCTTAGCCATCGATTCAAGATCTGATCATGGCCGTTGGTTTCCCAACGAGAAAGTATAAAGGAAAGGCTTGGGGTCAGGTGGAGGACACACACACGGAGGCAGAGCACTGAGACTAAGCTGAAATTCTAGGGCAGGGTTTGCTAAAAATTTTCAGAGGTGTTTTAGTTGCAGAGGGGTAGTTTAGCAAAGGGGATGGTCTGATCCCAGTGCCTATAATCAACAAGAGGCAGAGTGCAGCTTCCAGAGGTAGCACAGAGAAGCAGAGGCAACAACAGCAGAGAGGGCAGTGGCTGCGCAACGCAGAGGAAGCTATAGCTACGCAGTCCCTTCTGTGGCAACGCTGGGCAGCAGGGGACCCATCTGGGTTACGCAGAGACCTTCAAGGGCAACTTAAGGTCTGCGTCACCCATTCTGGGGTTATGTAGCCCTCTCCAGGCTAGCGCAGAGGCATGCAGAGGCTGTCTATGCTGACGCAAGGGCTTCAGGGGCAACGCTGGGGTTTCTAGGGCCAAGATCTGGCTGAGTCTTGTAAATCTCGTTCGAGGGTGTGGATCAGTCAAAGTACAGGTTAGCTACAAATCTATACTTTTCTCTGTCGAGTTAACCAATGTGGTGCCCATATATGCTGTATTCAGAACTACTTAATAATATAAACCCTCCAATAGCCAGAATACCGGTTTTCTCGCATTGGGTTTTTCCGATGACAGTTGTCCAGAAAATATTGTGTGTTACTTTGTCTGTGTGCATTTATTTTCTGTTTTATATCTGAATCGGTGAAAGTCTGTTATGTGTTTAATTTGATGTTAATTTGAAGATTTCAACATTAATAACTTGTTTAAGTAGGAGAAGTATAACCAAATCTAACAGTAGAGTTTCTGCGTAAAGTAACATTCAAAAATTTTCACAAGATCAAGGAGTGTTGAGGCTTTGTGAGTGAAGCATTGCTTGGGAGGACATCTGGCCGACACTTTGTGTTGATGACTAGGTCTTGAAGTTGGAAAGGTGGCATTGGTCGTTAAGCTCTGACGCGCACCTGGATCTTTGGGTTGATAGTTAGCAAATAAGCCTGATGGTACTCAGAGAGGCTGAAACCTTGAGGCCATCTTAGTCCCACCCAAATAGATTTCCCTAGTTAGGAACCTAGTCTGTGGCATTGCAGTTCTTAAATTGTTGAGAGACCAATGGATAGATTGCGTTGGTCAGGAATCTAGTCCATCGCATTGCGGTGCCTAAAATTCTTCATAGATGATGTGTTGAGATCTTCCGTGTACCTCTTTGATTATATGAATACCTCCCTATTTAAGAGGGAGTTTTGGAAAATGTAACTAGGTTTGGTCTTCATTTTTGTACTTGAAGTCAAAATGTAATATATTTGTCAAAAGAAAGTGAAAAGAATTTTATTATTATTTTATTTGACTTGTTAAAGCATGGGTTTCATGCTTGGCTCAAATGTATAGGTCAAGCCTCCATTGTAGGCTTTCGGTTATTTGTAACAGTCAAATGTGTGAAGACTCCTCCATCCATCAAAGTCTCCCTGCTGATAAAAGGGTCCCGTACAAGTCAAGTTCCATAAGGATATCTCCTGTCAACCTATATGAAGACGCAACTTTTCATAATGACATCTCGGCTTATTACTAGGAGAAAATACTATATATATAAGCCTAAGTAACTCGCATAAAACAAAGAAGCATAAGTTCAGATCTCATCTGAAATCTAATTCATTTATCACATAGGTAATCACAATAAGGAAGCTTGGATTGTTTCAATGCTATCACAAGGATAGGAGCTCAGATTGGTTGCTAGATGAACTTCGCTGATATCACAGAAAATCGTTTTTGATCTTATCACAATTTTTGGCTATCATAGTGAATATATATCGGTGCTATCTTAGCAAGAATATTCAGAATTATTGATCACAGGCATGTGGATTATAGTGAAGAGATGAACTTACAGTGACCACAAAACTCGCATATATCTAAGTGAGGAGATTCATTGAGGAGTTCAAAAGTTCAGTACTTGGTGACATCGCAGTGATAAGAATTTAGTGCAAGCAAGGAGATGAGGTTGACTTGTTGGATGGAGGTAGTCTCGAGTCTAGAGTGTAAGAGTCATGGTCATCTCATCTTTTGAATCTACTGAAGGAAGAATTTTGTGACTGGGTTTTCCCCTCGTGGGGGTTTTTTCCCTTGGTAGCGTGCCTATATCTTGTGTTCTCTTCTTTTGTTGTTTGGCATTAATCTTGATGATAAGAAAAGACAATTAAGAAATCTAATACTAATAATGAAAACATCACAAGTTAATGTCATAATAAGGGAAATCGTTTTAACTGCCACCTCTATGGATTTTCCAACAAGCCCTAGGGGCTTGCTTCAACCCATAGAGAGCTTTCTCAACTTGCATACATGTGTCTTTTGATCTTGAACTTCGAAGCCCTTGGGTTGTTCTACGTAGACTTCCTCCTTAAGCGAGCCATCCAAGAAAGCAGTTTTGACATCCATTTGGTGTAGGCTCCATCTTTGAGAGGAAGGAAGAGCGATGATAGATCAAATAGTGGTGTATCGGGAAACTGGTGCAAATATCTCATCATAGTCCACTCCTCCCTTTTTAGAGAAGCCTCGAGCAACGAACATGGCCTTGATCTTTTCAACACTCCTATTAGCTCCATGTTTGATTTTGTAAAGCCATTTTGAAGTGACCTCAGACTTGTCCTTGGGTCTAGGAACCACATCCCAAACATCATTCTTCATGATTGATTCATATTCCTCATTCATCGCATTCTTCCATACTTGGTGCTTCACGGCTTCTTCGAACGTACAAGGATTAGATTGAACAATGGTACTCATAGTAGCTAAGTATCCTTGATACCTGTTCGCTGTTCGACTTCTTACTTTCACGAAATGTCCCCCTTGGTGCAACATGTCTTTCAACATCTTCGAGAGTGTCTTTGAGCCACAAGGGTCTTTTTCTTGAGGTAGAGGGCTCACCAGGAGGTGGATCAATGGGATCCATAGGGCATCGTTTCAT
Organism: Pinus albicaulis; assembly: GCA_034641835.2. Taxonomy (NCBI): domain Eukaryota; kingdom Viridiplantae; phylum Streptophyta; class Pinopsida; order Pinales; family Pinaceae; genus Pinus; species Pinus albicaulis. Next base: position 376,466,686 of record CM076571.1, on the reverse strand, counting down.
CCATCAGAGGTTCTTCTTGCTTTCCTGCATCATCATCATTGTTCTTCCTTGGGATAGGAAGATCTCTAACTTTCCCAAGGGCAAAATCTTCATCGAAGGTGACATCATGACTTATTTCAACTTCTCTTTGACCAGGCACATAGATTCTATATGCCTTTGAAGTTTCACTGTAGCCCACAAATGTTCCTTTCTTCCTAGATGCATCTAGCTTGTTTCTTTTCTCTTTCAGCACATGAAAATATATGGGACAACCAAAAATTCTAAAATGAGAAACATTATGTTTCTTATCGGTGGAAACTTCGTTAGGTGTCTTGAAGTCCAATGCTTGATGTGGGCATCTATTTTGAGGATACACGACAACGTTGGCAACTTCTCCCCATAAGAATTTCGGTTGTTCTTGGTCATGAAGCATGACACGGGTAACTCCTATGATGGTTTGATTCTTCCTTTCGACAACTCCATTTTGCTTAGGAGTATATGCAATAGTGGTATCCCTCTTAATGCCAACTTCTCTACAATAGTCATTGAATTCATTTGACTCATATTCGATTCCATTATCGGTCCTCAATATTTTGATCTTCTTCCTTGTTTTATTTTCAACCAAGGCTTTGAAAGAGCAGAACCATTTGAACACTTCGTCCTTATTCTTCAGGAAATAGATCCATGTTTTGCGAGAGAAGTCATCCACAAAAATAACATAGTACAAGTATCCTCCCAAAGATGTTACGGGCAACATACCAGATAAATCAGAATGGACCAATTGAAGAATGTCTGTGGTTTTACTTTCACTTGAAGGAAAATGTCCCCTTGTATGTTTCCTAGCTGCACAACCCTGACAAACACCTTCATGATCTACCTTGAATTTGGGCATACCTGTGACCATCTTCCTTGCATCAAGTAAGGCTTTATAATGAAGGTGAGCAAACCTTCGGTGCCATAATTTGGATTGAAGAGAAGTGTCGCAAGTCATAGCTCCCAATGGACTTCCTCCAACCTGATAGAGACCTTCAACCCTAAATCCAAGTGTGAATGCATCTTTCAGGTTCCTTTGCAAAATATGTACCTTCCCATCAACGAATGCTAACTTGAAGCCTTTGTCTTCCATCGCAAAAATAGATACTAGGTTCTTTTTCAAATAAGGTACATAGAATACATCTTGTAGATGAAGGATTTGACCTTTATTCAAGTGAAGAGTAACAGTCCCTATCCCTTTCATGGGGTAGGTGGCATTATCTCCATGTTTGGTTTCCAAATTAGTCTTCTTTTCAATCAAATTTGAGAGGGCCTCCTTGTATCTAGTGAAGTGCCTTGAGGCAACACTATCAATCAACCAATTATCCAAGGTATTCAGAGGAGAGGCAGTAGTGAGGGCAAAAATAAGATAAAACTCTTTTTGCTTTTCTACAACATTAAATTCCTCATACTTGGAGTTTCTCGACCTTTTGGGAGGTCGACCATTTCCATATCATGCAACGGGAGCATTCCTCTTTCCTTTGTTGTTGAACTTGTTATTCCTTTGATTTCCATTGCCCTTGAAATTGTTGCGGTTGCTGTTGTTGTCATCATCCTGTGGTGTATCCTTCTTATGAGGACACTATTTAGCATAGTGGCCAAACTTGTTACAATTGAAGCATCTTCCCTTTCTTCCTTCTTTGAATCCCTGTCTTCCTTGACCTTGTTTCTTTGGACCAACATTGTTCTTCCTCTTAGAATGAGTGGAGAATGCAGTGGGCTCTTTTCCATTTGATGGCTTGTCTCTCACCATCATCCTTGTCTCTTCTTCAGTGCTTCTAGTCAACAATTCATCAAAATCGGGAACACCTCCAAGAGCAATACGAGTGAGCTCCATGTCAGCAACAACTTCTCCTATAGATAGAAGATCATTTTTTATTTCGATAATCCTCATGAAGTGGGATTGGATAGAATCCCCTCTATCCATGTTGATGTTCTTCAGCTTGTTCTTGAAAAAGAGGATTTGATTTGCATTGTTGGATTTGAACATCCCAACCAACTTATCATACATCTCCTTAGATGTGCTCAAATTAGAAATGTAAGCAACCAAATGTTTTTGAATGGAGTCTCTGATGATCTTCTTAGCCTTGAGCTCACCTTTCTTGTACTTTGTCTTAGTAGCAGTTGGTGCATTTGAAGGGGGCTCCACAACTTTTCCTTGCACATAGTCCATAACATCATTTTCTTCAAAAGCCAAGTCTAAAGACATCTTCCATGCATGATAATCAGACTTATCATTAAGCTTATCCTCATATTTGAAGTAAGATGAGGAAGCCATTTAGTTTTTGTCCTTGTCCAACAGATCTTTGTGATTTCCTTTCTCTCTCTTGCTTGGGCTTTATCTTCACCTAGGCTTTGATACCATGTTAATTTTAGTCAACAATGGTATGTTCTATGTTTAGCACAATTTACTTCAATGTTCCTTTAGCAACCCAATAAAAATATCCAATAATTTCGAGTAGCAATCACTTTAACCATTAATCACATTGATAGTAAATGCAAATAGAACATAAAAACAAAATGCAGAAGACAAGCCAAGACAAGAGAACACTAGATTTGGCGGATGACAAGGAGAAACCCCAATGTGGGAAAAACCCTTTGATCAATTCTTCTTCTTATTATTCAATAGTTTAGCAGAGAGAGAGAGATTACATAAATCAAATTCATTTGCCCAAAAGACAGTCAAATCAACCCTGTCAAATTTTGTAGTCAAACTTCAACCCTAACGAGAAATTCAATAATGGTCAAAACAACAACAAACCATCCACAATGCATCTTGGTCTTCCTTGGTCAAACTCGGTCTGAACAAGAGGTCAGACACAACCCAAAACAACTTGGTCAAACTTAATCAAAGGAGAGAGAAAATCAACTACAATTTTCTATGGTCAAATTGCAGTCAACCCTCAAGTCAACTCTGGTCAACATGCTCATAAAATCTCGGTTTTAGTGCCAGTCAGTGCAACCTCTCAAAATCGGAATTCTGCCCTTGAAAACACAGTCAAAATCAGTCAACGCAACCCTGGTCAATGCTGGTTGAAAGTCTGAATTTTTCGGCCTGCAATATGCCCCAAAACAACTCGTCCTTCAGCCACACTTGTGTGTGTGAGAGAGAGGATACCTAAGCTGTGCGAACCAATTTGATGAAGAGAGAGAGGATACCCAAGCTGTGTAAACCAATCTGATGAAGAGAGAGAATAATTTGTGTGTGAATGATGTCCAAATGAGGTGAGAGGTCACTCCTATTTATACAATTTGTTGAGCATGAAGAGACACGTCCATTGGGCTCTTTGAGCCCTTATTAGGCTGAGGTTGACTTGAACAATTTGCACATGTGAAAGAATAAATTCAAAATCTCAATTCTGCTTGGCCAAATCAGACAATCTTTAGATCAATCTTGGACCTCTCGAAATGAGGAATCCAATACAATCATCATCTCCATCAAATGTGTTGTCCCAAGTTGGAATTTGGCCCTTGTTGCCAAATTTAACAATGATGCTAGTGAGACCGTATATGTATGTAATAACATAGGTACGCCTACTATTTTGGCAAGAATTTCATCCTAGGAGGTTTTTTGTCTCACTGATTCATCTGTGTTTCTAAACATGGATGATCGACAAAGTTTTTCCCTCCAGCTTCATCCCAAAACTAGGGTGGATTTTATCGTCAAAGTCTTAGGTGGGTCCTAGTGTTTTAGTCGAGTCTTCTGTAAAAGTGATTTGGGAATAAATTAAGCTAATTGGCTAAATTATTTTATTACAAGTCACTTGGTTTATTAGATCATATTGTGTCGTAGAATTGGGTGTGTATTTTGAGGGTCTATAACGAATGAGTATTCCCTCGTTGAGAGTTGAATTTTGTAAAATCTTATGTAAAAAAATATTTTAGTGCATGGTCTCTCATACTTAGACACCATGGCTATAGTATTTGAGGGTGGAAAAATATTTAATCCCCTCGTGTGTCAATTAATTAATTTTTCTAGCAAAAATAAAAGTAATCCCAAGCCAAAAAATTAATTAATTAGAGTAAAGAAATTAAATTGCTAGAGAAATTAAATCCTCCATGTGGAAAAATTGTGGGTATTGAAAAAATTAATTTTTGGAGATCCCTCACCAAGGGAATATTGTAAATTTCAAGAGAAATTAGACCCTTGGGCATTGGTGGTTAAGTTAGTCATTTTTTTGAGGAAATTACCTCCAAATAATTATTTTTGAGCTAATAAAATATGGGTTTAATGGGAAATTCGAAAATTCCTCAAAATAAAATATTTTTTATGGCGAAGATTAAAATTTGATCTAAGATCTATCAACGATCGAGATTATTTTGATGGGGATCAAGCCAACTAGCTGTTATTTTCCACTTGGAGGATGTATCTATAAATTAGCAGTCATTTTTGTTTGAAGCCAAAACTGATCTTTGGCTAATGTAACTCTGTAAGCTGATGTAAAGCTACTGTCCCGCTGGGAATGTTTTGAATAATCATAATAAAAGACTTTGGGGTGCAGTTCATGGTGTCTTTAATCCGCTAATTTGTGGCATGTGCTGGGTACGAACATTCCTATATTACACTTTAAAATTTTATTATCGTTATTTCATTGTAGATGATAGGAATATTTTATTGATACGTTTTGGGCTTATCTTTGGTGATTCAATTTATTGTTGTTCTAACGGTTTATTCTTGAGAAAATATATAGTGTTTGTAGGTTCCCCAACCCTTGGGCTTCAAGTTCACAAACTGTGGGCATAGGCTGACTGTGTTTGGATCCTGAATATTTTTTATGGTTTTCTAACTTCGCTAAGGTTGTGGTTTGGCATTTATCTTTCGAAATACATCTAGCCATTGTCAAAATCTACAAAAAAATTATTCTCAAAAATTCTTTTAAGCATGGTACACATGTATATTTTGTAAATATATTTGTATTAAGAGAATTTTTGGAAATTAATTTATTTTCTAACACTTGTTTGTAGCCTGGGGTTTTGGGATTTATTTTGAAATTTTGTATATATTGGGATTTTGGGCTATTGTAAATTTATTTGTGCAGGTAAGATCAAAGTATATTTGTTGGATTAGAGCTAGATTTAGGCCCTTGAGGGTTAGATATAGCCTCTACAAATATTTGGAGGGTCAACAACTTAAGAATTTGTAAGAACATCGAAGATCCGAAGCAAATAAATATTTTTGGCGAGGGTTTTGAATTTTTTTAGGGCCTTGAGGACCAACGTCCTCCCTCAGGCCTGTTGTCCAGCCTTTAACCCTCCGTGTCAGTTTGTTTTGGCCTTCCCAGGCTTGGTCGTGGCTTCTAGGCCACTCGACTTGCCCTCATTCCCTTGCCGCAAGCCCTAAAGGGCCTTCCCTTGCCCTAGACCCTCCCTTTCCTCTTCATCCAACCCTCCGTCCGGCCTCTGCTGTCTCTTTTTCCCCTTCGACCTCATCCTTGTGGTCTAGCGGTGTAGCTATAGGCCTAATTTAGGCCTCAACCTCCCTTCCTAAGGCAACCACATGCCTTAAGGGTCTAAAGCCCTAGGTCGCAGCCCTCTAGGGCATTTTGGCCCCTTCCTTGAGGTAGATGGTAGCCTTTTAGGCTTGTCGTGGGCCTCTTTAGGGCCTTCTTCTTCTGTTGTTGGGTTTTCTAGGCTACTTCTCTCCACACATGCGAAGAAATTAGGGCACATAGAGTTGCACAATTGAAGTTAGGTCACCAAGAAGAGTTGTTTTGGAAGCCCTCTAGGAGAGAGAATCTACCCAAGCAAAGAAGAGAAGTCGCAGTTTCTAGGCATATCGAAGTTGCAGTTGCAGTTGTAGTTGTAGTTGCAGTTTCTGGTTGCAGTCAAAGTTGCAGTTTTTGGGCAAGTCAAAGTTATAATTGCAATTGTAGTTTCTAAGTAGGTCAAAGTTGTTGGACGGAGAAGCTATTCAAAGAGGAATCAATGACTTCGTCTTGGAGGGGTTCTTGGTCAAGGGTCTAGGTCTTGGAATTCGTCAATTGAAGATTCTATAAGAAGAAGAATTCTTGTGGGTTTTCCTCTCAGGTTGGAGAGGTTTTGGCCCTGGCTGATCACCTACATTTTGTGTCATTTGTCTCATTGTTCTTTATGGTTTGGTTGATGATGAAGAACACATAATAATAATCAAGTACAAGAAGAACCTAATTAAGGAAAGTAAAAAGTCCTCACAAGCATTTATTATTATAATAGAAATCATCTAATATCTCTGCCCTAGATTTCTCAACAATTGCTCCCCCACAGAAGCCCCCGTGGGGGAATGTTAGGTCCCTATAATACTAGCATACACCCCATATTGTTATTGTTTTGCCCCATAGAAGCTCACTATTGTTATTCTTCTGCCCTTACATTATTATTTTTTGTAGGCCCTAATTATATTTTGATCCCTTAGACTCCTATATATACCAAGCAAGTCTTTTCATTTGAATCATCGAAGAATTGTTGACTTATGTGATGTAGAGGATGTTGAGAATTTTGTAGGGCTTGAGATGAATACAAAAATTCTCTACTAGATAATTGCATGTGAGCTTGCTTATGTATTCTTTTAGTTAATCCTTCATCAAGTCAATTATCAAAGTACTTAAAATGTAGAGACATAATTGATTTGTAACTGAATATCTTACAATGTATTTAGGAAGGAAAATCTCTGATTTACCTTCCTAAATTTCTATCACTTTTAACTGGTTCCACAAACTGTAGCCTTCAATTACTTCTGCAGTCTATCCTTTTAGTTAATTCTGCAAACTGTAGCCTTTAATTAATTCTGCAGTTTATTCCTTCAATCCGCATTTTGTTCTTCTCCTTAGATCTTCTCCTTTCAACGCTGTACAACCTTTGACTTATCCGCAATTCAGTTCTTTCTCCAATGCTGTCCACCTCAGACTTGACCGCAATCTTATCACTGAGATCTTGACCGAAAAACTCAGACATGTCTCAATTCTGTTTACTGTAATTTATGCGAAGTTTTCTGGTCTATTTATAGTTATTCGACCCTATAATTAGCCGACCTATTTAGTGAACTGTTGGGACATAATTTGAGCCGAACTTTCCAGCATTTTTCAAGCCGACTTTACAAGGTTTATCTCCAGCATCTTGTCCACTGTTTATAGGCTCTTTATGCTTGACTTTCAATGTCTTTTAGAGCTTGTCTCCCATCTTCTTTGAGGACTGTTTGTGAGCTTCGTTACAAGGTCTTTGGAGCATACTAAATACTTCATATCTATATGACTCTTAAATATATTTATTCCTAGATGTCATAAACCTAATAGACATCAAGAAGAAGTCTATCTACATAATAAAAACTTGCTCATGAAACCCATGAAGCAAGTACACCAAAAATGCATTTTATTATCTTTGACATCTTCTTTGAATAAATATTTAATTACATAGTCAACAAAAAGACCGACCTAGTTACACTTTTTCAACACTCCCTCTTAACTAGGGAGGTATTCATACAGGTACATAGTTACATTCAAACTGAATAATCTCATAAGAAAAATCGGATTGGTAATCACATCTGTATAGCATCATATCAACTAGCATTGCACTAGTGCAAGGCCTTGACTAACAGCCCCATCTCTTCAATGAGACAATGGGCTTCAATGCTGGCGAGACACATGAATTATAGACACCTTCGTCATTGTCTCTTCAAGGTACATACTCCACCTGGGTGTTCCCAAAGTATGACCGTCCTGGACTATTCTTCTCTTGGGTAGCTAGCCCTCAAAGAATATTGGTCCTCGACTACTCTTATCTTGAATGCCCTATCACATTCTCAAAGAGTATCGAATGCCAGATGATTACCCAATCCTCCATTCTGTCTTCTCAAGACCAGAATGATGTGTCTGTCTCTCCCTCCCAGGGAGGACCTTATTTCACAAGGGAATATACTCATTCTTATATAAAGAATGTTCCTAAGATCATCCTTAGGAATTACCAAGTTTCTTCCAATTAAGAAACTTACCATTAGGCTCTCTCTTAATTAGGGACCTCCAGCAACAATGGTGAGACACCTAGCTGCTCATGAAGAATTCATGTTCTCGATGTCATGGATTTCGATATTGAGGAATCTCCAACTTTTAGCTTCATAGGGTACAGATCATCCATCACTTCCATCCCGAGTCATGTTAGCTATCAGAGTGATTCATCAGACTTCCTTTATCTGGTCCATTGTTATGTCATGTTGCTTTCCTTCGAGTCATTTCCAAGGGTCATACATCCTTTCTCATGATTAGCATCCCTGCACAAATTCATCCAGATAAACATATTCATATTAACTTTTAGAACGAAAGTTACCTTAGTGATGATCTTTCACCATGACATCTTCTTGTAGGCATCGACTTCCTTCATACAAATTGACGCATCTCCCAATGATATGCATTTTGCCAGAGGTCTTCTTTACCAGACTTCCGTCAGAGTCTACATATCTTTCCACCAGATCTTTTAGTCACATCTTGACATGGTTGCATTTCATGATCTCTTCCTCTCTGCACATTCTAGGGACTTATAACCTTTCTAGTTTCTTGTTCATATACAAGCACCTCATATTTCATGAGGACATATTATGTTGATTTCATCTGTCCGTGTACTGAGAGATAGTACTTCATAGATCATACTTCTAAATACAGAAGTTCATTACCTGCAACCATATGACATGACTTCACAACATCCAATGCTAGTATATAAATATATACATACCTCTTTACCCTTTTTCCCTTTAGTCATCCTATAGCAATTTTTAGGAATGAATAGCTTCATTCCCTTGGCTTGTTTCATCAATATGTCATCACATCCCATAAGTATGTTTCTATGATGACCCTTGCTCGTTGATGACTACTTTCTTAAAGTTTGTCAAAGAGGTTTTCTCGGAGCTGATTCACCAGGAGTTCCTGCCATGCTTAGATCAGGATGCTACATTGCTTCCTATCATATATCCCACAGAAATCAATTCCTTATTCATAAGTTTACGTGATTTTCCTTGAACTTCTTTTCTTCAGCTTCCTCCATTCTTTTCGATGATATGGGATTCCTTTCTTACTCCTATTGGGATTGTCCCTTTAGGACCATCTTTCTTGTAATGTGCATAAGTCTTTCCACATTTCCTCAACAAATGTTTGAGTCTTTTATCCTACAACATTTTTGCCCTAGATTTGTCTTTTTCCATCTAGCATAGAGACCACAAGTTGAATGAGGTAATTTTCTTGTCTATCATCTTTTCCAGATCTCACAGTCGAGATCTTATGAAGATATCGCTTCATTCTTTGATACCTCAATTTTGTGAAAATCGGGTCTAAGTGACATAACCTTATGTATTACATAGAATTGTTCTTTCAATTTATCATGTATTCTTTTGATGACTCCAATTCTTCATAGACAGAGTGATGTAATGACTTTGACTGATTCTATAAGAATCCTTTGAGCCCTTCTATCCCTTTCCATGTATTCAGATAAATCTTGACCTTTATAGACTTTCCATGACGTTACTTTCTTCGAGGACTGTGACTATCCTCCTTATGCAAGGATTCTTGGTTGCCCATCCAACTCATGGATCTCCCTGCAAAAACAAAGTCATTTAGCCAAATTTGATTATGGAATGAAAAATACTTACTTGATAAGTGAAGATAAAGTCTTCAGCTTGATTTCTTCGATGGCGGTGGAGAAGAGATGTGTTAATGCTTTCTCTTTGGATGATCTTCTTTGAGGACAAGGAGAGGATCCTTGCTTTAATGAGAGGTAACTTGCGTTAATGGCAATTCCTTTTAGTCTTCTAGCCTTCTTCCTTTATGATATAATTGAGATTGTATCAAGATTTTCTTTGTGGTTAGACCTCCTTGCATTTATATTGCCAAGACCTTATTTTGTGAGAGCACTGAGATCACTTTTTACTTCTTGTCATAATACCGAGGTATTATTATGTCATTGAAATCTTTCCTTTAAGATAGCACCGATACTATATGTGACAGCACCAACATATAACATCAAAAAATGTGACTGTTAAGGAATGTTACTGAGGTAGTATCATTATTCTTTCACTGTTGATTGGACCTGAAGTAATATAGAACCAAGCTGTAACATATCACCGAAATCCTGTTTAGTATTTTCACTGTGATCTGCACTAGATATGCCGAGAGCATTGCTGTGATTCCACCGATCTGAAAACACTTCTAAAATTAGCCTGAGATTTTCTGAGGATGATATGAATTGTAAACTGTGACATTCAGACTTCAATTGCCTCCCAAAATATCAGAGAATTAGCTGCCCTTCCTTAACTGTCACCTTATGGAGCAACAAAGTTGTAGGCTTGTTGACTTAATCATAAAATACATAAGAGGTATTGTAATAATAATATATTATATATAAAATGTATAAGAGATGATGATCAAATGTTACAATGAGGCCCTGCTTACATACCTACGCAGGTGGCCTTTCATTAATGGGCATGTCTTTTAGACATGCCCTTTCACTAACTTAATGATTACTTACATAATCCCTATTTAACTATTAATAACTATATTTATTATATTCGTTCTGAATTATATTCATAACATTGCCCTTCTCTTTAGAAACTTTGTCCTCAAAGTTTTATGGATACTAATTTTCTTTGCCTTAATTGTTTCCCAACTTTCTTCACTTTGGGTTGTCATCTTGAATGTATAATTCGTTCTCATACTCCCTTGTAATTAGGGCTTATTCCTTTTTCCTTAAAAGCTTTGTCCTCAAAGCTATATATTTTTTTGACAATTTTCTTCACTTGGGATTTATCTTCTTGGCATATGTCATTCACCACTGGTACCTTCTCTCGTAATGTTGTTTTTGAAAATAGGTTTTTTTTTTTTTTAATTTAATTTAATTTAATTAATTAATTTATTTTTAAATTTTAAATTAATTAATTAAATTAATAAATTTATATATATATTTTTCTTTCGAATATAAATTAAATTAATTTTAATTAATTCGTAATTAATTAAATTAATCTAATTGTATATTTGATTTATATTATTATGAGACTATATAATATATTAGATTATCGTTTATTTTATTTTATTTTGGAGACATGACCCTAGAGTTCACCATATGACCGAGGCTCCAACTTTTGACTAGGGTAAAAACAAAATGGCGGACGAATGCGGTGGAAGAGTGTTGGTATGTCGGCGTTGAAGGCTTGGAGCCCTCCGTGAGCCTGTTTACTCCTTTCACAAAACTCGCAATGGAGAGGACGAGTTCGAACATCTCTGCCATTGATTATAGAAACGTTTGACCCATGCTGCAACGTTTGACTGCGGTAAACACACCATGACAAACAGATGCTGTGGTTCGAGTCGAAATCCCATTCAACTGGTCGTATTCCTTCCTCGTCTTGCTCAGTCTCGGAAACAGGGGACTGCATCTTCTCACCAAGAAGACGACGCTCCTCTTCCCCCAAAATTTCCAAATGTTGCGGTAGCTCTGGTAGTCCTTTCAATAAATGCTTAACAAGATACTGAGCTGAACGAGCATTGTTCGTGATGAAGGGATGTCTCAACAATTTCTCAGCAGACAGCCTCTTCGCTGGATCATATTGCAAGCATGACGCAACCATCTTCTGGAGCGACTTGGAGAATTTTGCAGCACTAAGCTTTGGAATGGTGCCTTGTGCTAGGTTTGTAATGACTTGTATTGGCTGACCCCCCGAGTAAGGAGGTCGACCCTGAGCAAGCTCAATGGTGGCAATTCCCAACAACCATATGTCAACCTTACAGTCATAGCCTCCCGTCTTTCCACATAATATGACTTCCGGCACCATCCAGAAGACGGTGCCCGTCAGCGTGTGTCTCAGCATCTCGTCCTTGTCACTGGACTCGTATATACACGTCGATACGCCGTAGTCCGCCAGCTTCATCGACCTGTTGCTGTCAATCAAGATATCACTCGACTTGACGTCACGGTGAATATGACCCGCCTTGTGCAGATAATCCAAGGCTTGTAGAGTCTCTTTCAGAATTGTTGCCACAATTGACTCCTGGAAACCTTCGCGTGCCGAGTTCCTGAGAATGCTGAAAAGGGAGCCTTCTGCCATGTAGGAAATCACTTCCCATAAGAACTGATTTGCCACGACAACACAGTGAGCTCCCAACATGTTGGGGTGTCTGAGGAGCATCAGCGTTCGTGCTTTGTCTTTGAGTTTATCGATATTGAATTTCGGCGTTTCAAGATCGATTTTCTTGATGGCCACGTTGCAATTTCCCATGAATTTAAACGGTTTTGGCTCAATTCCCATGATATTTGACACTTGCACCATATTCATCTTGTTTGGTGGTTGACCTGGAGGTGGGCGTAATGGAAACTCCAGCTCTAAGGGAGGACCTACTAGTTTCTGATTTTGCCTTTGCTCATATTGTTTTTCTTCTTTTTCTTCATATTCCCAATTGGATTCAAAGTTTGAGTGATATTCTTCTTCTTTAGTTTTCATATACCCACTTGGATTTTCGGTCTCATTTATGTCACATTGAGGAGTTCCTAATTTAGCATTTTCAACATTCTTTTCCAAGTTAGAGCATTCTTCATTGTTAATCCCTTTCATCTTAATGTATTCTTCCTCATTGTTCTGATATTGTTCATCTTCATCCTTATCAAAATCAGCGTCATCTTTTTCTGTTTCTTCAACATTTTCTTGACTAACAGGCTCATCTCTATTTTTTAGATCACCTTCATTCTCATAAGTTGGAATTTCCGTAACCTGATCTTCTTCAGAATGTAGTGATTTTTCATGATTATCCTTTGAATTTTCTGAATCAGCTAAATTGTTTTGTTGACTATGTTCAATATTCCGGAATATTGGTTTTTGCATTAGATTTATCTTGTCCAAAATGGCGTTCATCTTCTGCATTGCCTCTTTATGATTGTCTCTGGACTCGCTACGGATTTTCAACGTTTGTCTTTCTATCCGATTTGTCGTGTCTTGAAGTTGTTTGATGTTGTCAGAATTTCCTGTAACCTTATCTTCAAGATTGACTATTCGTTTCGTGAATTTATCGGAATTGTTATTGATCTTACTCTCAAGTTTGATCAACTTTTTGTTGAAATCGGCCATCATCATTGATGGAGACATCGAGCGGTACATCATGTAACAACCGAAGGTAGCCAACAATGGCGTAGGTGCTTCCTTCCAGGCAAGAAGATCGCTGCTCTGATGAAGGTGAGGGTGTGCGGGGGTTGATAACGGTGTTCTGGTTGTGATAGGGTAATGAAACCGGAAAGCAGGTGGTAGCAGTAGTGATCACACAGATTCTGAAGAGCAACTGCTCTGATACCAAACGGAGCAACAACGCTGTAGGCTTGTTCAATTAATTGTAAAATAGACAAGAGGTATTGTAATAATAATATATTATATATAAAATGTTTAAGAGATGATGATCAAATGTTACAATGAGGCCCTGCTTATATACTTACGCTGGTGGCCTTTCATTAATGGGCATGTATTTTAGACATGCCCTTTCACTAACTTAATGATTACTTACATAATCCCTATTTAACTATTAATAACTATATTTATTATATTCGTTATGAATTATATTCATAACACCTTAGCTCTGATACCATGTTGAGAATTTTGTAGGGCTTGAGATGAATGCAAAAATTCTCTTCTAGATAATTGCTTGTGAGCTTGCTTATGTATTCTTTTAGTTAATCCTTCATCAAGTCAATTATCAAAGTACTTAAAATGTAGAGACATAATTGATTTGTAACTGAATATCTTACAATGTATTTAGGAAGGAAAATCTCTGATTTACCTTCCTAAATTTCTATCACCTTTAATTGATTCCGCAAATTGTAGCCTTCAATTACTTCCGCAGTCTATCCTTTTAGTTAATTTTGCAAACTGTAGCCTTTAATTAATTCTGCAGTTTATTCCTTCAATCCGCATTCTGTTCTTCTCCTTAGATCTGCTCCTTTCAACGCTGTACAATGTTTGACTTATCCACAATTCAGTTCTTTCTCCAATGCTGTCCACCTCAGACTTGACCGCAATCTTATCACTGAGATCTTGACCGAAAATCTCAGAGATGTCTCAATTCTGTTTACTGTAATTTATGCGAAGTTTTCTGGTCTATTTATAGTTATTCGACCTTATAATTAGCCGACATATTTAGTGAACTGTTGGGACATAATTTGAGCCGACCTTTCCAACATTTTTCAAGCCGAATTTACAAGGTTTATCTCCAGCATCTTGTCCACTGTTTATAGGCTGTTTATGCTTGACTTTCAATGTCTTTTAGAGCTCGTCTCCCATCTTCTTTGAGAACTGTTTGTGAGCTTCGTTACAAGGTCTTTGGAGCATACTAAATCCTTCATATCTATATGACTCTTAAATATATTTATTCCTAGATGTCATAAACCTAATAGACATCAAGAAGAAGTCTATCTACATAATAAAAACTTGCTCATGAAACCCATGAAGCAAGTACAGCAAAAATGCATTTTATTATCTTTGACATCTTCTTTGAATAAATATATAATTACATAGTCAACATGAAGACCGACCTAGTTAAACTTTTTCAGCACTCCCTCTTAACTAGGGAGGTATTCATACAGGTACATAGTTACATTCAAACTGAAGAATCTCATAAGAAAAATCAGATTGGTAATCGCATCTGTATATCATCATATAAACCAACATTGTACTAGTGCAAGGCCTTGACTAACAACCCCATCTCTTCAATGAGATAATGGGCTTCAATGCTGGCGAGACACATGACTTATAGACACCTTCGTCATTGTCTCTTCAAGGTACATACTCTACTCGGGTGTTCCCAAAGTATGACCTTCCTGGACTATTCTTCTCTTGGGTAGCTAGCCCTCAAAGAAAACCATGACATCTTCTTTTGTAGCATCATTTCCTTCATACAGATTGATGCATCTCCCAATGATATGCATTTCGCCAAAGGTCTTCTTCTTTACCAGACTTCCGTCAGAGTCTACATATCTTTCCACCAGATCTTTTAGTCACATCTTGACATGGTTGCATTTCATGATCTCTTCCTCTCTGCACATTCTAGGGACTTATAACCTTTCTAGTTTCTTGTTCATATACAACCACCTCATATTTCATGAAGACATATTATGTTGATTTCATTTGTTCGTGTACTAAGAGATACTCCTTCATAGATCATACTTCTAAATACAGAAGTTCATTACCTGCAACCATATGACATGACTTCACAACATCCAATGTTAGTATATAAATATATACAGACCTCTTTACCCTTTTTCCCTTGAGCATAGAAATTTTTAGGAATGAATAGCTTCATTCCCTTGGCTTGTTTCATCAATATGTCATCACATCCCATAAGTATGTTTCTATGATGACCCTTGCTCTTTGATGAGTACTTTCTTAAAGTTTGTCAAAGAGGTTTTCCCGGAGCTGATTCACCAGGAGTTCTTGCCATGCTTAGATCAGGATGCTACATTGCTTCCTATCATATATCCAACAGAAATCAATTCCTTATTCATAAGTTTACGTGATTTTCCTTGAACTTCTTTTCTTCAGCTTCCTCCATTCTTTTCGATGATATGGGCTTCCTTTATTACTCCTATTGGGATTGTCCCTTTAGGACCATCTTTCTTGTAATGTGCATAAGTCTTTCCACATTTCCTCAACAAATGTTTGAGTCTTTTATCCTACAACATTTTTGCCCTAGATTTGTCTTTTTCCATCTAGCATAAAGACCACAAGTTGAATGAGGTATTTTTCTTGTCTATCATCTTTTCCAGATCTCACAGCGGAGATCTTATGAAGATATCCCTTCCTTCTTTGATACCTCAATTTTGTGAAAATCGGGTCTAAGTGACATAACCTTATATATTGCATAGAATAGTTCTTTCAACTTATCATGTATACTCTTGATGTCTCCAATTCTTCATAGACAGAGGGATGTAAGGACTTTGACTGATTCCATAAGAATCCTTTGAGCCGTTCTATCCCTTTCCATGTATTCAGATACATCTTGACCTTTATAGAATTTTCATGACTTTATTTTCTTCGAGGACTGACTATCCTCCTTATGCAAGGATTCTTGGTAGCCTAACCAACTCATAGATCTCCTTGCAAAAACAAAGTCATTTAGCCAAATTTGATTATAGAATGAAAAATACTTGATAAGTGAAGATAAATTCTTCATCTTGATTTCTTCGATGGTGGTGGAGAAGAGATGTGTTAGTGCTTTCTGTTTGGATGATCTTCTTTGAGGACAAGGAGAGGATCCTTGCTTTAATGAGAGGTAACTTGCCTTAATGGCAATTCCTTTTAGTCTTCTAGCCTTCTTCCTTTATGATATAACTGAGATTGTATCAAGATTTTCTTTGTGGTTAGACCTCCTTGCAGTTATATTTTGCCAAGACCTTATTTTGTGAGATCACTGAGATCACTTTTTACTTCTTGTCATAATACCAAGGTATTATTATGTCACTGAAATATTTCCTTTAAGATAGCACCGATACTATATGTGACAACACCAACATATAACATCAAAAAGTGACTGTTATGGAATTTTACAGAGGTAGCATCGTTATTCTTTCACTGTTGATTGGACCTGAAGTAACATAGAACCAAGCTATAACATATCACCGAAATCCTATTTAGTATTTTCACTGTGATCTGCACTAGGTATGCCGAGAGCATCACTGTGATTCCACTGATCTGAAAACACTTCAAAAATTAGCCCGAGATTTTCTGAGGATGATCTGAATTGTAAACTGTGACATTCGGATTTCAATTGCCTCTCGAAATATCAGAGAATTAGCTGCCCTTCCTTAACTATCACCTTAGCTCTGATACCATGTTGAGAATTTTGTAGGGCTTGAGATGAATACAAAAATTCTCTTCTAGATAATTGCTTGTGAGCTTGCTTATGTATTCTTTTAGTTAATCCTTCATCAAGTCAATTATTGACGTACTTAAAATGTGGAGACATAATTGATTTGTAACTGTAGAAATTTCCTCTTTCCCACCCCGGTTTTCAGTTTCACCTTATTTCTCCAAATAGTTAAATGCCCTTTCCTATATCCTTACATTCAATAAACTGGAAAATAAATTTTTGCTGAAAACACAAATTCTGGAAAATTTACAGAACGCTGGAAAATGCAGAAATAAAAATCAGCAAGCTTAAAACAGTCATTCACACATTTTAACACAAATATTTTTGGTCAACATGACCTTGGAAAAACCCCCTACAACTCTTGGGGAAAACCAGTCTGAAAGCTTCTCTTTATTTTTCTGAAAAATGCTTTTTACAGTGAGAAAGAAATTTACACAGCAAAAATTACAGCAACCTCAAAAACTGTACTTATCTCGAAAATCGTGCCAAAACTCCACCTCGATTTCTGTGCCCACAAAAAACAGAAATTACAACAAACATTCTAGCATTAAATGCTGTACGGATAGCATTGAAATCTGTGCTGTACGACTGCCTCGAAAAACGTGCTGTACGGCCTGCCAAAAACTGCTGTATTGCTGCCTTGAAAAACGTGCTGTACAGATGCCTTAAATCTGCTGTACGGCCTCGATTTCAGCGCTAATTTTTTTGCTGCACGGATTCAGAAAACAACCCTCTCTCCTGCCGTACGGACCTCGATTACCGTGCCTTCAAACTGCTGTATGGACCTCAAAAGACGTGCAACATTAAATGTTGTCTTTCCTCCCTCGAAATTCGTGCCCTCTCGCCTCAAACTTCGTGCTCTGCTCTTGCTGTACGGATTTGCTGAATATCACTGCTGCTGCCCTCCTTCTTCTCACTGCTCAGAAAAAATCTCCAGCTCTCTCTTCTCCTCCTTATCTCAATCTGCTCATGAAAGAAATGAATGACCTTTTTCCTCCTTTTTCTCCTTTAACCTAAGCCTAAGTGACTTTTGAGGAATCCCTAAATCTAATGGCTGAGATAGCTTTAGATCTAGGGCTAAGATTAAATGCTCATTTAAATCTCACTTTCTATTTTTTAATTCACCCCACTTTAATAAAAACCCACTTAGTCATTTATTTCGAAAGTCACTTTTCCTTTCTAATTTTACATTGACTTTATTAAAGTCACTTTAAAATTAGACTTTAACAACTTTATCACTTAAAGTCACTTTTGTTAGACTTGTAACTTTACTACTTAAAGTCACTTTAATTAGATTTGACTTTATAAAAAATTATAAAGTCACTTTAGGAGAAAAATTAAATTCTTTTGGACACTTTTTCCTAAGCCAAAGATCAAAGCCTTAGGGAACCACTTGTCCTCCGGTAACTGAATTTCAACAGTAACCTATGTCACAGGGTTCGCCGAATTTGAACAAATTCGAACCTGAAGGCGAACCTAAAGATGAACCTGAAGCCAAATTTTATAATTAAAAAAAAAAAAATTGGGGTTTGAGGTTTTAGAGTTCGGGCAATTTTGTCAGTTGTTTTAGGGTTTATGAGAAAAACCATGGGCAGCACATGGTTTTCTCTTGTTCTGCTTCGTGCCATTTAGTTTCCTGCAGTGGCCACTGGTTTGCCTTTATTTACCATGGTTGTTGATAGATTTTCACAAGCCAACTTCAGCCTAAGTGTACTCGTTCTATTGTGCTCAGTGTTGTATTCTCTACAATTTCCTGAATTCAATTTCTAGACACTGCTTGTCTGCGCCTCCCAGAGCGTGAAGTGAATAGTGGTTGTGATTTGTGACTCGTGCGTGCTCATTGTTATTCATATAAATTTACTGATTGATTTTGATTTATTATTATTATATATATAGTTGAACTTAATGTCAAACCTCATGCGAACCTCAATGAAAAATTCGAATTTGAATCGAACTTAATTGTTGCCGAACTCGAATTCGAACCCCTAGTTTTTTCCTATCTAGTTTTTGTATTTAAGCCCTTGCTAAGCACTTGGATGGCCCATCGAAGCGGGGAATGGACAATTTACAAACCTTGCGCATTAGATCACGATTCTGCTGTGTTGTGGGCCTATTTTGGTACTTAATGCTACTGAACTCGTGAAAATTCATGGCTTCCTGAACATCTTCTCCTTGCGATGCATACTCCTGAAAATATTCTGTAATATCTCCATTTTGTTCTACTACTCCTTAGGTTGCTTCCCCCTGACTATCTAGAAACTGGGATATCATATGCCTATGGTTCCTTCTACTGATCACCCTTGTGTTTGCTTGTGCATATTTGTTGGAGCCAAGATTAAGGTTGTTTCTCCCCTCTGTAAAACTCCTGTTACCACCATTAGATCTAAAAGCATCATTGTTACCTGTAATGTTTAGATTTGGGATGACTTGGGCAAAAATTTGGGTCATTTGCAGTTGTCCGTGGGCCATTTGTTGCTTCCCTTGTGCTAACAATTGAAGTATTTTCTCTTGCTTTTGGATTATCTGTTGTTGCCCCCTTGATAACTCATTCAAGATGCCAAAATGATTCTCTTGTTCTTCATCGTTTTCCATGACTAAGTTGTGGGCACCCTTCTTCTTCTGGACTGTAACATTCTCCCTGTCTTCTGGAAACATCTAGGGTTCATATGCTCACAGGATGGAAAAATGCACAACTCTGATACCACTATAATATCTCTTAGGGAAAAATTTCCCTTAGGGTTACAAAGAACACACAACAAGTTTTGTATTCTAACTAGTAGCGCAATATTCTTTCAATATATGCAAATAAATATAGTATTGATGCAAAACAAGTATTTGATTCCACCAACAACTCATACAATAAAACCATTTCAACAGTAGGTTGCGAGTCCAATACACTGTAGTTTAAATTCACAATATAATACTAATTGTTCCGACAGTCCTTGATGCCCCTATACTACTGTTTTGACTTGACATCTGACTATGGTCTTGTTGGCTGTCTGATATTTCCTCTCTTCTTTGTTGCCTCTAGTGCGCTAACTCGTTGCCTACTACAAACCCTTGCTGCTACCAATCTAGGCCCAGGAGATGCCTTAGAATTTTCTGCTACAATCAAAGATGAAGAAATGTTCAGCTGCCACTATGTAGTAGATCTGACAAGAAAATGTATAAAAATGGAAAATATGCCCAAGAAATAACACCATTGAAGATAGAACTTCAATTCTTCATTAATATCAAAACCCTTAAGGTAGGGCAACACCATACATTCACTCCTTAAGGAAGGAGATCACTCCACAAGCCATATGCTTGCCCATACAATAATCCTTGACATCCCTCAATGGAGAGTCTCTAGCCTCTATGTAGGTTTCATATATGCAATACCATGGGTCTCTCAATACCATACATCCAATACAATGGGCTTATCACTTTATTCCCTAGCTACATGTGGTCCCTTACATAATGTGGGTTAACCACTTTATTTATTAACTATTGCCCATTTATTTATCATTCTTATATTATTACATCATATTATTCCCTTGGGTACCTCTCTCTGTACCCTATATTATCCCCTCTAGGTACACTACATTACATCCCCCTTAAACATGTTTCGTCCCCGAAACATTAGAAGAACACAAATAATAAGATCTACACAAAAGATTATTCCACTGGTACCATTCATGTGCATCTAGCCATCCAAGGGAAAGGTGAACACTTGATCTAGTCTGTGCCTCGCTCGCTTGAGATGGAAGAGGGTTCTGGTGGTTATTCATTGTTGATGTGTTGTTAGTGGATCGTCGCACCCCTCTATGTGTCGTCCAGGGGTTGTTGTCCTTGTTGCTAATTCGTTGCCACCTTGCTGGTTGTTGTCTTGCTGGGTGATGCGGGTGGTGATATGTTGAAGCTTTAACTGATGTAATATCTTTCCTTAATTCCCCCATTATTGGTGATGGAGAACACTTGATCTAGTCAGTGCCTCGCTCGCTTGAGATGGAAGAAGGTTTTGGTGGTTCTTCATTGTTGATGTGTTGTTAGTGGATCGTCGCACCCCTCTATGTGTCGTCCAGGGGTTGTTGTACTTGTTGCTAATTCGTTGCCACCTTGCTGGTTGTTGTCTTGCTGGGTGATGTAGGTGGTGATATGTTGAAGCTTTAACTGATGTAATATCTTTCCTTAATTCCTCCATTATTGGTGATGGAGTGGTGTCTGGTTCTTTTTTTGGTACTTGCTTTGATGTCTGTGTTTGACTGTCTACCATCAAAGGCTCATCATCTGATGTGTCTGTGTCGTTAGATATTTTTTCTTCTTCCTCCTCGATCTCTGCCTGGTTCCTAATGCAAATATCGTGCAATGTAATTTTCTTCTTTTTATACCAGAGCTTCATGAATTTTTTTTGCAGATTAAAATTGACAGTATCAACGGATTCCATCCAAGGATGTCCCAAAACAACATCCACAACAGCCATATCTGAAGCATAAAAGTCATAATGCAACACATACTTATCCATAGAAGTCTTCAAATCTTTATAAATTTGAACATCTTCATTATCAACCTGTGTGTTTTCAATATGCTTTGCTGGAACTTGCAATTTTTTAGCCAAATTCACATTGATACAATTATGCTTGCAACTAGGAATGATAGACACAACGATGTTTTCTTTCTGAATACTTCCATTAACTTGTAATATGGAAATATTAGTAGAAAAGAAGTCTTTATGTCTCTTAATGTCCTTCTTTCCGGCTTTAGACCACTTGTCCAAAATGACTTTTTCAAGTTTTTTCTCGGGAAGTTTCCTCACTGCACTGTCAAGTGAGGTCCACCATTTATTTGCCTCATCTTTCAGATGAAGCCCTATGGAGCATATCCAAAAACTTCGGTATTGAGCCTTGAGATGTTGTAAAAAATCTTCAATAGTAGGACCATCATCTTTTCCTGTAAACTTCATGTTGCAAGAATCCATAAAATAAAGTAAGGGTTTTGAAGAAAATCACTTACTTTGGAAAAAATTTAAAATGGACATTACTTGGTCAATATAACTCAGAATCCTTCATATAACCTGTTTTCGAAAATGGAATAGCCATTTTGCATCTAACCATATGACTAAAATCCCAATCTAGGCACTCTGGAAACACAGATTTGCGCTCCAACTGTCCCGGCGTCACAAAATTTCTGAAAAAATGGTTGATTTTAAATCATTGATAACTCCCTCATCCGGACTCCAATTTGACCGATTTTTTTTTTGAAATCGGGTGATTTTTCAAGGGGAGCTCAGATCTGTAATTGGTTGTCTGATATTGTGCACCATAATCTACTAAAAATGTCAGGATATCCGCCGTACACAAATTTCCGTCAGAAACATTTCTGCAACACAACTGAATTTAAATCAGGGATATCACCCTTATCCGGACTTCGATTCGACTGATTTTTTTTTTTGAAATTGGGTATTTTTCCGTAAGGAATCCAGATCTGATATTTATTTCTGAAAATTTTTCGCCAAATTTTCCAGATCTGTCCTACAAACTTGCTGCCCAAAAAATTCCTGCAAAAAAATGAAAAAACAAATCTCCAAACTCTGCCCAAGAAAGTGCTCTGATACCACTTGTAGTAGATCTGACAAGAAAATGTATAAAAATGGAAAATATGCCCAAGAAATAACACCATTGAAGATAGAACTTCAATTCTTCATTAATATCAAAACTCTTAAGGTAGGGCAACACCATACATTCACTCTTTAAGGAAGGAGATTACTCCACAAGCCATATGCTTGCGCATACAATAATCCTTGACATCCCTCAATGGAGAGTCTCTAGCCTCTATATAGGTTTCATATATGCAATACCATGGGTAGTTACCATGGGTCTCTCAATACCATACATCCAATACAATGGGCTTATCACTTTATTCCCTAGCTACATGTGGTCCCTTACATAATGTGGGTTAACCACTTTATTTATTAACTATGGCCCATTTATTTATCATTATTATATTATTACATCATATTATTCCCTTGGGTACCTCCCTCTGTACCCTATATTATCCCCTCTAGGTACACTACATTAATGTTGTGTAACCAGCGCCAAAAATAGAAGAAAAGAGATATCAACGCCTTAGAAACAAGCCACTTTGAGGGGGCAACCTCCAATACATATACACTGGAATGCACTATTGATGATACAAATGAACAAAACCTCCTTCTATATATAGGAGTCCATGGGGCCACAATATAATCCTAGTGGGCCACAATGTAATCCTAGCCGACCTGACAATAATAATGTAAGGGCACAAGAATAACAATATGGGGGTTACAGGGGTACAACAATAACAATAAGTGGGGCTACACTAACATAATAAGGGACTACACTATTAATATAGGGACTTAACATGCCCCTCTCCTTCAAACTAGTGTTGTCCTCAACGCTTGATTATTTCTTGATGCTTCTGTATAAAATTTTCATCCTCCCATGTGGAATCTTCTACAGGAAAGTTCTTCCACTTGCTGAGATACTCTGAAATTGATCGTACTTGTCGAGTTCTTGTTTTTGTGACTGCTTCAGAACTTCTTTCGATGTGATTTTGATATTCCTATTGTTTCATTAGATTTTGCACCAAAGTTAGGTTATCCTTTGAGAGTTGGAGAACTTGTTGTTGATGCTGGATGTCATCCTCCACTAATTTATCATCCATATTAGCTATCATTTTATCCTTCAAACCATCCAACTTAGCTTCCATTTCTTCTTTTAAACCATCTATGTCAGCTTCGGTTGCTCTTCGTAAGATTGAAATTTGTTGCACTTGGTACCGTAATTTTGATATCTCATACTGCAATTCTTCCACTTCATGCATCATAGTATAGATTTCTGAGGGCTTAATGGGTGTTGAATTCTTTTTAGGAGGCATTTCAGAACACAATACTGAAATATATGCTCAATAGGCCCTTGAAATCACTTCAAACTGATTTTTCAAACAAGATTTATGCAATTTAGGAAAAATAATACACACCTTTTACTTGCTTTTGAGGAGCTCGATATTGGAATTGGATTATCTCTGTGATTGCGACTCTTCAATATCTGAAATTCAGCACTGAAGTATCCCTCTGAATTCTCTTTTGAATGCCATAGGTTTGACTTGATTTGGATTCTCCAAGACAAATTTATGTCTAATATCCCACAATGACCTAATTATGGGGTGGTTCAGTATAACGAACTTGTATGACTTTCCACATGTCATTGTTTCATCCTTCACCTCTAAAATTGATAGCCAAGAAACTACAGTCCGTTTTATTGTGACCACTTTTCACGGCACTCCAATCTGATGCTCAAAGAGAGAGTTATTGAAATTTTCCCACGATCACCTTTTTGAGATGAAATTCAGGAGCCTGAAAAGGCACTACCTTCCACAGATCATATCTCCAAAAATTTTGCGAACCAAGCTTTGAAATTTTTTGACGAATTTCCTCAGGATTTCAGCTTCGCACCATACGAATTTCAGACTCTGAACCTTCGTACAAAAAAAGTTATAGCGAAAATGCCACGATGACCTATTTAGAAGCCTGAAAAAAGACCTAACTTCCACAGATGATATCTCCGCAAATATTGCGAACCAAGCTCTGAAATTTTTAGAAAAGCTTCATCAGGATTTCGGCTTTGCACCCTAAAAATTTCAGCTTCTGAAACTTCGTAGAAAAAAAGTTATAGCGAAAATTCCACGATGACCTGTTTGGAGCAGCGAAACCCTAGAATCCAAACCTCTGATACCAAATGTTGTGTAACCAGCTCCAAAAATAGAAGAAAAGAGATATCAACGCCTTAGAAACAAGCCACTTCGAGGGGGCAACCTCCAATACATTACATAAATGAACAATTCTTGGATGATACAATTTACAAAACCTCCTTTCTATATATAGGAGTCCATGGGGCCATAATGTAATCCTAGTGGGCCACAATGTAATCCTAGCCGACCTAACAATAATAATGTAAGGGCACAATAATAACAATATGGGGGTTACAAGGGTACAACAATAACAATAAGTGGGGCTACACTAACATAATAAGGGACTACACTATTAATATAGGGACTTAACATGCTAAAAAATTGCAACTTGAACAGACAGTAGTTTGGGACAACAAACAATGGTTTGAAAATCAAACTGAATTTTTGGACAAGAAACTCAGTGTGGACAGCAAAATGATATTTTGGGACAACAAGGTGAAATTTCACTCAGACTGAACTTTTGGGACAACAAGGTGTGCTGGAAAGTTCATTTCTCCATTTTCTTGGTTTTGTAAATTTTGGATAGCAGCCATGGCCATGTTCTTAAGGATAAAGGACAGACTGGATGGGATATCCAACTATGCCGTTTGGAAGGACAAAATTCATAGTGTTTGAGAAGGCAACAGTTTGGGACATAGTGTGGCAAGAGGTTGTACCTCCTACTGCTGCAGATGAACTTGTTGAATTCACAAAAAATAATGCAAAGGCAAAAACGATTTTGATGGACTGTGTGAAGGATCATGTGGTTCCTCAGGTAAGAGGAAACACGTATGCATATCAGATGTGGACAGCTCTAACCACTCTCTATCAGAGTACCAATGAGAGTTGGAAGATGGTACTCAAAGAACAATTGAAGAACATCAGGATGACAAAGGCTAGAAGTGTAGTTCATTATCTTGGCAGGGTCAAACTGGTACGTGATGATTTGGCTACTATTGGTGAGGTAGTTACGCCCACATAGTTAGTCAGGATAGTCGTAGCGGGACTTCCTATGTCTTGGGAGGTCTTTGGAGATATTGTTACCTCTAGGGAGAATCTTCCCAATTGGGACAGATTCTGGGATGATTGTGTGCAACATGAAATATGAAAGACTAGCAGTGGTGGGGTGAAGATAGCAGATGAGGAGGATGTAGCCTTGACAGCTAGGGGGAAGAACAAAGGGAAGGCAAAGAAAGGGGCCTCATAAGATGGGGCTAAGGGAAAGGAGAAGAAGAAGAAGAAGAAAGATACGGATATGTCCAAAGTCAAATGTTGGGCATGTCAGAAGATGGGACATTATGCTCCTATGTGTCCTAAGAGGAAAACAAGGAGAAGAAGGGTACGACAGCTTCAATAGAGGTGGAGCAGTTCGCTTCACAGTTTGATAGGGACTTTGCATTTATTACTTCTACATCTAGTAGGAGTACATCATCCGATGTGTGGTACATAGATAGCGGGGCTTCTCGCCATAAGACAGGTGCACGGGAGTTCTTTCAGAGCTTGCAGAGAGGGCACTTGATATTGAGATTGTACTAGGAGATGACCGCACTGTGAGAGTTGTTGGTGTGGGGACTGTGACCTTTGAGAGGGAGTCTTTGCCTCCTTTGAAGGTCATGGATGTTTTGTATGTTCCAGGGATGAAGAAGAACTTGATTTTAGTGTCTGCTATGGAGGAGAAGGGGTTTGACATCACTTTCTCAGGAGGGTAGGTATTGATGCATCCCAGCGGAGCTTCCATCACTTCGGCCAAAGTGATTGGAGTACGCTCTAGGAAACTATATAGGTTCAATTTTCAGTCGGCAGGAGCATTGGTGAGTAGCACATCTGGTAGCACTCACACTAGTACCAGCAGTAGTAGAGACTTGTGCGAGTTATGGCACCGGAGGATAGCATATATGCATCTTCGAGCTTTGAGAGTTTTGAGGGAGATCACTACTGGAGTTCCTGATTTCAATGTCGAGCATTATGAGGTCTGTAGAGGGTGTGCTTTGGGCAAGTACACCAAGTTACCATTTCCAGTGAGCGACAACAGATCTACAGGTATACTAGACTTGATTCATATTGATGTTAGTGGTTGTATGACTCATGTGTCCTTGGGTGGTTATGAGTATTATGTTACATTCATTGATGACTACTCTAGGAGGACTTGGATATATTTCCTGAAAACCAAGGGTGAGGTCTTCAATCGCTTTAAAGAGTCAAAGCTCTTGTGGAAAAGTAGACAGGTAGGAAGATTCAGGTCTTAAGGTCAAACAATGGTGGTGAGTACAACGATGGTGGGTTTTCTGACTTCTGTGCACAGGAGGGCATTACGTGAGAGTTCATGGTTCCTTACAACCCCCAACAGAATGAGGTGTCTGAAAGGAACAAAATAGCTATTGTTGGGGCTGCTAGAGCGATGATTCATGATCAGGGGTTGCCTTTGTTTTTGTGGGATGAGGCCTACAATACTGCTGGTTATCTTCAGAACAGGAGTCCTCATAGAGTATTGGGGAACATGACTCCGGATGAGGCCTTCACTGGAGAGAAGCTTCATGTGGGACATCTTCGTATCTTTAGATGTCTCACATATTCTTATATCCCCAAGGAGCAGAGGACGAAGTTGGAACCCATTTCAGAGAAGGGTATCTTTATGGGTTACAGCGAGACTTCGAAGGCCTATCAGATCTTCATTCCTTCTAAATGGAGAGTGGTGATTAGGAGGGATGTGAAGTTTGAGGAGGAGAGGCCCTATCAGAGATCACGGGAGTATGATGAGAGAGAGTCACAAAGTTCTCCTTAGCAGGGAGGTCAGGTACAGGGAGCAGGACCTCAGGGTTCTGAATTGACTAGTAGAGGAGGTACTTCAGTGTAAGTGACATCAGGGGCACCAGTGGTGAGTTCACCGAGCACTTCTTTAGGGAGTTGACTAGTACAAAGTTCACATGGCACTTCAATTGACACAGGCACATGTTCTTCGAGGATAGGTGTTGGTACAGGCACACCAGGGTCAGTTGGTAGACCTTCAGGTTCACTAGATTGGGGGGTAGAGGATGAGGTTCCCTATGGGGAAGCTTCTTGAGGGAAGAGGAGGCCCAAGTGGCTTCAAGACACCTTGAAGGAAGCAGAGTCTGTTGGTCCTTCGAAGAAGGTGAATAGGGAGACTGTGCCACCTGAGCGGTTTTGTAGTTATTTAGCCAAGGCTACCAACATTGTTGACTCTCAACCTACTAGCTATGAGGAGTCTGCCAGCCAGGAGGTATGGAGAGAGGCTATGGTGGAGGAATATGCCTCTATCATTAAGAAGAATGTCGTGGAGGTGGTGCCTAGGCCTGAGGGCAAGTCAGTTGTGACTTCTAGGTGGCTCTACAAGATCAAGCATGCTGTGAATGGTAGCATTAAGAAGTTCAAGGTGAGGTTTGTGGCTAGAGGGTTCTCACAGATAGAGGGAGTTGACTATGATGAGACTTTCGCTCCCGTAGCTCGGTACACTTCTATCCGGTCCCTTATTTCTAGTACTGCAGAAATGGGTTGGCAGATCCATCAGATGGATGTGAAGACCACATTTCTGAACGGAGTTATAGAGGAGGAGGTTTATGTTGAGCAGCCATAGGGCTTTGAGGAGGTACTTGGGCGAGAGACCCATGTATGCTAGTTGAGGCGAGCACTCTACGGAATTAAGCAAGCTCCGAGAGCTTGCTATTCGAGGATTGATACTTATTTGTAGGAGATGGGTATCACAAAGAGTGATGCAGATCCGAACCTATACTACATTGTTGTAGGGGATGATCTGCTCATTCTTGTGCTATATGTTGATGACTTGCTCATTAATGGGGTAGAGAGACTGATTAGTGGTTGCAGGGAGAATCTTGCTATGGAGTTCGAGATGAAGGACATTGGGCTGATGCATTACTTTTTGGGGCTTGAGGTGTGGCAGGAGGAGGGGCATATCTTTCTGGGGTAGGGGCAGTATGCTGTGGAAGTGTTGAGCAAATTTCACATGGCAGACTGTAGACCCATGTCTACACCTATGATCACCAACTGGAGGAAGCTTCATGCTTCAGATTCTAGTTTGGTGGATCCCACATTATATAGGCAACTTATTGGGTCCTTGATGTATCTGGTCAACACTAGGCGGTATATATACTTTGCAGTGAACACGCTTAGCCAGTTCATGGTTGAGCCCAAGAGGGTGTTGAAATGTGTAACTAGGTCGGTTTTCATGTTGACTATGTAATTATGTATATATGTAAAGAAGATGTCAAAGATAATAAAATGTATTTTTGGTGTACTTGATTCATGGGTTTCATGAGTAAGATTTTTTTGTAGATAGACTTCTTCTTGATGTCTACTAGGTTTGAGTTTTCTAGGCATAGAATATAATTATGTGTCATGTATATATATGAAGGAATCTTTCATCAATATATGCTCCAGAAGCCTTTTATCACATCCAAGATTTTATGGAAGAATTGCCTACAAACCGACCTCTGTCAAATGCTGGAAAAAGAAGTTATTATAAAGTTGTTCATGTCGGCCTACAAGCCTAATGACAGGTCGGCCTAAATGCTGAGCTATTACCTGTATATATACCCCTGTTCCTGCAGACAATAGGCAAACAATTTGAATGCGGATTCTTCTGAAATTGCGGACAAGTGTGGGTTAGTTCTGCAGACTGTTTTGGAAGGGAATAATTGGACAACACTAAAGTTACATTGCTGATAATAGAAGGACGTTAGGACAGATCTACCGTAGGAAAATATAATCAGACAATATTGAAGTTACATTGCGGACAATAGAAGGACGTTAGGATAGATCCACCACAGGAAAATTTTGATAACACCGAAATTGCAGTGCGGACATCAGGATAGATCAATCGCAGGTAAATTTGCGGATACACCACAACAACTAACTGCAGACAAGTCAGAGAATTAGGGCAACACACAAATGCAGATAAAGGTTAACTTATGGATGCGGAATTGAAGGAAGTTACTGAATAGAAAGAGAACAGTTTGCGGATAATCAATAACAGTTTGTAATAGCAAGGTACAGTGAAGTTTAGGGAACAGATCTAATTGGTTGATATACATAGTTAAGGACTGTGATGTCAAGATCAAATTAGCAAGGGTTGAGACAATGATCATAAAGATAAGCGACATCAATAGTGAGGAAGGTAAATCCTTGATTTACCTTCCCACAGTTAAAGCAATTCAAATACAAACATACACAAGGTGAAGATCAAGGTTCTAGAAGCAAATCTAGGTCTAGGGTCTAAGTTTGGGTCATAGTACTTGTCATTTGAAGATCGATAAGAAGAATTCTTTACGGGTTTTCCTCTCTAAGAGGGAGAGGTTTTGCCCTGGCTCTAGGAGCCTAACTTTCGTATCTTGTGCTCTTTGATAATTGACTTGATGAAAGATTAACTAAACGAAAATAAGAGAAGACATAAGTATCATAAGTAAGGTCACAAGTAATTATCAAGAAGAGAATTTGTATTAACCTACAACCCTCCAAATTCTCAACAGAGGGTGCACTGGGTAGCTGCAAAGCACATTCTTAGCTACGTCCAGGGAATTGTTGATTATGGTTTAGACTATAGGCGGGGAGATGGAGTGAGGTTGGCAGGTTACATAGATTCAGATTAGGTAGGGAGTGCTTCTAACACGAAAAGCACTCCAAGGTGTTGCTCCGGATTGGGTTCGGCAGTTGTGTCGTGGTTCAGTCGAAAGCAAAAGTCAGTTGCTTTGAGCTCTTCTGAGGCTGAGTATATGGCCACTAGCTAGGCTAGTTGTGAGTCCATTTGGATTTGCAAGTTATTGTATGGTCTATTTGATTAGCAGTTGAGACCAACAATTATTCACTATGATAATCAAAGTTGCATTAAACTCACGGAGAATCCAGTGTTTCATGATAAGTCAAAACACATTGACATCGGATATCATTTCATCAGGGACTATGTTCAGAAGGGGGTAGTGAAGTTGGAGTATATATCGACAGATGAGCAGGTGGTTGATGTTCTCACGAAGTCCTTGCCAAGAGGCAAGCATGTCCATTTTAGGGACAAGATGGGTGTGGTGAAAAACACTTTCCTCGGTAAGAGGGAGTGTTGATTTTTAATGTACCTTGGACAAGTGGTTTCCCATGGGTTAGTCTCCACCTAGGGAAAAGTGTCCAAAACCTAAGTGTGACTTTATAAAGTGAAAGTGACTTTATAAGTGGTAAAGTCAATATTAAATTATAAAGTGAAAGTGACTTTATAAGTGGTAAAGTCAATGTTAAATTATAAAGTGAAAAGTGATTTTAGACATAAAGTACAATGTGGGTACTTTATTTAATGGGTGAGTTAAAAAATAGAAAGTGAGAATTAAATGCACATTTATTCTCATCCCTTGATCTAAATGAATTTGAGCCATTAGATCTTAGGGTTGCCCAAAAGTCATTTAGGGAAACAAAAGGGGGAAAAGAAAAGAGAGACTGCATTCATTCATTCTTCATGAGCAGATTGGAGAAAGGAGTCTGAGAGCTGGAGAAAAGTTTTGAAAGAGAAATTTGTTGCAGCAAGTTGAAGGAGTGATTTCTGGGGAAAGCTGAGCATGAAAATCAAGGCATAGAAGACAAAAGAAGGTACAGTACGAACATAATTTAATGTTGGGAGCTCCACGCAGTTCGAGAGCAATTTTTGAGCAAAAAAAAAAGAAAAAAATCCATACAGTCCGTACAGTGGTACGAAATCCGTACAGTGTAGTTTGCGTTCGTTCAATACAGTTCAAGCTTCAAGTGGGCATGGAAATCGAGGCAAAGTGGGCAAGGTTTTCAAGGAGTTTTGGGATGAAGAGATAAATTGCTTTTTGCTGTTTTGTTTTGTTTGCAAATGTATTTTTCCTGAACTTGAAATATAAATAAATTTGAAGAGCTCTCTAGTAGGTTTTCCCCAGAGAAGATTGAAGGGGTTTTGCGTGGGTCTAAGTTGACCAAAGATTTGTGTGTATTTATTTGTGTTGCTAGTCTGTTTATATCCATATTGAGTTTCAGCATGTGTTGACAGTCCTATGTGTTTTAATCTGAAAATTTCATTTCGAGAATTCTATATGTTGAATGTAAGTTTATGGGAAAGGGCATTTAACTGAATGGGAGTGATGACATGAAATTAAAACCAGGTTGGGATTGCAGGAAACTTTTTAGTCATAAAATTTCAACATAAACCAATAAGAGAAAAGGGGTCTTAATGTTAATTGTTGTAAGGGCTAGATTTTTCTTTTCTGTAGATAATTGTATTCTTTTTCCTTAAATATTTTTAATAGTTTACATCACATTCACCCCATAACATCATATAAACATGAGCAATTATGTAAAGAGAAGAACAATGCAGTGGAACAATAAACAACAACAGAAGAAAAGCATGCACATATAGGGACACCGAGATTTAGGTTAGTTACCAGGGAGAAACCCCACAATGGGGAAAACCCAACTAGATTCTTCTTTGATTAGATATTCATTGATTGTTCAACAAAGATACAAAGTATAATGATAATGAGATATAAAAATCATTTTAGGCCTCCTAGGGCCAATCCAAGTCAGTTCACAACTACGTTTGTGAACTGAACGAGACAAGTTCAAGAGAGCTGCTATCATAACACTATCATATACAATATCATATCTGCCATACAAACACTGTCGCATCTGTCATCCATAATGTAATTGCTAATGTCATGGACTCTGTAAGATCATTGTTATGCATCACACATCATGACATGGTCATTGCTTTTGTCAGACATGGTCCTTTATCAAATTCATTGTAATAGCCAGTAAAGGGGGTTGTTATCTTACTGTCATCATAAAGCATTGTCATATAGACCATTGAAGTACATCATAATATCATTTCCATTATTAGGGTTCTAAGACAAGATTCAATCACTGCCCTGTCATCGTTCACTGTTAAGATTACTGATTTTCTACATACAGTAACATTACCACCACACAGGGTCTTTGCCATATCAAGAGTATACTGCCATGTAGATCTCTCAAAGTCACTACCATATATATATATATATATATATATATATTGATCACTGTTATGTCCTACTCATTGCCATATCAAGATCACTTCATGAATTAAAATTACTTTCACATATTAACTATCATAGGGACATCATAGTCATGTTTCACTGATATGTATAGATCACTGTCATCGGTTTAATATAGATCACAACCATGTCTCTAAATTCATATCTCTAGTTCATAGTAATATAGATCTCAACTATACTCCAAATCTCGAATCATAGAGATGACAATATCACTAAGACAAACAACATGAACCGTAGAGAAGACAATACAAGTCACTTAGAGTAAACAATGCAAGTCATAAAAGTGAGTCATAGAGTTAAGAAATACTAGCCACAAAAATATAATGAGTCACAGAATATAAGTGAACCTCCACAACAAATGCGAATCATGGTGATAGAAGAGCAAGCCATTGTAGTTCATTTGCGAGCCTCAAAGATCACTATATTGCAAGCCTCAGAGCCACTATTATAGCAAGCCTCAGATCAACTGTTATGCGGGCCTTAAATCCTTTATTGTAGCATTCCTTAAATCCACTGCTATACGAGCCTTAAATCCATAATAATGCGAGGCTTAGATCCACTGTTGTGCGTGCCTTAGATCCATTGCTATACGAGCCTCAAATCCATAATAATGCGAGGCTTAGATCCATTGTTGTGCGTGCCTTAGATCCACTGTTATACGAGCCTCAAATCCATAATAATGTGAGCCTTAGATCCACCATACAAACCACATAATTAAGAGGCTAATGTGAGTTGCCTCAGATGCGAGTTTCCCTTAGATGCGAGTTTCCTTCTCATTCTGAATGGAGTATAGATGCCTTATTTATAGTTGTTTTCATGTATGAAAGGTCACATCCATTAGAGTTAGGCTGACATGAGAAGTCGACTTGTGAGTTGGAGGAAAACCATAATTCAATCTTGAATTTGCTCAAAAATATTTTTCCACAAACTTTAATGTATGCTTGCCCAAATTGATTTTGTGCCTTATAAAATAATAATGAGAGACGTGCCCAACACACTAATACTAATATTTCTTTTGGGGCGAGATGGGCTTCCTTTAGAGGAAATTCATCCCGAAGCTGCTCAAAATTCAACACTTAAAACCCTCTAAGAGTCTCAGCTCAAAAATAAAAAAGATCCACAATCCATGATGAGAAAAATGATTCTTCTCTCTCCTTTTCATAGATTCCCTTTTGGGTCTTCCCTCCTAATTTTAAATTGAGGGGCTAACCAATTTCGCTCCATTTTGCGCCAAATTTGGCTTTAATCACAAGTTTTCCCCCAATTACCCCAAATTATCCAATGTTAGACCAATAACATCAACTAATGGGTTCCTCCCTTTAGCCTACATAGTTAGATAGGCTATTTTGTCCTTCCTTGGGCAAATTAATTAGAAGAGGACATTACAAATGAAAAGATTTTTCCTTGACTTCGAGATGAGCTCAATGAAGAGAAAGAAGCTTAGACTTCAGATCATGAGGAGGTGGACTCAACCCCTCCCTGACAATAACACCAAAGATGTTGTAAAATCTAGCAAGCCCAATTTGAAGCCTCGTTGGGTGGGGTTAGACCTTATGGAAATAAAAGAAATGGTTGCCACTATCACCTCAACAATCTTCTCTTGCTCTTTAGTGGTATTCAACTGCAAGGGAGGCTTCCCTAGATCATGTAAATGATATTCTATTGCTATGGCTCATGGTGATGAATGAGAGGTCTATAATATTGGATAGAGTACTGACAATGCGTAGAAAGGCCTAAATGTTCTATACTAAGGTTCAAATACTCTATGCATAGACTAAAAATAAGGCTGTTATAAGTTAAGGTTTAATTAATATGCAATAATGAGGTGCACAATGTCATATAATAGAAAATGAAAAGGTCTTCCCTTAATAACAAGGGAGCAAAGGCCTTCCAATAGAGACTAAGGTTAGGGTAGGAAATTAATTTTTGTGGTTATTAGGTATGCATAAACAACGTAAAGATGGATGACATCATCCTTAAATGAGGAAGATTTTTCATGCACTATGCTATATTTTTCCCTTATACAATTTATAAATGTAATTCTTAACTTATGAGCCACAAACATCCAGTCAAAATTCACTTTTATGCATAAGTCTACCCTAGAAACCCTAGAGGCTAACCCTAGACATGTTAGAATGAGAGAAAGAAGATGAAATTAAATAAAATTTATAGTTGATCAACACACGAATGATTAGTGCCTTATCCTACTACGGTTGAATGGATTCTTTTTTGGTTGAAAGTTAAGGGAAAGACTTTGATGGATGGCTAGGGTGTCCACTTTTAAAGCCCTAACTATTATTCTTGTGAGGGGAGAAATTAAATGTAGGGAATGCACATTTAGAGTTTCCCTATAGGCATTAAAGAGAGCAATTTTACTTGCAAAAATGTATTAAGATTCCAACAATAATTAACCATTTAGTCATGGAACAAATAGAAACCCTACTTCATAAATTCAACATGCAAAATATCAATAAAGCATTAAACTTACAAAATCCTTCACAAATGCACTTCTTTCAATCCCATAATAACATCTCCATTCAAAAATCGATTCCACGAGAAAGGCAAACGAATAAAAGGTCACATCTTGCCCATAGTAGGAAAAATGACTACCTTGCACTCTCTTGGAGACGAAGATAATAGAATGTGTTATGATGAAATGAAATGGGTGAAGTCGTCTCTATATATATGAGACTTAACTCCCTCATTTTTAGAACAATAAAAGTAAGAAGCCCTAATTACAAGTTTACTTTGAGTGTTCTGTAGGAGAGATGCTACAAGCCAACCTCATAGCTCAAAAACTTAACCATAGATGCCATAAATGTCCACAAGCGTGGGAGAAAAACTTCCTTCACTATGACATTGTCCTCCAAATGAGCTCTAAATGCCACGAGTGTCAAGTGGGCTAATGAGTAATCCATACTCCAAGATGTAGCTCTAAATCATAGGCATGGCTCTAAAGTGCTTCCATACCAAGTCGGTATCTCCATGGTGCCCAACATCACCCTCTAAAGGGCGAGAGGGGTGACATGATACTCTCCTACTCAAGTGTTGGGGCTCAAAAGTGATGTACAAGCCATCCCTTGTCATGACAAGGATAACTTTCATCATATGAGCTCCAAAACAAGCAATTCCCATCCAGCCGTGTCAAGGCTAGCCTAGGGGCGTCTTGTGTCCACTGAGCACATCATCAATATCTCCAACACCAAGTCTCATGGGTTCAACGTTTTAGCATTTGGGGGTACCTCAGAGTGTCAACTTTCAAGTACCATGTGAGGTCACCAAGTAGCCCAACACTCTACTCTGGTTAGGCAATATTACATCAACAAGGTCACATCCTCTCTTTGGAATGGGAAAAACCACCTCTCCAATATTGTTGACAATGACGATAGTCATCTCTCAAGAGGCCTATGTTGATGTGACAAAACCACTAGACAAAATCCTCTAAACATAAGTAAAAGTCAACAATCATTAGGTACGTTAATTTTAGATGCATCATAGTGGAGCATACTTAATGTTGGGGGCACAATAATACTTCACACAAAGCTCACCTTCAAATGTCTAACTAGATCAAGTCCCGTAAACAAGCTACCTCCTTGTGTTAATGATGGTTAGATGGATAACCCTATGAGGTGTTTCCAACAGCAGAGGGAATCGACATTTTCCAAGTTAGCCCATAATGTGAGAATTCCAAGTCTGGAATCCTGCTGCAACCAACTGAAAATTCTTCACCTACTTGTATTTCAATGAACAAGTTATTTACGATGTTCTACTGTAAATACTGAAGCAAATTACTACTGCAACCTTCACTTAATAAATTAAATATTTTGAAACAAGAAACTGAGCAATAAAGAAAAACATCACACAGAACACCGTTGTTTTTGGACAAACGTCCCCGGAAAAACCCAATGCGAGAAAACCAGTGCAACAAATCTGAGGGTTTTATTATTAAGCAATAGTAATTTCTGAATACATCTTTAAATGTCTCTCCGGACAACTCAGTTATAGAGAATATCACTGACAGAAATATTAGTGAGGTTTTCTCACACTATCACTAGAAAATCTGGCTGATCCAACCACTGAATGAGATGCCTCTGCGCTGTCCCAGCGTCAACCCTTCTGGGTACTGCGTCACTCAATTTGTGGATCGATCTGCTCCCCAGAATCTTCGATCTCAGCCTCCCGGTCTCGCACCCCGGCTCTCAGCTTTTGAAATCGATTCTTCAGCAATTCTTCGAATTTCCTCTTTTCCCTCTGCATAGCCCTGCGTGGCTCTGCGTCTACCTCTCTAGCTCTGCGTTGGAGCTGTTGGATCTCTGTTTGCCCTCTCTGCTGATGATTCTTCGACCGAGAAAGATTTCTCTACGGACATTGTCTCTGCCCCTCTCTACAAAAGATCTCTAGATCGAAGTTTCTCCCTGAGCACTGCTCACTAAAGAAATCGATCTCTTGATCCTCTCATTGTGTTTTCAAATGGCCCTCAAGCCTTCCTTAAATAATCTTCTCGTTGACATTCAACGACCCAGATTAAAAGTTAATCTATGGCTAAGATAATTTTGGCTTGATCCTCGTCTTCTTCTAGAAGTTACACCCATAGTTTAGATTAATACCCATTAATTATTTTAATTTCCTAAGTTTAGAGTTAGGATCTCATTAAAGATAATTAATTTATTAAATAAAACCATCTTTGGGTGGAATTTCCCCAAACGATTTCTGGGTTATTTGGAATACATGTGTCTAAGCCTCTCCTCAAAATTTGAGACTTAGAGCACATCCGATGCTACCTCAAATCAACACTCCCTCTTAGCGAGGAATGTGCTCTAACAATACACCTTGTTGCATACTGCTCTGACTCTGAAGCATCTCCCTCTGCGCTGCTAATGTTTGACATGCTGCCCACCAACTATTGCGTTGGTACTGCAACTGTACTGCTGCTAACAGTGTCACTGTCAACACTGCATCCGTACTACAACTCCCTCTCAAGTGCTGCATCTGTGTTGCTGCTAGCACTGCCACTGCTAATTGTGCACTTTAACTAAGATGTTGAGAGAAGCAACTGAAAAATATCCCAAATTTGAACAAGTGTTCAAGATGCATCTCGATGTTGAAACTCTGACTGCCGCTAGTCCCACCTTGTCCCTCTGAAGCTATTGCGCTGCTGTTGATACTGCACTGTGCCTCTCTACACTGTTGCAACTCTGCACTGCGCTGCTCAGACTTAGCGCTCTAACCATTGCATCTGTCGCTCCAACACTCCTTTGCACCAACTGAAAACTCCTCCAGCTTGCTACTACTTATCTTGGGCTCCCGTAGCAAGGTCGTGATCCAAGAGGTGGACTCCTTAAGGATCCTGCCCAATATGGCACACTAGAGTCTTATACTCCTCCTCCTCTTGGATCTAGAGTCCCACTGTCTCCTTTCAAGCCTAGTCCCTGGCTGGGATCCTTCCTCTCTTTGCAACTCGTACTAGACAACTCGCTTTGCCTCCGACAACTGGAAGTCGGTCTGCTGCCCAAATCTTCATTTTGGCTAATTCATATGACCTATTTTGACAATCTCGTACGATTAGCCTTGCAGAGCTGTAAAATTATGGAAACTCAAAACTGGAGGAAAAAATGATCTCGCCAAAATGTCGAATGCCTCCTCTCTCCTCTGCGCCACTGTTGATTGGCTCTACACATTCCTTGTTGGAGTAAGAAGATCCGCTCCCAGCTACTATTGCTCTGTAGCATGAAATCAAATTCCTTGATTCAAAATTCTATGAGGAAGAAATTCCCTCAATGTCATGCAACACACTGGCTGCCATCTTTGCCGTCTGAAAATGTCGCATTTGATCCTTCTCTTTCTCCTCTACACACCGCTGGACTGGCTTACGCACTCCTTGTTGGAGGTGGTAAATTAGCCACCCAACTCTGTTGCTCACATCTCGAAAAATAGAATTCCCCGGCTAGGAATTCCCTGAGGAAGAAAATTCCTTCTCTTTGATTCTTTTCTTCCTTTTGATGACTTTTTGCCCAGCAAAAGAGGATCTGCCTGCAGAAAACTACGTCCCACCAGCACTAGCAATGAGGCTTTGTGTTGCTCCCTCTGCAGCGAAAAATCTTTGATCTGGAAGCCCTTCCTCTCTGTCGACTCACTCAGAGAGAGGCTTTCCTCGAAAATTCAGCCCTGCTAGTGTTGGTGCATTAAGTTGACTATTTAAAAGTAATCTTAATATCTACATTAATTATCAACCCAGGGTAAGTCTGTTTATTTCATGAGTGTTCGACAAAGTTTATGCAAGTGAAATCAGAGGTTAACAATTCTGAATCGTTGCAAGAAGTAATATCTAAATCTCGAAGTTCAATCAAGACAATCCTGAAAGCAACTGTGAAATAATTTCAATAAATCAACTTAACTTAATTCTGATTACTTTTATGCAGAAAGCAAACCGAAATGCGAGAATTAAAGAATTCACACTTAACCAGAATCATTAACTGATGTCTATGGAAGTCTATTTAATTAGAAAGGGAATACTGCAGCAATTGAACAACAAGTAACTTATTCACGCTTGGCAATTGAAATTCATAATAACTGATTAACCAAATAACATCACTCGTAATGAACAACAATCATTCACAAATGCTTGAATAAATCTGGTAAATGAAAGAATAATACTCGGGCAGAAAAGTAAAAGCAACTAAGACTTCAAATCAATGGAAAAGCAAATCACTTAATGCTGACGGTAATTGAATTAACTACGATTCTACGAAATACACAAATGATTAATTGTAGAAAGGAGAAAATAAGAATATAACACAGAAAAGCATTAGAGCTCCCAGTGACCGGACCCAGAGCCTCTAGAAGTCTCTGCCAGAAGATATTCAGAACACGATTATGAAGGAACCGCTATCTTTTTCATTAAATACAACCATAAAGATACAACATCACTAAGTGCAAAACTCTGTCTTGAATAAATGCTAATAATGTAAAATTACAACATACAAGAAAAACTCTCCCGTTCTATTTCAATTATTGTGTAGAAATTTTAATAACCAACCTCGGTTTTCAGTTTCTCCTTATTTCTCCCATAAAGTTAAATGCCCATTCCCATAGCCATACATTCAATAGGCTAGAAAAATAAATATTTTTTGAAAACACTAATTTTGAAAATTTCACAATGTTGAAATGCAGAAATAAAAACTCAGAAAAATAAATCAGCCATACAGAATTTTGACACGCTAATTTTTGGTCAATGTGACCCTGGAAAAACCCCCTACAACTCTTGGGGAAAACCAGTTCGAAAGCTCTTCTTATTTATGATAAATGTTTTTACAGTGAATAGTAAAACACAGAAAAAATTACAGCAAATACAAAACCCACTTATCTCAATTTCCATGTCAACCTCCAACATTGAAAATCATGCCAACAACAAAACAAAAAATTACAGAAAAAATACAGCAATAAATGTTGTACTTTCCGCTTAGGAAAATGTGCCCAGATTTCTGCTTGTACGGACAGTACAACAGCTCTCTCCATTTCCGTGCCCAAAAAAGTTGCCTCGAAAACTGTGCCCTTTTCTACTAAATCTGCTCGAAAACAGCACTTTACTTGCCTTGGAAAACGTGCTAAACAGTGTTTATGGATTTTCTGCCTTGGTAAACGTGCCAATAAACGCTGCTGTACGGAAATGCTGCCTTGGGAAATGTGCTCTCTTGCTGTATGGATTTTCTGTGTAGCTATGTTGCTCTCCCTTTGCTCAGAAATTTCTCTTCAGCGTTCTCTCCTCCTCTCTCAATCTGCTCATGAAAGAATGAATGACCTTTTCCCTCCTTTTTCTGCTTTAACCTAACTCTAAGTGACTTTTGGGGAATCCCTAAATCTAATGGCTGAGATAGCTTTAGATCTAGGGCTGAGATTAAATGCTCATTTAAATCTCACTTTCCTTTTTTTAATTCACCCCACTTTAATAAAGACCCACTTAGTCATTTATTTCCAAAGTCACTTTTCACTTTCTAATTCCACATTGACTTTATTAAAGTCACTTTAAAATTAGACTTTAGTAACTTTATCACTTAAAGTCATTTTTAAATTAGATTTGACTTCATAACTTTATAAAGTCACTTTAGGAGAAAAATTAAATTCTTTTGGACACTTTTCCCTAGGCCAAAGATCAAAGCCTTAGGGAACCACCTGTCCTCCGGTAACTAAATTTCAACACTCCCTCTTACCGAGGAAGGTGTTCCTCACCACACCCATCTTGTCTCTGAAGTAGACATGCTTGCCCCGTGGTAAGGCTTTGGTAAGAATATCTGCAACCTGCTCATCAATGGGAATATACTCAAGCTTCACAGCTCCCTTCTGAACATAGTCTCTGATGAAATGATATCTGATGCCGATATGCTTTGACCTGTCATGAAATACTGGATTCTCCGTGAGTTTAATGCAACTCTGATTATCACAGTAAATCACTGAAGGTCTCAACGGCTGACCAAATAAGCCAAACAACATTTTGCGAAGCCAGATGGCCTCACAACTAGCTAGACTGGCTGCCATATACTCTGCTTCCGCTGAACTCAATGCTACTGACTGCTGCTTCCGGCTGAACCATGACACCACTGCCGAACCCAACCCAAAACAACACCCTGAAGTGCTCTTCCTATCAGAAGCACAACCTGCCCAATCAGAATCAGTGTAACCTGCCAATCTCACTCCATCCCCTTGCCTGTAGTCCAGACCATAATCCACTGTCCCCTGCAAGAAACGCAAAATGTGTTTTGCAGCCACCCAGTGAACCTTCCTAGGCTCACACATAAACTGACTCATCGTGTTGACTGCAAAACAAATATCTGGTCTAGTGTTGACCAAATACATCAATGAACCAATCAGCTGCCTGTACAATGTGGGATCCACCAACTCGGAATCTGAAGCATGAAGCTTCTTCCAGTTGGTGATCATCGGTGTCGACATGGGTCTACAATCCTCCATGTGGAATCTACCAAGGATGTCCACAATATACTTCCCCTGTCCCAGGAAGAAATGCCCATCCTCCTGCCACACCTCCAAACCCAAAAAGTAATGCATCAAGCCAATTTCCT
This sequence comes from Pinus albicaulis, assembly GCA_034641835.2. Taxonomy (NCBI): domain Eukaryota; kingdom Viridiplantae; phylum Streptophyta; class Pinopsida; order Pinales; family Pinaceae; genus Pinus; species Pinus albicaulis. The sequence goes on along the minus strand of CM076571.1, from coordinate 376,424,941 downwards.
TCATCTTGAACTCCGATGCAAGATCTCTCTTACAGCGCTCTATGAGTCTCTTTACACTCGTAATTTCCAAGTCATCCACATACAACACCAGAATGAGAGGCTCCTCGCCTATCACAATAAAGTAAAGGTTCAGATCTACATCACTCTTTGTGAAACCCATCTCTTGCAAGTATGTATCTATCCTGGAGTACCAAGCTCTGGGAGCTTTCTTTAGGCCATAAAGGGCCTTATTCAGTCTGCACACATGGGACTCCTTCCCATGCACCTCAAAGCCCTGTGGCTGCACAATGTACACCTCCTCCTGTATGAAGCCATTGAGAAATGCGGTCTTCACATCCATCTGGTGGATCTTCCAACCCATCTCTGCTGCTATCGATATGATGGAGCGAATCGAAGTATATCGAGCCACGGGAGCGAAGGTCTCCTCATAATCAACTCCCTCTACCTGGGAGAACCCTCTAGGCACAAACCTTGCCTTGAATTTCTCAATGCTGCCATTTGCAACATGCTTTACCTTGTAAAGCCATCTGGAAGTAACCACGAATTTTCCCTCGGGCCTCGGCACCACCTCCCAAACATCATTCTTTATGATAGAAGAATACTCCTCCTGCATGGCCTCTCTCCATACCTGCTGGCTAGCTGCCTCCTCATAGCTAGAAGGCTCAAAGTCAATGATGTTGGCAACCATTGCCATATAGCTATAGAACCTATCAGGTGGTCTTCTCTCTCTGACCGGCCTCTTAGGCCCAGCAACAAATGTGGCCTCTCTCAAGGTATCCTGAAGCCACTTGGGCTTCCTCTTCCCTGAGCACACTTCTCCCACCAGAGAATGAAACTCCTCGTCATCATTAGGAGCCTGAACTCCTGACTGTCTGTCTGCTGTCCTCCTGCCTGAACCTGAACGTGTAGACGCTGAAGTACCGTGTGAACTGTCCATCAGTGGACTCCCTAGTGAACTGCTCTGCGCATTGCTCTGCATGTTGCCCGAAGCACCACCCCTCTGACTTTGTGATCCACTGCTCACTGATGGACCTGACACCGTAATCGATGTACCTGCGGATCCTCTTGATCCCTGCCCAGTGGATCCTTGTGCCTAACTCAGTTGCTCCTGAGGGTCTGGCTTATCCAGATACTCTAACTCCCGTGACCTCCTGAAAGATCTGTCCTCCTCGAACTTCACATCCAGCTTGACAACAACTCTCCTCTGTGCGGGAATATAAATCCGAAAGGCCTTCGAGGTCTCACTGTAGCCCACAAAGACACCCTTCTCTGCGGTGGTCTCTAGCTTGGTCCTCTTCTCCTTGGGTACGTAGGAGTATGCAATACACCCAAAGATACGAAGATGACCAACATTAGGTTTCTTCCCAGAAAAAGCCTCCTCCGGAGTCACATGCCCCAAGGCACAATGCGAACTCCTATTCTGCAAATATACAACAGTGTTGCAAGCCTTTGCCCACAAAAACAATGGTAACCCCTGATCATGTAGCATGGCTTTGGCAGCCCCTCCGATGGATCTGTTCTTCCTCTCTGCAACCTCATTCTGCTGGGGGTTGTAAGAAACTGTGAACTCCCTCCTAATGCTTGTCTCTGCACAATAATCAACAAACTCACCAAGGGTGTGCTCTCCTCCATTGTCCGACCTGAGGGACTTGATCTTTCGACCTGTCTAAGTCTCCACAAGAGCTTTGAACTCTTGGAACTGCTTGAAGACCTCACTCTTGGTCTTTAAGAAATAAATCCAGGTCCTCCTGGAGTGATCATCAATGAATAAAACATAATATTCATATCCACTCAAGGAAATATGAGACATCCTACTGCTCACATCGGAATGAATCAAATCAAGTATCCCAGTCGATCTGCTGTCATTGTTGGGAAAAGGGGATTTGGCAAACTTGCCCATAACACATCCTCTGCATGTATCAAAGTGATCAGTACTGAAATCTGGCACACCTGTAGTGATCTCCCGCAATGTCTTCAAGGCTCCATGATACATGTGCCCCATCCTGCAGTGCCAAATCTCACACAGCTCTGAACTGTTAGCTCTGCTTCCGGTACTACTACTTAATGCCAAAAGGGGTTGAAATGCAAACTTGTACATCTTTGTATGGCATACACCAATCACGCTAGCTGAATCAGCTGGAGCGCCCCTGGGATATATTAGCACCTGTCCTCTCCTAAACAATATCTCATAACCTCTGTCCAATGCTGAGACGGATATGAGGTTCTTCCTCATCCCTGGCACATATAGAACATCTGACACCTTCAAGGGAGGTTTGGGTTCCCTATCAAATGTCAATGTACCCACATCGACTGCTGTAACAACGCTGTCATCTCCGAGTACTACCTCTATATCAGTGCCACTCTCTGAAAGCTCTGAGAAGTACTCACGGACTCTTGTCATATGACGTGAAGCCCCATTGTCAACATACCAGATACTTGAAGATGCTCCGCTAGTGGAGGGAAATGCACACTCCCTCTCAGCCTCTGTCGCAGGTGATCCGGCACTAGTGGACTCACAAGCAATGAACCCAAACTCCCGGTCAAAGCTATCCGTAAAGTCCTCTATCGTTGTTGATGCTGCCATGCTCTGGTTCTTCCCCTTCTTCTTCTTCTCCAGACGCACAACTTCATAGTGTCCCATCCTCTGACAATTTCAACACTTCACCTTGGAATAGTCCTTTTGCGTGTTTCCCTATTTACCTTTACCTTTGCCTTTGCCCCCACCACTACTTGTGGAAGCTTGCTTCTTTCCCTTGCCTTTCTTGCCTCTTGCCAACAGTGCTACATCCTCATCCTGCTCAACTGGTTTGGCTGCTCCAAGTTGGCTCTTTCTGATTTCTGTCTGTATGCCATCATCCCAGAACCTCTCCCAAGAGGGAAGGGTCTCACATGCACAAACCCCATCAGCAAAGTTCAACGATGAACTGGGAAGGCCATTTGTTCCAATCTGCACCAACTCGGTGGGTGGAATGACCTCTCCAACTGTTGCCAATGCATCTCTCACATCAGTAATCTTTGTGAGATATCCAGCTGCATTATCAGTCTTACCCATCTTAATGGTTTTCAGCTTCTCCCTAAGGACCATTTTCCTGTTCTTATTGGTACTCTGGTAGAGATTGGTCAATGCTGTTCACATCTCATGAACATATTTCTTTCCTCTCACATGAGGAATGCAATGGTCTTTGATTCCATCTAGAATCAGTCTCTTGCCCTTGTTATTCTTTTAATTAAAGACTGCCAACTGAACAACATCAGTAGGCACATTAATAGGGTTCTGTGCGGTATGCACCATGATATCCTAGACTTCTGCCTCCTCAAAGATGGTCTGCATTCTCTCCTTCCATACACTGTAGTTACTATGTCCATCCAACCTATCCTCCCCTCTCAAGCCCAAAGACATGCTTGCTGTTCTAATAAACTGAAAATAACACTACTGTAGTAAAGGTAATGTTTTCTGTGTGAAAAATCAGCTTGTTGTAATTTCTATGTGAAAAATCAGCTTGCTCTAATTTTTCTTCTTTCTGTCCTAAACTACGTTTCAGCAAAATAGCTCTGATACCATGTAGAAATTTTAGTAACCAAACCCGGTTTTCAGTTTCTCCTTATTTCTCTCATAAAGTTAAATGCCCATTCCCATAGCCATACATTCAACAAGCTGGAAAAATAAATATTTTCTGAAAACACTAATTCTGGAAAGTTCACAATGCTGAAATGCAGAAATAAAAACTCAGAAAAATAAATCAGCCACACAGAATTTTGACATGCAAATTTTTGGTCAATGTGACCCTGGAAAAACCCCCTACAACTTTTGGGGAAAACTAGTTCGAAAGCTCTTCTTATTTCTCATAAATGCTTTTACAGTGAACAATAAAACACAGAAAAAATTACAACAAATAAAAAACCCATTTATCTCGATTTCTGTGTCAACCTCCAACCTTGAAAATCGTGCCAATAGCAAAACATAAAATTACATTAAAAATACAACAATAAATGCTGTACTTGTTGCCTAGGAAAACGTGCCCAGATTTTTGCCTGTACAGAATTGTACGAACAGTACAACTCCCTCGCTTTTCGTGCCCAGAAAGCTGCCTCGAAAATCGTGTCCTTTATCGCAGAATCTGATCTTTGAAAACAACACTGTACTTGCCTTGAAAAATGTGCTAAACAGTGTTGTATGGATTTTCTGCCTTGGTAAACGTGCCAATAAATGCTGCTGTACGAAAATGCTGCCTTGGGAAATGTGCTCTCTTGCTATACGGATTTTCTATGTGACTATGCCGCTCTTCCTCCGCTCATAAATTTCTGTTCAGTTTTCTCTCGTCCTCTCTCAATCTGCTCATGAAAAAATGAATGACCTTTTCCCTCCTTTTCCTCCTTTAACCTAACCCTAAGTGACTTTTGGGGAATCTCTAAATCTAATGGCTGAGATAGCTTCAGATCTAGAGCTGAGATTAAATTCTCATTTAAATCTCACTTTCTTTTTTTAATTCACCCCACTTTAATAAAGACCCACTTAGTCATTTATTTCCAAAGTCACTTTTCACTTTCTAATTTCACATTGACTTAATTAAAGTCAATTTAAAATTAGACTTTAGTAACTTTATCACTTAAAGTCACTTTTAAATTAGATTTAACTTTATAACTTTATAAAGTCACTTTAGGAGAAAAATTAAATTCTTTTGGACACTTTTCCCTAGGCCAAAGATCAAAGCCTTAGGGAATCACTTGTCCTCCGGTAACCAAATTTCAACATATTGGTCTTTTATAACCTATAGAAAAAAAAACGGATAATAGAGAATCCTCAGGATTAGGAGATCCTGAGGATTTCACAGCTGTCAGGCAGATTGCGTTATGAAATAGGCATGATTCTCCTCTTCTTTCGCTGGTTTGCATAAACATGATACGATCTTTTCCTTTTGTTGGCCGCTGTTGTTCAGTCGTTTTGAACAACAATCATTTAGTTCATATTTCCTGCACATAAAAAAAACGAAAGTTAGTTTTTATGCCAATAATCACATAGTTTGTTGATAACTGGTTTTACCCTTCTTTTACAATTGTTCCTTCTAGATTTATTTCCAAAGTGAATGTAAACGTATGAAAGTTAGTAATAAATGGAGGTAACTATGAGGGAAAAACGTACCTTTTTTATGACCCAACATACTCCCCTGCTTACCTTTTTGCATGTCCTCATGCAAAGAGATGGTTGAGGTGTAACTGTGTCAAGGAATGAGCAGGATAGACTTCCTCCTTATGTAATCTAAAACCATTTTTCTATTTGTTTTTTGCAAAAGGCTGGATTACATGACCTCTGGTAGATCATAGTCATGGTGATAGCTTTCGGAAGGATACCATATAAGAGGGCATCCGTAGCGTCATCTTATCCATGTAGGACCCATGCATAGAATTATGTTGTTGTACATGTTAAAACGAATAACAGCTGCTTTGAAGTTCCTGTAACTAAATGGCTCTTGGTTTTTGACATTATTAGTGGAAGCCTGCCATCTTTGCTTTGCTGCCAATAAAGTGTCTTCCCCGATATCCTAAAAATACTCTTTCCCTGCCTATACAATTTCTTTGTGAAGTGGCCCCAATCTAGCTACAACCCCTTTCTGTTTCATGAATCTCTAATGTTGGGTGAAGAGATGCAAGGGATTTATGGGTTCCCCTCTAACCCAAAGATCCAGACCATGTTCCCTTTTCTGAAAAATATTATAGGCCTTAGCCCATTTAATCTGATTATCAACAAAAGAAAGGAAAGCTCGAAATTGGATGTTTCCAATGAAGGGGCTAGGGTTACTATCTCATTCATCTTCCAAAAAGAAATTGTGTGAATACAATTCACATAGAAGGTGCTGAACCTTATCATTATGTTCCCCATAACATTGGATGAATTCTGCTGTGGTCTTAAATTCAGTTGGTTTTCCTGCACTAACAAATTTCACTTTTAGCAATAGATATCTCTCCAATAAAAACAAGGCATAATTAGTAGCAGGTAATCTGCAAGATAAAACATCCGAGTAAAGAGAACAAATAGTGTTGGTTTTCTTCATGGCTTCCTGAAGTTGAGCTTATTCTTTCTTTACTTTCTCTTGCTCGCTTCTAAGGTTGGCGAAAGTTTCATCCTCGGTTGCAACAAGTGTGTTGAGTTTCTTCAGCAACTCCTGATGTACTTGTAAGGGCAACACTTCCTTCTTATATTTAGCCAACACTTGCTGGGTCCATGTCAATTCATTTTGAAGCCTCAAAATAACAGCTGCTTTTATCAGAGGAGTATAACAAGGTGTTTCTTCTGTCTGTGTTAACCTATCATATGTTGTCATCAGATTAGTTTGCACATCAATTTCAACTGTCTCTTGGGAAATGCAGTAATCTTCCTGGATATTTTCCTCAAAATTCGTTTGAACAACAACATCTATTGACTCCACAACAAAGTCCGTTTGGGTTTCTATCGAGTGAACACACGACTGTTCAGTTTGAGTGCCAATGTTTCCTGTAGGACATGGTTCTGTTTGGGTCCCAACAATGTCTAATTCTACTTTAGGTTTCCAGGCCTTGTTTGCCTCTTCTAGCCATTCCCTTAATTGTTTGACTGTTTCCTTCAATTTTTTTGTATTTCTTGCGCCACTTCCTTAACTTAGTCCTAACTGATTTGTTCTTCTTTATAGGGTTTTCAGTAGGAGAGGGCACAATATCTTTTTCAGGTACAAGACGAGTTGTGCCACTATCAAGGCCATGATCTAGTGGGGCAGTGTTTTCTTCAGGCACCAGGGGGTTTGTGCCAATATCGGTATCCTAATCTAATGGAAAAGTATCTCTTGACTGGTTTTCAGATTCAGGAGCTCTCTCTGTATGGGTTTCTTCATCCAAATATTCATTACTAAAGGGAACTGAATCCCTTGAATCCTGCAATTCTTTGGCAGAAGGTAAAATCTCAGTGTGGCCAAAACTGCCAGCAGAGGCAAACTGGTCCAGGGGGTAACTCTGTCCCTCAGAATTCCCAGATGGATTCCTTTCCTCACAAAATGCACCCATATTGTCTAGTACTCAGGCAATTTCTTCCTCATATCCCTGTAGGAACTCATTTTGCATGCTTAGAGGTGGTGTATGGGATGGCTCTGCCTCATCTGCCAAAGTTGAGGTATCTTGTCGTGAACTTATCCTTTCAGAGCGTCTTCGATTTACCGGGCCCGAGGCTGAGGGATAAGTCCTCTTTTTTCTTGCTTTCTTTGGAACTGATATTTCTATTCTCAGCTGCTCAACCTTTGTGTTATCAGGGTTTTCTTCTGGTGGGGTTAGGGAAGGACTTACAAAGCTGTCCCAAGTTAACCGATGCTTGGTCAATTCATAAATGATAATCAACTTTATTAGACCATGATGGCTGATAACTGTATGTGGATTCTTAGCTCTCTTAACCTGACTAGAACTGTCATGCAACAAGGAATTAAAAAAGAATGGAAAATTAACTGAAGTTTTCTGTTTGAGTATGGCTAATAGTTTGAATTGTCGAGGTTTTACCACATCTTGACGTTCGTCGCATGTGATGTGCCTTTGAACAATGATTGCCAGTTCTTGCCAAGGTTCCTTCAAAGATGCAGGGTGAATCCCTTTTCCTTGGCGTACCAATTGCTCGTTTGGGTCTCGAAACACTGCAACTGCATCGTGTAAGAGGACGTGCTTATCAGTGCACCTTGTTCCTTCTGCTGGGATTCCAGGGACCTCAGCTATTACTGCTTCCAACACTGCTATATCTCTGCCCCTTACAATTGTGTGTCCATCTTGTAGGTTTTGCAGGAATTCAAGTGCTATCTCAGTATGGAATCTCTGTAATTTGTCCAGATATGGAAGCCAACCAATGTGCTAAAGAATAGAGCGAGCCTGCTCTGTTATATTAAGTACTGTGGGTTCATTGCAGACAAATCTCCCACCCATAGTTGTTGTTCTTCAGAGACCAAATTCACCCTTCTGTATGCACTTGTCACGGCTTCGTTAGTTTGGAACAACACAAATACTGCATGTAACACTTTGAAACTGTTATTAAAAATGTAACTGCAATAATATTTGTTTGTCACATCAACAGGTTTCAACGGATTTTAATAATTAGTTCGCATGCTATTCATAATGTATACCTTTCCCACTCCAATTAGAAAAGGGCATCCACGACCTTAAAGCATAGGAAAAGAAGAAAGGCGCTGGGAATCCATAAACGCAGCGAGATAATAGTCAGAGCAACGTACATATGGTAGAAAGCAGTCAAATCAGCACAAATCATAAAAATAATGGGGAGATTACCAATACAGAGAAAAACGGAGAAATGATTATTATGAGAAAAATATTTTTCCTTTGATGGAAGGATATGACGGAAGCATGACAGGTAATAAATGATAACAACTACTGGTATCAAGTGATCAGACATAATTAATTTAATTCATATGAGAGCATAGTTTACCATGCATATTGGTTGATATAAAGATAACATTGTTCAAGTGGTGAATTCGTCTTTGGGAATGAATCAATAGGAAGTAAGTGGGGTATATAATAATTGGCCATCATCATAAAATTCCAATACCACAAGTAGAACCACTGTTGCCAGCAGGCGTCCATAGCCTCAACATGGTTGCTTTTTAACCAAAAAATGAGCCAGAATCCTCAACTTAGAACTTAGATAATTTGTTTATTCCTGTAGAGAGACCATTGTGCTAGCATGGTAACTAGGTAGTCACAGTGCAATTTAAAAGGGTTTAACAAAGTGATCAGGCCGGCTCGTGATGAAACCTCCTGTCATTCAAGAATTTTTATCTATCTAGAAGGTCATTGCCTTGGTGTGGTGGCCATTATGGGAATGTCACTTGTTACCTCCTTATGATCATGGTAGGTTGGCTCATGATGAGACCCCTTATCCTCTCTAAGAAGATGTGCGTATTATTTTCATATTTTTCATTATAAATGGAGGGAGGCTCGTTAACTCCTTAAGAGTTAGGGATGGTGTGAGAAGTAAAAAAATGCCAATAAAAGTTATGCCCTTATTCCTATGTCACCATGCCAAAGAGAATCATCAATTGAGAGTGTAAAAAGATAAACCAACATGGTATTAAGTTAATGAATCATTTTATAATGTCTTGAAGAGGAGATATTCAGCAAGTCATTATATAGATGAACCATGTCAATTTCCGAAAATAAAGATACTCGTCAAAAGTTTAAAATTCATAATGTTATTAGTATCACTGTTTTTCTCTATCTTAAGTACACATTCCTCATTCAACAAGATGGTTTTGATGGAAAAATGTATGAAGAAAAATGGTTATTTGATTGAGATCAAATGGCAACAAAAGTTACAAAAGTTCATTTTACTAAACAACAATTATTATACACACAAAAATGCAGCTGTTCAATTGACTGAACAACCATTGTTCAATCGATTGAACAACAATTATTAAACACACAAAAATGCGACTGTTCATTTGATCGAACAACAACTGTTCAATTGACTGAACAACAACTGTTCAATTGATTGAACAACAGTTATTAAACACACAAAAATGCGGCTATTCATTTGATTGAACAACAACTGTTCAATTGACTGAACAACAACGATTAAACACACAAAAATGCGGCTGTTCATTTGATCGAACAACAATTGGTCAATTGACTGAACAACAACTGTTCAATTTATTGAACATCAGTTATTAAACACACAAGAATGCGGCTTTTCATTTGATCGAACAACAACTGTTCAGTTCACTGAACAACAACTGTTCAATTGATTGAACAACAATTATTAAACACACAAAAATGCGGCTGTTCATTTGATCGAACATCAGTTGTTCAATTGATTGAACAACCGCTGTTCAATTGATTGAACAACAATTATTAAGCACACAAAAATGCCGCTGTTCATTCACTGAACAACAACTGTTCAATTCACTGAACAACCACTGTTCAATCGATTGAACATCAATTATTAAACATACAAAAATGCGGCTGCTCATTTGATCGAACAACAACTGTTCAATTGACTGAACAACAACTGTTCAATTGATTGAACAACAATTATTAAACACACAAAAATGCGACTGTTCATTTGATCGAACAACAGCTGTTCAATTGGACGAACAACAACCGTTCAATTGATTGAACAACAGTTATTAAACGCATAAAAGAAACACGATTGTTCAATTGATCGAACAACAACTATTCAATTGACTGAGCAGCAGCTGTTCAATTGATTGAACAACAGTTACTAAACACACCAAAGAGAGAAGAGGACAAAACAAGGGAAGCCTTTGCATTTATACAATGATGCTTATTTAAAAAAAAAAACAAATTACAATCAAATGCAAGAAAATATATACATTATTTACAATTGAAAGGAAACAGGTTTTCATGAAGGTAACGCTGTCGGGTCATTATTCCCTGCAGCTAAGATTTGCATAGCAGGTACGTCACGTACCTGTTGGCAAAAAGACTCCTTTCTGAGTGGTTTATGATAAAGACGTACCAGATGTCCATTTACTCGGAAAGAAGAGCTGGACCCATCTTTGGTGGTCAGAGTGAGAGTGCCATTGTTATGCACTTCTTGAATTTCATATCGGCCGAGTCATCTTGTTTGTAATTTCCCTGGAAAGTCTTGAAATCTAGAATCGTAGAGGAGTGCTCATTGTCCTTCCTGAAACGTCTTCTTTTTGATAAGGCTGTCATGCCACTTGGCTCGTTGCTGCTAAACAATTGCAGTGCGTTGTAGAGCAAGTAATTGGGCTTCGTCTAATTCGTTTATTTGCTGAAGTCTTTTAGTTTGGGCCTCTGTCAAGTCCAATCCTACTTCTTGGGCTGTTCTAAGAGTCTTTATTTCAAATTCGATAGGGAAAATAGGTTCTTTGCCAAATACAAGTTGGTATGGAAAATATCCAGTGGTATTTCGCCAAGTTGTGCGATAAGCCCACAAGGCCTTTGGCAACCTAGTAGCCCAGTTCCGCCGATGTGTCGAAACTGTCTTGGTCATAATTGTTTCAATTACCTTATTGGTACTTTCGACCTGTCCGTTCCCCTGTGGGTGATACAAAGAAGTGATTCTATGCGTGATGTGGTGGTTCCGTATGGTGGCTGTGACCTTATGCCCTACAAACTGCGCCCCTCCATCTGTTATCACTTCCCTGAGTAAACCATACCGCACAAATAACTCAAACAGAAAATTGATCACAATCTCTTCTGTAGCTCTTGGCAAAGCTACTGTTTCAACCCACTTTGTTACATAGTTTGTAGCGACCAGTATGTAGGCCTTCTGGTTTGATGGCAGATTGAATGGGCCAACAAAATCCAATGCCCATCGTTCAAAAGGTTATATTACCAATTGTGGCTACAACTACATTTCATCAGATTGACCAGGGCGATGCATCCTTTGGCAGCGATCACATGCCTGCACATATTTCTTAGCATCTTTAAAAACTGTTGGCCAATAACAACCTATTTGTAACACTTTGTGTCTGGTCTTGCGATCTGTGAAGTGTCCACCACAAGGTTCGTCATGGCAGGCCTTTAGGATGTTGTAGATTTCATCTTCTCGAATGCATCTACGTATGTGTATATCAGATCTTGTGTGAAAAAGATATCCACCAATCCAAGAGAATCGGAAGCTGCGCTAGAAAATCAACTTCCTTTCTTTTGCTGTTAAATGCCTGGGCAATTTTCCTACTGCTAGATAATTTTCTACATCTGCATACCATGGTGCTTTCACTGCTACGACAAACAATTGTTCATCAGGGAACTGGTCATCCACTGCTAGCAGATCGTTTGTCTTTGGAACCTGAGACAAAATCTGCGATTGGGTTTTCCTTTCCTGGACGATCTTTAATAGTGATGTCAAACTCCTGCAAAAGTAACAGCCAATGAGTCACTCGCCCATTTGTAATTGGTTTGTTAGCTAAGTACCTAATGGCAGAATGATCAGTATACAAAAATACTTGATAGCCAGTTATGTATTGTCTAAATTTGTTTATGGTGTAAATGACAGCTAATAATTCATTTTCTGTTACTGTATAATTAAGTTCAACATGGGTAAGATATTTTCTGATATAATAAATAGCGTAAGTCTTTTTGTCCTCCTCTTGATCGAGAACAGCGCCTATTGTTGTATCTGATGCGTCCGACGAAATATGAAAAGGTAGTTCCTAGTTGGGACCATGCAATACTGGTGCAGTTGAGACTAATTTCTTCAAATTTGTAAAAGCAGTGTCACATTTATCAGACCATTTAAATTCAACATTTCCAGTTAAAGCATACAAACGCGCAGCAATCTGTGAATTTTTTTTTATGAACCTGCTATAATATCCTGCATATCTGAGGAAGCTACATACCTCCGTCTGAGTACAATGTGTAGATAGTAAGAGAATTACCTCTATCTTTGCCAGATCTACCTGTATTCCAACAGTAAAAATGTAGTGTCCTAGGATTACACCTTCCGTCATCATCATGTGACACTTTTCGTTACTCAAACATAACTTGGTGGTGATACATTGTTCCAACACTTTCGCCAATGTTTGTAGTGCTTGATCAAAATCATCCCCATAAGGGGTGAAGTCATCCATGTAAACTTCAAGTCCTTCGTTTATCAGATCAGAGAAAACACTGAGTATAGCCCTCTGAAATGTAGCTGGGGCATTACATAAACCAAAAGGCAATACTCTGTAAGCAAGCGTACCCCATGGGTAGGTAAAGGTGGTTTTGTCTTGGTCTTCAGGGGCAATTTGGATCTGATTATAGCCGCTGCAGCTATCAAGAAAGAAAAGAATCGCTTTCCTGCCAATGTATCAAGGACTTGATCGATAAATGGAAGAGCGAAGTGGTCCTTCTGCGTGGCTTTGTTTAATTCCCTATAATCCACACAGATTCGCCACTTCCTGTTCTTCTTAGGGACAACTACCAGCAAAGAGACCCATTTACTATCCGAAATAGGATAAATAAAATTTACATCCAACAATTTCTGTAGTTCCACTTTTATGATATCTTTAAGATGCGGGTTTAATCTTCGTTGAGGTTGCCTGATGGGGCGAACATCCTTTTCGGTGTAAATATGATGTGTACACAGTTAGGGATCTATGCCCTTCATGTCTGGATAGTCCCAAGCAAAGGCCCCTTTATATTTTTGTAAAACTTTAATGAGCTTTTGCTGTTGGTCACTGTCCAAATTGTCATTGATGTTTAGAATTTTGCATGGTTCAATTTCAACAGGTCTGCTGTTCTAGACGACGGTTGTGGGTATGTGCTGGTCATCATTATCTTTTAAAGGATCTTCCTGGGCTTCATTGTCAAGAATTGCTTTTAACATTTGGCATTTTATATTTCCTGTAGTAGCTGGTTGATTAATAAAATTATTAATACATCATCTTCAGTCTGATTCTTGAATTCAAGCACTTCTGCTACTGTTAGTGGTGAACGGATATTTTCTTCCAGGTATGCGGGTGGATGTTTACGAATTTTTACAATGGGAAGACTTGGTTTGGTAGGGGGATATAGAACAAGGTTTTTTACAGCATCTCCCTTAGCAATGATCATGTTGCCTGTACGACAGCCTATGTAAGCGTCGACTATTGCCAACCAAGGTTGACTCAGAATCAAAGGGTGTCCATCTAATCGACTTTTTGGGTTAATGACTAGAAAATCCACCGGGTACTCCCATGAGTTAACGAAAACCATGATATCTTGTAAAGTTTCTTCTGGTTTAACAATTGAACGATCCACAAGTTCTAGTAAGGTGGTGGTTGGTTCTAAAGTTGTGATACCAAGTGTTTCACAGGTTTTCGCAGTTAGAATGTTAATGGCTATACCCAAGTCGACTAGTGTGTTTGGAAAAGAGTGGCCATATATTTGGACTGTAGCTATGGGACTTCCTGGATCTTCATATTTAACCATTGTTTCTCTGCCCAAAAGTAAGTCAGATAGGGTCCCTATGACATGGACAGTTGGTGACGTTTTTGTTTTCCTCACAGGGTTTTTTGCGCACAGTTCTTTAATTGTTTTAGCATAGATAGGGATATCCTGAATGGCCTGGAGGAGAGGAATTTTAATACAAAGATTTTTAAGTTCCCCTAGGAGATCAAAATCTGGATAAACAATTGGCTTGGGTATCACTAATCTTTCAGGGAACGGGGGAGAAATAATGATAAGTTTTTCAGGATCTTCTTGTGCGACTGTGTCTTCTCCCTGTTTTATTTCTGTGTTGATCACAGTTGATGGGTTGATTGGGGGTTCTGACTTATCTTGTTGCAAGTTTGCATTTTTCTCAGGGGCAATGACAGGCCCTGATCTCAACCTAAGTTCACTGCATTCTTTTTGTTCAATTTCAATTTCTGGATTTTCAACGATCTGTATCAGCTGAACCAGTCTATTATTGGGGTTTGGATTCGGTTGAGCTGGGAGTTGAGGACATATAAGAGGCTGAGAATTCTGTTGTAACGGATATGGAGCTTGTAATGTGGTTTGAGGTTGAGAACTTGTCCCCATAGGTGAATTGGTTATTCCCAAGGGTCGCTGCCAGTTTTGAGACCAGTTTGGATTTTGTGAAGTAGAGGAAGGCCACTGGGATGAGTACGGATTGTTTTGCCAAAATGAAGGAGAAAAAGAAGAATTCGGCCAACCACTACCTGGAAAGGATTGGGTTGGCTAGGGGGGCATAGAGAATGGTTGGGATGGTGAAGCGGAGAAAGGTGATTGGCCTTGCCATGTTGTTCCAGAGTTCTGCTGTTGATTGAATTGCGAAGAAGGAAAGAATTGGGATGGGTCTTGTGACATACCTGAAGGTCGGGCTTGCCACTGTCGACGTTGATTCATTAAATATATTGGTTCTATTTCTTCATCTGCTTCCTTGAAAACTGCTTTCAACCCTGGAAGTGACGGGCACTACATAGTGGCGTGGTATTTAGTGCAGATGGCGCACGTTTGGACCATGTACAATGGGCATTCCCGCTGGCTGTGCTTCTTTCGACAGTGTGGGCAGAAGATGGCAGGTTTTGATCTGCTAACACTTGCTTTTGCTTGGCTTGCAGGACATCCAATTGTGTTGTGAGGGTGCCTAGGATATCGGTCTTGAAACCTTCCAAGAGATTGCCGATTTTTGTTCGGGTTACATTACCGCCTGAAGTTCTGTTATTCCTGGCAGCCGAATCCCTTTCGGCTAGCCTGATGTGCATGCTACCTCGAGAGCACCTGATACACAGTGAAATAATATCGTCATAACTTTCTTGATAGATATCTCCTTTTCCCATTAGATTTAGCGTATCTATCCATTAATCTTTCGTTCATTTTATCATAGTTGCTTTTAAAATATCTTTGGATAATGCAGCATAAGGAGACCTTTGTAGATTATACTGAAACCGTTGAACATATTCTTCTAGTGTTTTGTTATCCTTTGCAGTCATGTTGAAGATTTCATCTTTTAATTTTCTAGTCCTGCAGTAATCTTGATATTTAGTAAGGAAGGAGTTTTTCATTTGATCCCAGGAGTTAATAGTTCCTCCACCGAACCCCATAAACCAGCGCAAAGCTGCTCCTTTTAATGTAGAAGGAAACAATTTTAGTTTCTGAGGGTCGGTGGTGTAATCGTATCCCCTACATAAAACGTCAAATTCAAATATGAAAACATCTGGATCTTCCGAAGTTAATCCATGGAAAGTAGGGATATTCTGCAATGGAATAACTTTCATGGGGGCATTAGTGACTGAGTCAACAATATGGTAATCCAACATCAATGTTTGTCCATGGGGCTGATTGTGCACCATCTCGTCAAAGATGTGCCAATAACCTTCAGGAATTTCTTGTCTAGGAAATTGATTCAGACTGGACTAGAGGACATATTTGGAAAAGGTTTTACAACACTACCGTGATCTGGGATATCGGGTGTCTTTTCTTCAACCAAGATTTAAGAAGATCTAGGCTCTGGAGATTGTAGGTTTGTTTTTACAACACCACTGGTTTCTCCCTCTCCTTGCAAGTTGCAAGAATTTCCCTCTTGTGAAGGGTCAAGACTCAAATTTTTTTGTGACCTGAAAGCTTTGTTCAGACCCTTTGGTTTCGCTATGGATCTTGTTGTCGTACAGTTGTCCGAGCACGCGACAACGCTCGGAGGCGAGAGGCTGTCCACTCTTATCCCCAGTCTCTCTCTCTTTACGCCTGTAAACTGTCTCCTCGCAAGTTAAGGGAGGTAGGCCTATTATAAATGAAGGATAAATCCAGGAGACACGGCTAAAACATCAAATACTTATAAAATGAACGAATGCCATAGATCTAGATTAGATGTCACGTTTAAGACCGGTGCCTTATGGAGTCGGACGAGAATCCCGTTATGCGATTATAGACCGATGAAATGAGGACTAGCTACTTTGCTTATTTTGCTTATTAAAACACGGTTTGATCATAATGATATTTAGCGAAAATGCTTGAACCATGAATATCATTAACATGAGAATGCCGAGATGCTTAAAAGGTCGAAATTAAGATATTCCAATATGACTGAGTTAGAAAATTAAAGTGTTCTCTAGTCAAACTTTTAGATAAAAACAAATTTAGCACAGCATTTGACTATCGAAATTTTGAAATTTTTTAAGGACTTTTTGGAAT
Organism: Pinus albicaulis; assembly: GCA_034641835.2. Taxonomy (NCBI): domain Eukaryota; kingdom Viridiplantae; phylum Streptophyta; class Pinopsida; order Pinales; family Pinaceae; genus Pinus; species Pinus albicaulis. The sequence continues at coordinate 376,408,336 of CM076571.1, read as the reverse complement.
TTTTGGAATTTTTATTGTTTTAATTTAAAATAAAAAATTCTAAATCTAAGACTAACTAATAAAAAAGGCTCTAATTTTAACAAAACTTAAACTCTAAAGTTAATCTAAATCTAAGTTAATCTAACTAAAACTAAAACTAAAAAATAAAAAATTAAACTAAGTTAAAAAACCTACGCTATCTAAATGTGAGTTTAAACAAATCAAATCTAAAACTAAAGCCGACTACACTAAATTAAAATTATATAAAACAAAGAATTAAATTTGAAACTTACGCTAAAAAATAAAACAAGAAAAACGAAAATCCAAATCTATGTCTAAGACTAAAACTGTAAAAATCTAAACACATTTAAAACGAAAATCTAACGCTTAACAAAACAAATGAAATCGAAACCTAAGAAAAATCGAACACGGGTTTACAAATTAATGGTGTATGCGTTTGCGTTTGCACTCTGTTGTGTTGTTTTGTGTTGCAGGCTGTAGGTGAACACGACAGCAGATTAGACGCGGAAAGGAGGCCAGAGCTCGAGGGACGGCAGAGATTAGGTTCAATGCTTGCGTTTATTGTTTGCAGCTTCTGCAGGTTGAGCTTGAATGCGTGGAGAGCTGCGGCTTTGAAGACTGGCTCGGACTGGAAAATGAATGATGGATGTGCGTGAGGGATTGAAGACTGGACGGCATCAACAAAGACAGGATCAACGTAAAGAATTTCACATTCGTTTTGTTGCTTTTTGCAAGTCGATGGAGAACGCAGGTAGGGCAAATGGAGATCGATGGGCAGAGAAATGCAGGCTAGACAGTAGACGGAAGCAAGGACAGAGGCAGCGTTGACAGAAACCAGAAGAATGAAAATCCGCCCGGCAAATCTTAAGATTTCTTCAATTAAGCTCAGATCTTTATGTTCTTTAAATTGAGACAATGTCCAGATTTCGTCCACAATGGAGATTTGAGGCCAGATCTGGTCAGTGGAGGCCAGATCTACCTTAGATCTTTAAAAAAAATTCTGATTTGAACCCTTAACCTGCACAGGCAGCCAGATCTGAAGACACACACTCCAATTTTAATGATTAAACCCTAACAATCTTGAAAAATTTACAAATATACAAGCTAATTTACAAGTTTAAAACCCTCATGGTCAGATCTGAATCAGTTTAGCACAATTTTCAGAAGTTTAAAATTTTGTGAGAGGCACAAGCCTTCGAAACCCTGCAAAATCACGAATATTGTAAGATAGACCCGAAATTTAACAAATAAAGAGCTTATCAGATTTATGATTATTGAGAGTCGGCTGGTCCAACCGAAGACTTCCCCAGACGCCCAATCTTAAAAAAAAAATTTCCCTGCACACTTAGATCTGAACTTTAGACTGATAGAGATTTAAGAAAACAACATGAGACCCTTAGAAAAAAATCAGAATGTTATTTTATAAACCCAGAAAACTGCACAAGATACCTGTATGCAGATTAATCCATGTAGGCCATCAACCATAAAATGCAAGAAACCAAGTAGCAGAGTTCAGAGACAATTCACCACATAAATTTGAGAAGGAACATCAAGATTTGCAACCCCAAAGTCTTTATGCTTTATTCATCAAGAAAAATTCACAAGAGCTTCCAAGACAAGTACACAATTCTGAGATCGGATGACTCAAGAATGAGAAAGACCTCTAAATTTATAGGACAAGATCTCTAACGGTTAGTTTGGATGATCCTCGTCAAAATAATCTCAACCGTCCAAAAGATTTAATCATCTTTTAATCCGGAACGTTGAAATTAAAATTTTGGGGAAAAAACGAATTTATCATTTAATTCAATTTTAATTAACTCAAAAATACTATTTTTGAGTTAATTACCCCAAAATTTTGACCTTGACTTAACCACCAAGGCTCAAGGGTCCAATATTTCTTAAAATTCTTAATATTCCCTTGGCTTGGGGCTTTCAAAATCATTTTCCAAGGACCCACAAATTTTGCCTTTAAAGATTTAATCCTAATTTAGGACCCTAAATTAATTAAATTTCTGGTTTAAGATTTTATTAATTGACCAGAAAATTTAATTAATTGACTGAGAGGGGATTATAATTATTTTTCCAACCCTCTTTACATGAGATAATACATTTACATACATGAAGGGGGAAAACCCATTCGTATAGACCCTCAAATAAATACCCAGTTCTGCGACTCAAAATATGATCTAGTAGACCAAGTAGCTCAAACTACTTTTACAAGGACTCGACAGAACACTAGGACTCACTTAGTATGCTGATGATAAAATCCACCCTAGCTTTGGGGTGAGGCTGGAGGGAAAAACTCTGCCGATCACTTTCGTGAATCAGTGAGACAAAAAACCTCCTAGAATGGAAGTCATCAACAACATACTAGGCTTACCTAGGTTGTTACATACATGGACGGTCTTACATAGATCATTTACATCATAAAATGCAAAATGGGTTTACATCATTATAAAAACTGTCGATCGAAACTGGATGATGGAATCTGAATGGCGCAACCACGTCGAACATGACGAATCCCATTTGAAAAAATGGGGGTGTACTGCTATGGGGTAGTTGACGAAGTGTGGTCAACATCTGGCTCTACTTGGGGACACGTTGCTTCGTTGAAGGAATGTGAGAATCCAGAATCTGCATCCAAGCAACACACAAGATTACATAAGTAGCGTCCATCCAAATATCATCATATAACATTAAGCTCATGAAAAATAGAAGCTGTTCTTTTATTTATTACTCTATTTAACATGAAAAATAAATCTACTCTAACTGCAAAATGAAATGCTGAAATAACAAGGAGTAGGGTTAGAAATACGATGCAAAGGATGCCCTGTGGCATCAGATGTGTTCAATATAGTGTATGCTAAGCATTTGCCTGCTTTCAGGCAAGTCTGTAGGCTGCTTTTCAGATGTGCCATGTCCAATCTTGCACAATGTAGGACTTTGTCTTATCCGAATGTCAAGCTGCTCTCGACCATCAGACGAATCAAAGCGCTTCCTTATTCTTTTTCTCTTTCGCTTCAGGCTCTTCTTCGTGGACGATTGTATGGTTGATGATGTGGAACCTTCCTCTTGTGAACTTTCAGACGAAGTAAACAATATATGTGTGACATGTCTCTCTTCACTCTTCATCTGCTCTGTCAAAGGTGATTTATTAACCTGATTCCCTTCGGTTTTCCTTCTATCCGGGTCGCCTTCAATCAACCACTTTTCAATGGAAGAAATGGTCTCCTCATAATAGGATGGAGGTTGCTTCAGCAAACTGGGAGGCCTATGCTCTGTTGACAACTGTGATCTTTCCGCTTTCTCCAGATTAGAATGTTTAACCTTTATAGTACTGATTTCCTTTGCATGATTCTTTTCAACAGTCAATAACCTGTGCCGAAGAGACATTTGACCAGTTTCCATGTCCTTTATAACTTTATCATTACCTGCTTTCATGGCCATGAAGCAATTTTGCATATAGTTTATCTCTCTCTCATGATTTGCTTGCATGGTGGCTAATTGATTGTTGTAATCAAATTCCATGATGGCCATTTCTTCATCATGTCTTTCTTCCATGGCATTCATTTGATTGGAGTGATTGAATTCCATGATCGTCATCTTTTCCTCTAAGGCTAACAACTTGTTTCGTATAGCATCAATTTCCCTGGTATGCTCAGCTGTTAATCTTGTTTGGTTAAGTTCCATATTCTTAATGATTTCGGCCTGGTTGGCTTCCATATTCTTGATTACCTGAGCTTGATTTAGCTGTATATCCTTAACCATCTGAATCAATTCTTTAACAAGATTCTTATCGTTGTCAATACTAGTTGGACAATTTCGCTCTGCTTCACCACTATCATGGGTTTGTGCTGCCATGGTACAAATGGATTCATCCTGAGAATTGTCTGGAGATCTGATGCTGACAGTTGAGTTCTCTACATGATCAATTTCATTATTTTGCACAATACTGGGAGTACAAGGCGAATCATCTTCTGTCATATATTTTTCTATAAAGGCTTTGATGAAAGCTCGCCAAGAAGTAATATAACCCCCAGGCCAATTATCCAACCCTTTCAGAATATCACCATCTAAGGAACAACAAAAGAGACGTATCTTGATATCTTCTCGATTATATTGCGAATGAAGACAATATTTATTTATTATACGAGTCGTCGTTAAGAGATGATTTCGAGCAGCAACTGAATTACCACCTGAGAACACAGGCATTTCTCGAATGGCTTCCATTGGCATGTCATAAAAAGGATTATCCATGATGACTTACTTAGATGAAAAAACCAAATAATTGTTAGAGAAAGAGATCCTTGTTCAAGAAAAATAAAGAGATCTACAAGAAGCGAGCTTCTTAGTAGAAGTCCTCGTAAGAAATGAAAGAAATGGAGTCGCCACTTGAACATGAAACTAATTCTAAAACAGAAGCAAAATCGAGAGATAGCAGATGGATATCACGGGGGGATTCTTGTCTGGGAGTAAAAAGATGAATAAGTGGAGTCGCCACCCAAACAAGAAGCCAACCGAAATGTCCAGGTGCTAAAGATACGATGATGAAATGTTTAGTGATATGACGAGAGATAAGACGATGAAGAGATGAAAAGTCGCCAGAAAATGTGACGCCTTGTGATAGGCTAATGAATGGCGATGAAAGATCAGAAGATTATAAAATGTCGTTAAGACCAAGGACAGAAAAACTCTATCCCCGGCAACGGCGCCAAAAAATGTTGTCGCACAGATTGTTCAGGGCACCGCGACAACGGCTCAGACTGGGGGCTGTCACCTTTATCCCCAATCTCTCTCTTTAAACTGTCTCCTTGCAAGTTAAGGGAGGTAGACCCTATTATAAATGAGGATGACAAATCCAGGAGACACAGCTAAAACATCAAATACTTGATAAAATTAATAGGATTTCACAGATCTAGATTAGATTTTACAGTTAAGACCAGTGCCTTATGGAGTCTCATAAAATCCCATTATGCAATTATAAATCAGTAATGATGACTAACTGCTGCTTATTAAAACACGATTGATTAATGATATTCAATCGAAATGCCACAACCAAGGAATATAATTAACATGAGAATGCTGCAAGCTTAAAAGATTTCCGGATTTATGATGTTCCAATATAGCCAAGTTCGAAAATTAAAGTGTTCTCTAGTCAAACTTTTAGATAAAAACAAATTTAGCACATTTGACTATCGAAATTTTGAAAATTTTTATATTTTTGTATTTTATAAAATTTTTTAAGGACTTTTTGGAATTTTTGGAATTTTTATTGTTTTTTGAATTTTAAAATCAAAAATTCTAAATCTAAGACTAACTAAAAATAAAAAAGGCTCTAATTTTAACAAAACTTAAACTCTAAAGTTAATCTAAATCTAAGTTAATCTAACTAAAACTAAAACTAAAAAATAAAAAATTAAACTAAGTTAAAAAAAAGCCTACGCTATCTAAATGCAAGTTTAAACAAATCAAATTCTAAAACTAAAGCCGACTACACTAAATTAAAATTATAACAAAACAAAAAGAATTAAATTTGAAACTTACGCTAAAAAATAAAACAAGAAAAACGAAAATCCAAATCTATGTCTAAGACTAAAGCCTGCAAAAATCGAAACACATTTAAAACGAAAATCTAACGCTTAACAAAACAAATGAAAATCGAACCTTAAAAATCGAACGCGGCTTTGTAATTTGATGGCGTACGCGCTTTGCTTGCTCTCCGGTCGTCGTTTTGTGTCACAGTCGTAGGTGAACACGACGCATTGGACGCGGAAAGGAGCCGCAGCTCGAGGGGACCGCAGATTAGGTTCAATGCTTGCGTTTATTGCCTGCGCTTCCTGTGCCGAGCTGAATGCGTGGAGAGTCGCGGCTTTGAAGACCAGCTCTGACCCAAAATGAATGATGGATGTGCGTGAGGGATTGAAGACTGGACGGCATCAGCAAAGACAGGATCAACGTAAAGAATTTCACATTCGTTTTGTTGTTTTTTGCAAGTCGATGGAGAACGGCAGGGCAAATGGAGATCGCGGCGCAGAAACGCAAAGCAGACAAAGAGACTAAGCAAGGACAAGAGGCGCGTTGACAGTAAACCGGTAAGAACAAAATCCGCCCTAAATCTTAAGATTTCTTCAATTAAGCCCGCGTATCTTTATGTTCTTTAAATTGAGACAATGTCCGTATTTTCTGGCTCAATAATGGAGACTTGAGGCCGCACCGTCGCGGAGGCCAGACCGCCTTAGATCTTTAAAATTCTGATTTGAACCCTTAACCTGCACAGGCAGCCAGATCTGAAGACACACACTCCAATTTTAATGATTAAACCCTAACAATCTTGAAAAATTTACAAATATACAAGCTAATTTACAAGTTTAAAACCCTCATGGTTAGATCTGAATCAGTTTAGCACAATTTTCAGAAGTTTAAAATTTTGTGAGAGGCACAAGCCTTCGAAACCCTGCAAAATCACGAATATCGTAAGATAGACCCGAAATTTAACAAATAAAGAGCTTATCAGATTTATGATTATTGAGAGTCGGCTGGTCCAACCGAAGACTTCCCCAGACGCCCAATCTTAAAAAAAATTTCCCTACACACTTAGATCTGAACTTTAGACTGATAGAGATTTAAGAAAACAACATGAGACCCTTAGAAAAATCAGAATGTTATTTTATAAACCCAGAAAACTGCATAAGATACCTATATGCAGATTAATCCATGTAGGCCATCAACCATAAAATGCAAGACACCAAGTAGCAGAGTTTAGAGAGAATTCACCACATAGATCTGAGAAGGAACATCCAGATTTGCAACCCCAAAGTCTTTAGCTTTATTCCTCAAAAAGTTTACAAGAGCTTCTAAGAGCAAGTGCACGATCCTGAGATCGGATGACTCAATAATGACAAAGACCTCTAAAATTTATAGGACTAGATCTCTAACGGCTAGTTTGGATGATCCTCGTCAAAATAATCTCAACCGTCCAAAAGATTTAATTATCTTTTAATCCGGAGCGTTGAAATTAAAATTTTGGGGAAAAACGAATTTATCATTTAATTCAATTTTAATTAACTCAAAAATATTATTTTTTGAGTTAATTACCCCAAAATTTTGACCTTGACTTAACCACCAAGGCCCAAGGGTCCAATATTTCTTAAAATTCTCAATATTCCCTTGGCTTGGGGCTTTCAAAATCATTTTCTAAGGACCCACAAATTTTGCCTTTAAAGATTTAATCCTAACTTAGGACCCTAAATTAATTAAATTTCTGGTTTAATATTTTATTAATTAGTTGACCAGAAAATTTAATTAATTGACTAAGAGGGGATTATAATTATTTTCCAACCCTCTTTTACATGAGATAATACATTTACATACATGAAGGGGGAAAACCCATTCGTATAGACCCTCAAATAAATACCCAGTTCTGCGACTCAACATATGATCTAGTAGACCAAGTAGTTCAAACTACTTTTACAAGGACTCGATAGAACACTAGGACTCACTTAGCATGTTGATGACAAAATCCACCCTAGCTTTGGGGTGAGGCTGGAGGGAAAAACTCTGCCGATCACTTTCGTGAATCAGTGAGACAAAAAACCTCCTAGGATAGAGATCATCAACAACATACTAGGCTTACCTAGGTTGTTACATACATGGACGGTTTACTTAGATCATTTACATCATAAAATGCAGAATGGGTTTACATCATTATAAAGACTGTCGATGAAATCTGGATGATGGAATCTGAATGGCGCAACCACGTCGAACATGACGAATCCCATTTGAAAAAATGGGGGTGTACTGCTATGGGGTAGTTGACGAAGTGTGGCCGATCGTATCTCGACGTGAGCCGCATGGTGAGCCCGCTGCCCGAGTGTAAATTTTCGTACATGTTCTATGCTTGATGCACCGCGACGCAAACCCGATACCAAATATCACTCACATAAATATGAAATTAAAATGCTGATATATCATACCAATAGATTGACGAAAGACAAGCCAAAAATACACTTAACTTGATTAGCAAAATGTGTTGTGGTACGTTACGGCAGTCAACAGGATGCTTCAACCAACAAAGTCTCCTCACACTCAGCCAACCAGAAAGTGTCACACAACCCTCAAGACAACTCTACAACAGTCAACCCAAAGTCAACGAATTTCAACGTTGTCCAGTCAACAGTCAACGCAACAACAAAACAAAAACTCAATGCAACAGGTCAAAGGTCAACGTCTAGCCTCAGTTTTTGTGCCAAAAAATGCAGACTACAGAGATCAGAATTTTGGGAGAGTTTGAGGTCAAATGGACCAAGCGTTGACCAAAGTCAATGCTGGTCAAAGTTGCGCTGAAAACCCTAGACAGATCAGATCCGAAACCCTGGTTGCTATTTTCCCACGTGTGAGAAGAGAAGCCTCCAAATGATGATCGAACCAATCAGACACGAGAGAAGTGTGTGATGAGCGATGGTGAAAATGAACTCCAGGTTTGTCCAATATATATCCATCTATGAGGGTGTGTGACACATCTGTTGGGGCTCCAAGCCTACATTACAAACCTGGCCAGCGTTGCACATAAGTGGAATAAATTCAAAATAAATGTTCTGCTCATCTGATCAAGATGATCTTTAGATCGATCTTGCACCTCTCTGAAAGAGAAATCCAATAAGAATGTTGGCATCATCATCTGAGTAGCACAACATGGAGTTTGGACCTAGTTGCCCAAAATTAACACTCCCTTTCAACTAGAAGATGAGAAGAGAAGCCTCCAAATGATGATCGAACCAATCAGACACGAGAGAAGTGTGTGATGAGCGATGGTGAAAATGAACTCCAGGTTTGTCCAATATATATCCATCTATGAGGGTGTGTGACACATCTGTTGGGGCTCCAAGCCTACATTACAAACCTGGCCAGCGTTGCACATAAGTGGAATAAATTCAAAATAAATGTTCTGCTCATCTGATCAAGATGATCTTTAGATCGATCTTGCACCTCTCTGAAAGAGAAATCCAATAAGAATGTTGGCATCATCATCTGAGTAGCACAACATGGAGTTTGGACCTAGTTGCCCAAAATTAACACTCCCTTTCAACTAGGGAGAACTCCTTCCACCTGTGCCATCCAAACATCGTGCGTCATCCCGCCGTAACTTGCTTTGCTGGCTTCTTTATTTCAAATGGTGAGTCACAGAGACATCACTCCCAGTTGACCCGAAGTCAGCTCAGAGGTCCGAAACCTCTATAGGACTCAAAGGAGTCTCATACTAACCTGAAGTTAGTTTAATTGACCCGAAGTCAGTTGGAAGTCTAAAACCTCACTTGGACTCAAAAAGAGTCATATACTAACCCGAAGTCAGTTGGAGGTCCGAAATCTCACTAGACTTGATCCCAGATCAAGTTGCTGGACATGTGCCATCCTAGACATAGCAAGTATGGCAATCTCCAATCTGTCTATCGGCCTTGCTATGGTCTGTATTCACATTTCCCACCTCATTGGCCAAATGAGAGGTACTTCCCATGAGTCCGAAATTCCATGGGTAGGATGCATGCGGGGCACAGATCAAAGAGAGGTAAACCATCTCAATATCATCATGGTGGGGCGGAAGCACACCAACTAGGTTTGGCAAGCCTAGCCCGGTGGTTGCTTATATCAGCAAAGCTATCCCCAAAACCCCCTTGGAGCTCCTAGAGCTCATCGTCCAACAGGACCCTCTACCTCTAAATAGGGTCGTTCCATGATTCCAAGATTCTCACGTAAGGTTAGGAACATGACCTTCCCCAAGGGCATTGTGAGAATGTTCGCGACCTGCTCATCAGTTCCTATATGATCGAGCCTTACAGTGCCTCATGTACCATATCCCGGATAAAGTGGTACCAGCCATCAACATGCTTGGATCAATCATGGAACTCGGGATTCTATGACAAATGAATCCCCCTCTGGTTATCACAAAGGATAATGGTGGCATCTAGCACATGCTCGAACAACTCATTGAAGAGCTTTCGCAACCAAGTGACTTCACAACGGGCCATACATGCTGCAATGTATTCGACCTTAACGGTTCTCAAGGCTACCGACTTCCGTTTCCTGCTCGAAGCAGTTCTTCTTGTGAAGTAGCATCCAGATGTGCTCTTACGATCCACCACACTGTCATCCCAATCGGCATCAATATATCCAAGGAGTGTCATGCTCTCGACAGTGTATCTCACCCCATGGTTTATCGTGCTACAGAGATACCTCAAGAGTTTCTTGGCACCAACCCAGTGAATGTTATGATCAACCATGTGTTGACTCAAAGTGTTCACTGCACAACATACGTCCAGACGGGTGTTCACTAAGAACATCAGAGCCCCTACGAGTTGATGATACCCAGTAGGATTTGCTAACACAGGCCTAGCAGCGCTGCCACCCAACTTCTTAAAGTTGAGCTTCATTGGTGTTGACACGGACTTACAGTCCACCATACCAGAAGCTTCACAATGTATTTTCCTTAAGAAAGGAAAATCTCGCCAAGTCTTTGCCAGACCTCCAGGCCTAGGAAGTAATGCATCAGTCCTAGGTCCTTCATCTCGAACTCAGCAACGAGCTCCCTCTTGCACTGATGAATGAGAGGCTCAGCGTCTGTCAGGAAGAGGTCGTCCACATACAACACCAGAATGAAAGGCTTCTTTCTATCAACTTTGAAGTAAAGGTTCGGATCAACATTACTACAAGTGAAGCCTAGCTTCATCAGGTAGCTATCTATCCTCTCGTACCAAGCTCTGGGTGCTTGCTTCAGCCCCTAGAGGGCTTTCTTCAACCTGCAGACATGGGTGTCCCGATCTTGGACTTCGAACCCCAGAGGTTGCTCTACATATACCTCTTCCTTTATCGCACCATGCCAAAAGGCGGTCTTTACATTCATCTGATGAAGATTCCTTCCTTGCGTAGCAGCAAGGGAAATAATAGATTATAGGTGCAATAATAATCAGTGCCTTCCTAGAGAATTCTCAGGCAACACATTTTCCCATCAGATCCATGCTTGATCTTATAGAGCCATTTTGAGGTGACAACAGCTTTGCCCTCCGGTGTCGGAACCACATCCTAGACATCATTTTTCATAATGGATTCGTACTCTTCGTGCTTAGCATCCTTCCAGACTTTATGCTTTACAACTTCTTCAAAATATCCAGGCTCAGATTGTACGATAGTACTCATGGCTGCTAGATACCCTTGGTATCTATTCAGCTTCTTGCTTTCACGGAATGCCCCCCTTGGGGTCATATGTCTCTCGACATCTTCGAGAGTATCCAAGAGCCATGAGTTTCTTTATTGAAGGAGGTGGATCAATAGGGTCCATCGGTCCTTCACCATTGGGCATCATCTCATCCTTCGGCTCTTCCTACTTCCCCGATCTTACATCATGGTCTTCCTTGGAGCTAGGAAGATTTATCACTTTCCTAAGGGAAGCATGTTCATCGAAGGTGACATCGTTGCATATCTCCACCTCTCTTTTGGTACAACCCTGACATATACTTTCATGATCATTTTTGAATTCGGGCATCCCTGTCACCACCTTCCTTGCTTCGGGAACAACTTTGTAATGAAGGTTTCCAAACCTTCGGTGCCATAATTCAGTTTGACGAATTGTACCACGTGTCATAGCCCCCAATGGACTTCCTCCAACCTGGTAGAGTGTATCAACTCTAAAACCAATAGTGAGAGATTTCTTGAAACTCTTCTTCCAGATGCGTAACTTTACATCGACGAATGCCACCTTGAAACCTTTGTCTTCCATGGCCGAAATAGACACAAGGTTCTTCTTCAAATCAGGTACATACAAATTACAATACATCTTGCAAACGGAGGACTTGACCTTGAGATAAATGGAGGGTCACGGTCCCTGTCCCTTTCACGAAATAGGTGCCATTATCTCCAAGGATAATTTTCATATTAGTATCCTTCTCAGTCAAATCAGAGAGAGCTTATTTAAACCCAGTGAGGTGCCTTGAAGCACCACTATCAATCAACCAGACAACCAAGGTGTTGGGTGGAGATGCAGCAGAGAGGGCAGATACAAGAATGAATTCATTTCTTTCATTGTCAATAACATTAGATTCTTCATACCTAGAATTTCTTGACTCTTTGAAAGGTTGCCCATTTCCATTGCAACTAGAGGGAGCCTTCCTCTTTCCTTTGAACTTGTTGTTCCTTTGATTGCCATTCCCCCTGTTGTTGTTGTTGTCATCATCCCCGGGAGAATGAATCCCTCTTATTAGGGCATTCTCTAGCATAGTGGCCAAACTTGTTACATGTGTAACATCTTCCTTTCCTTCCTTTGGCCCTTGCTCTCCATGGTTTCTCGGACCACCATTGTTCTTCTTCTTAGCACGAGCGATGAAGGCAACATTACCTTCATTTTCATATTCCATCATTCTTATCTCCTCTTGAGTGCATCTCGACAATACTTCATCAAAATCAGGAATCACATTATTATTGAGAATGGTAGTAATGAATACATGCCATTCAAAGGGGAGAACTCCAAGTGCAATGAGAACCATTTCTCGATCAACTATTGTTTCCCCAATGACAAGAAGGTTATTCCTAATTTCGGTCAACTTCAAAAAATAGGATTGAACAAATTCATCCTTGCCTTTCTTGAGATTCTTCAATTGGTTCTTAAAGAAAAGAAATTGATTTGCATTGTTAGCCTTGAACATATTGACCAACTTATCATACATCTCCTTTGATGTACCCAGCTCAGAGATGTAAGCAACCAAAATTTTATGGATGGAATCCTGAATGATCATCTTAGCTTTGATTTCTCCTTTTCTATACTCCGTCTTTGTGGTAGCAGGTGCAGATGATGGAGGCTCTTGGATTTTACCTTGCACATAGTCCATGACCTCTTGATCTTCCAAGACGAAGTCCAAAGACATCTTCCAAGCATGATAGTCAGACTTTCCAGTCAACTTATCATCAACTTTGAAGCCATTATAATTTGAGGTACCCATGGGTCCTTGACAAATGCTACTTCTTCGGTGATTGTTCTCAATACAAACTTGGGCTTTGTCTTCACCTTAGCTTTACCATGTAATTTTTCGTAGATGTTCTATGCTTGATGCAACTTTACTTTAAACCCGATACCAAATAGCAATCACATAAACATGAAAGTAAAATGTTGATAGAACATACCAATAGATCGCCGGAAGACAAGCCAAAATACACTTAACTTGATCAACAAAATATATGTGTTTTGGTGCATTACGGTGGTCAACAAGATGCTTCAACCAACAAAGTCTCCTCACGGTCACCTGACCAGAAAGTGTCACACAACCCTCAAGACAACTCTACAACAATCAACCCAAAGTCAACGAATTTCAACGTTGTCCAGTCAATGGTCAACGTAGCAACAACAACAACAGAAAGTCAATGCAACAGGTCAAAGGTCAACGTCCAGCCTCGATTTTTGTGCCAAAAAATGCGGACTACAGAGATCAGAATTTTGGGAGAGTTTGAGGTCAAATGGACCAAGCGTTGACCAAAGTCAATGCTGGTCAAAGCTGCGCTGAAAACCTTAGACATATTAGATCCGAAACCCTAGCTGCTGTTTTCCCATGTGTGAGAAGAGAAGCCTCCAAATGATGATCAAACCAATCAGACACGAGAGAAGTGTGTGATGAGTGATGGTGAAAATGAACTCCAAGTTTGTCCAATATATATCCATCTGTGAGGGTGTGTGACACATTTGTTGGGCCTCCAAGCCTACATTACAAATCTGGCCGACCTTGCACGTAAGTGGAATAAATTCAAAATAAATGTTTTGCTCATCCGATCAAGATGATCTTTAGATTGATCTTGCACCTCTCCAAAAGAGGAATCCAATAAAAATATTGGCATCATCATCTGAGCAGTACAACATGGAGTTTTGACCTAGTTGCCCAAAATTAATACTGAGGGATTATAGTAGAATTTTTTTCGGAAATGGTCCTGGGTCCTACAGATGCCTGAGATTCAACTTTTCTTATGATTTCGCCTATGAACGTCAGCAGTCACTTGGGTTTTGTGGATTTGGATGGGGGGTTTAGATCTATTTCTTTTTTTTCTTCCTAGCCATTCATAAAAAACACCTATTCCTATTTAACCTCTATGTATTTGCTGAAAAGCGGGTTGATGGGCAAGCATTTTACTTGCTGGTACGTAGGTTCTTACCTCCTGTTTTCAATACCCAATTCTTTTACAACAAAAAGAAAATGAAAAGACATCACTTTTAAACTTTCTCCCCTGCAACGATGCCAAAATGTTGGTGCATTAAGATGACTTTTTAAAAGTAATCTTAATACCTAGATTAATTATCAACCCAAGGTAAGTCTGTTTATTTCACGAGTGTTCGACAATGTTTATGCAAGTGAAATCAGAGGTTAACAATTCCGAATCGTTGCAAGAGGTAATATCTAATTCTCGAAGTTCAATCAAGACAATCCTGAAAGCAACTGTGAAATAATTTCAATCAATCAACTTATCTTAATTCTGATTACTTTTATGCAGAAAGAAAATCGAAATGCGAGAATTAAAGAATTCACACTTAACTAGAATCATTAACTGATGTTTATGGCAGTCTATTTAATCAGAAAGGGAATACTGAAGCAATTGAACAACAAGTAACTTATTCACGCTTGGCAATTGAAATTCATAATAACTGATTAACCAAATAACATCAATCGTAATGAACAACAATCATTCACAAATGCTTGAATAAATCTGGTAAATGAAAGAATAACACTTGGGCGGAAAAGTAAAAGCGACTAAGACTTCAAATCAATGGAAAAACAAATCACTCAATGCTGACGATAATTGAATTAACTGCGATTCTATGAAATACGTAAATGATTAATTGTAGGAAGGAGAAAATAAGAATATAACACAGAAAAGTAGTAGAGCTCCTAGTGACCGGGCCCAGAGCCTCCAGAAGTCTCAGGCAAAAGATATTCAGAACACGATTACGAATGAACCGCTATATTTTTCATTAAATTCAACAATAAAGGTACAACATCACTGAGTGCAAAAACTCTATCTTGAATAAATGTTAGTAATGTAAAATTACAACATACGGGAAAAACTCTCCCATTCTATTTCACCTATTGGTCTTTTATAACCTATGGAAAAACAAAATGGATAATATCGAATCCTCAAGATCATGAGATCCTGAGGATTTCGTAGCTGTCAAGCAAATTGCATTATGAAATAGGCGTGATTCTCCTCATCTTTCGTTGGTTTGCATGAACAAGATACGATCTTTTCCTCTTCTTGGCCACTATTGTTTATTCGTTTTGAACAACAATCATTTGGTTCATATTAACTGCACATAAAAACAACGAAAGTTAGTTTTTATGCCAATAATCACATAGTTTGTTGATAATTAGTTTTACCCTTTTTTTACAATTGTTCCTTCTAGATTTATTTCCAAAGTGAAGATAAACATATGAAAGTTAGTAATAAATCGAGCTAATTATGAGGGCAAAACGTACCTTTTTCATGACCCAATAGTTAGCCTGGACTACGCAATCCCTTTGGGGATTCAAACTGCTTCCTCCTGCAACTATTTGACCTCCTGCCCAACGCTGGCTCTGCTCTTCTTATTTTACCTGTAATGCTTTGATACCATGTGAGAATTCCAAGTCCGGAATCCTAATGCAGTCAACTGAAAACACTTCACCTACTTGTATCTAAATGAACAAGTTATTTACAGTGATCTACTATAAATATTGAAGCAATTACTACTGCAACCTTCAATTTAATTAATTAAATATGCCGAAACAAGAAACTGAACAATAAAGAAAAACATCACACAGGACACCGTTGTTTTTGGACAAACATCCACAGAAAAACCTAATGCATGAAAACCGATGCAACAAATTTGAGGGTTTTATTATGAAGCAACAGTAATTTCTGAATACATCTCTGAATGTCTCTCCGAACAATTCAGTTACAGAGAATATCATTGACAAAAAGATTAGTGAGGTTTTCTCACACTATCACTAGAAAATCCCGTTGATCCGACCACTGAATGAGATGCCTCTGACACGCTGCGCAGTCCCAACGTCAACCCTTATGGGCACTACGTCACTCAGTTTGTGGATCAATTTGCTCCCCAAAATCATCGATCTCTGCCTCTTGGTCTCACACCCCGACTCTCGCTTTTGAAGTTGATTCTTCAACAATTCTTCAGATTTCCTCTTTGTCCCCTACGCAACCTCTGCATAGCACTGCGTGGCTCTGCATCAGCCTCTATGGCTATGCGCTGGAGCTGAGGGATATCTCTCTGCCCTCCCTGCTGATGATTCTCTAATCGAGAAATATTTCTCTCTAAATACTGTCTCTGCCCCTCTGTGCAAAAGATCTCTAGATCGAAGTTTCTCCCTGAGCACTGCTCACTAAAGAAATCAATCTCTTGATCCTCTCGGTGTGTTTTCAAATGGCCCTCAAGCCTTCCTTAAATATTCTTCTCGTTGACATTCAACGACCCATATTAAAAGCTAATCAATGGCTACGATCATTTTGGCTTGATCCTCGTCTTCTTCTAGAAGTTACACTGACAGTTTAGATTCATACCCAATATTTATTTTATTTTCTTAAGTTTAGACTTAGGATTTCATTAAAAATAATTAATTTATTAAATAAAATCGTCTCTGGGTGGAATTTCCCCAAACGATTTCTGGGTTATCTGGAATACATGTGTCTAAGCCTCTCTAAAAAATTGGAGACTTAGAGCACATCCGATGCTACTCCAAATCAACACATAATTCATAGGTGTGTGAAAATGGCGACTTTGGTTTGGGAATGGCTTTATGGCAAGGTGCCATAGCCAATTGACCAGCTAATGGAGGTCCAACATCCAGAGTGTATAGATGTCGGGAGAGGTCAATTGTGGAAGCATGAGTTAAGCCTTTGGTCGGCTTGGCTTTTCCACCCCTTTAGTGCGCCTTTTACTTATTTATAGTTTGCTTTGATTTGAATGCATAGTTTAGGAACCCGAGCTTGCCTTTTGAGATTCTGCTTCTAATACCCGTAAATGATGAGTCAAATTATTGCTCATTAGGGTTGGGACAATAAAATAGTTTCTTTTAATAGATGAATCATCATGTGCTTGAGGAACTAGGTGATGGATGATGTGCGGGGGGTAGAGTTCATGCTTGGCTTTTGCCCATGTGCTAATCAAATATCGCAACCGTCTTTTGCATTTTACCTTTTTCTTTCATTGTGGCTTTCTTGTGCTTTTATTTTTCTTTCGCTGCATCAACCTTTAAGGCAAAGTTTTCCGGCCCAAACCCAATGATGAGGATGAAAGGGTGCCAATCCCCATGACCAATGACCACCAGCCTAATGAATGGAAATGAATATAGTAGGAAAGATGTAAAGTCACAAGTGGTAAGTATGGAATGCATGGACACACTACTTCAATCAGAGCCACCTCAGTGGTGCCCTTCTTAAAGCCCTAAGGCCTAAGAGGAGGTCTCATTGGACTAGAGTCCAAGACTAACCTCCTAGGTGAAGTAGGAGAACAAGAATATAGTCAAAGATCGGTCAATCACATAGTTTGTCCCTTGAACCGTAGTGGTATGCCTAAAACATTAAGTCAAAGCGTACGATTACATAATGGTTAAATTACCTGCCGATGGATGACCCACCTTCCTTCAAAAAGGAATGCCCAATGGGAGAGAAAAATATGACCAGAGCAAGAAGTGGAAGATCCTGGGTTGCTGGCTTTCTGTTGTCCAAGGAGGAGGATAATTTTCTCTTATGGGTTACCTACTTTTTGGTGGGTAACAGTACCTAAGAATGTATAAATAATTTACTTGAACTTTTCTATCACTCGAAATATTTACATCTTGTAAAATTAATCCATTCCTCATGATGGCTTTCAAACCCAAAATTTGTGATTATAATGGATGATATTGAAGTTTTTAAATATCTGACTTCAAGTTAAGAGCATCTGCTCAAGGTATATGTGAACTGAAATATTTACATCTTGTAAAATTAATCCATTCCTCATGATGGCTTTCAAAACCAAAATTTATGATTATAATGGATGATATTGAAGTTTTTAAATATCTGACTTCAAGTTAAGAGCATCTGCTCAAGGTATATGTGAACTGATTTCAGGTTAATCGCTTCCACCAAAATTTGTGATTTTAATGGAAGACACTGAAGTTGTAATTATCTGATTTCGAGTTAATAGCATCTGTTCAAGCGATATGTGAACTGAATTCAAGTTCATAGCATCTGTTCAAGTTTTATGGGAACTGAATTCAAATTAATAGCATCTGTTCAAGTTAAATGTGAACTGAGTTCAAGTTAATAACATCTGTTCAGGTTATATGCAAAAAAGTAGGTTTCTTGTTTGCATCAGATATGCTGGAATAATGCATTTGAATATCTATTGACGACGTTGTCTTATTTTAAGACCATATAATTAGCCTTGTCATGCATAGACAGATTATTGTACCTTTCAAGGAAATAATTATAATAGAAAAAACTTTAAGGTGATCATCAATTGTTTATTCATGTGTCTTGATGTGCTTTTACTGTGGAAACGCAGGTCCAATGCAGAAGAAAGATGCTTCTCGAATATTTTGGTGAGAACTATAATAGGCCCAAATGCAAGAATGGGCCCAATCCTTGTGATAATTGCCTTAAATGGTCTGAGTAACTTTTTAGATTAGGATATATATCATTTAGTCAATGTAGATATTCTTTATTCTTTACCAAATCTTTTATTGTAGAATAATTATAATTTAGCTTCACTTCTGTATCAAGGTTTTAGTGGTATCATGAGGTTCCCTTCTTTGCTTCGCTATATGTAGGCTAGAAAGATAAATCATTATTTATATCGGTATTTCTTTTACTTTATTTCTGTGGATATTTAATTAATTTAATTGGATCTTCCACTTATTCACTTATAGAGCTCCAAACGTATACCACACAATAGGCGGGAGATTAAGATAAAAAGTGCATGTAAAATCAATTTTTGTTTATGGCCGTCAGCGTGTGGTCAAGTTTCATCTTTATTTTCCGAAACGATCTGATTATAATTCCATATAATTTTACTTTTGTTGTCTTAATAAGTATGATGTACTAAATAATAAATAAATTGTAACTTAATTGTTTTTGCAGTAAGTTAATTAGGTGGTGCTAAATGATAAATATGTTGTAATTTAAAAACAGGTAGAGTTTAAACATTGTTTATAATATTGAGTAAATTTATTTCATTTTATTGGTTTCCCTTTGTAATTATGATGGAAGATTTTGGAGTTTGGTGGCATTTGATATAAAAAACTAAGAGATTGTTTTGTTCAAGTTTGTTATTTGTTTTTTTAAAAGAAACAGTAAATTAAGTATGTTGTGTTTAATGATAAATATGTTGTAATTTAAAAAATAGGTGAGTTTAAACATTGTTTATAATATTGAGTAAATTTATTTCATTTTATTGGTCTTCCTTTGTAATTATGATGGAAGATTTTGGAGTTTGGTTGTATTTGATATAAAAAACTAAGAGATTGTTTTGTTTAAGTTTGTTATTTGTTTTTTTTTAAAAGAAACAGTTTCTATGATGTGTATTTATCGTTAAAATTAAAATTTTATGTTATTGGTTTTTTTTTTCTTTCTCTATATCTTTTTGGGCCTCATAACACTATATTGTTACTATGTATTTTAATATCTCCAATAAAGATATTTGAATAACTATGATTAGCATCTTATTTTTGGGCTCATTACACTATATTGTTACTATGTATTTTAATATCTCCAATAAAGATATTTGAATAACTATGATTAACATATATCTATTTTAGAAGGCTTTATTTAGTCATTTAAACTGCTAATAAAATTTTAAGTAGTAATTTATTTTTCCTGAACAATTTTCTATTCCATGGACTTAATAATGTTTTGAACCAAGGTGAGGCTTAACAACTCTTGATAGCATATATTCTTTCTTTTTCGTAAATAAAAATTCAAATAATGAAATTGCATGTAGAAAATTTACATGTAGAGTTAATCTTTCTAGAGACTTTGATGCCTACTTGCTCAAATTTGTACTCTTTTACGAAGTTTGAGTAACTAATTACAACTATGATCAATAAAGACCATGCTTTGATTTGATTGCTCGGGACATTCTAAAGATGCATATGTTCTATGTTGCTTCTTTTTGTTGAGGATATTCAATGTTAATATGCATTATTGTCTAAACTAGTGTTTAAGTGACAAAACCCCAATCCATGGAAACACACATTGGGTAATGAGAGGAGCTCTATCATTGTCAACTCAATACAACTTCCTCTACATTGTTGGTTGGGCATTACTGTCTAAACTAGTGTCTAAGTGACAAAACCCCAATCCATGGAAACACACATTGGGTAATGATAATAGCTCTATCATTGTCAACTCAATGCAACTTCCTTGACATTGTTGGTCGGCTTCAAGAGGCTAGGAAGGGTATCTCTTAGATATACAATTGATTATAATAAGATCCTAGATAAATCTTTAATATGATTAAACCAAAATATTCAAAGATTTACTTTAAGCATAAAATAAATGAACCCGCCAAAAATATAACACATTAAACATAAATGATATAATTATTTAGTGATATAATGCTTTAAAATGATTAATCCTTAGCAATGTAAGCTTATCTTCCCAATCCTCTTAAATGCTACAACAATGAAGAAATATGTGAATTAAACTTGAAATCTGATTGATTATGTATGTTCAAGGTAAATTTCATATATGAGTTCTAGTGGTGAAAATCACTTGAACTTTTTAATGATGTAATATTATACTTTAAAATGATGAATAAGAAATCTATTTTGTTGATTTTCTAGTGTATTCAAGACTAGAATATTTTTTTACAATTGATAAGTACTTCCAATGATGCTAACAATCTACTTATTGCATTTTAATCATTAAACAATTACACGTGAAAATCTTAAACCATTAAAATTCAATTGTAGAGAAATATAGAGATCACAGTAAACAATAAACATAGACAGAATACACCAAGAATTACACTTCAAGCCGAGGGGAAGCCCCACAAGGGGAAAACCCAACCAATCTTTACTTATGAGAGAAATTTTGTTCATCAATAGTACATCAAGAATATTCCAGCAAGATTCCAAATATGAACTCAATCAAGTCAAAACTGTTGATTTTTGGTAGCATCAGATGTGTTCAAGTCTTAAATTTTGTGGAGAGGCTTAGACACATGCATTACAAACAACCCATAAATCGTTTGGGGAAATTCCATCCAGAAACAATTTTATAAAAAAAATTAATTATTTTTAATGAAGACACTAAGGCTAACTTAGGAAATTAAAATAATTAATTAGTATTAATGTAAACTGTGGGTGAACCTTCTAGATAAAGTAGATCAAGTCTAATATAATCTCAGACATTGATTGAAGATCTAATCTCGGCTATTGATTTGTCAATGAGAAGGTTACAAAGGAAGACTTTAGGGTCATTTGTAAATTACATCGAGAGGATCTAGAGATCGATTTTTTTTGACAGAGCAGTGCTCGGACGAATATCAAATCTAAGTGACTCTTGATTGTAGTGAGTGGTAGATTAATTCTGGTTGGTGATTTTCATGAGCTAGGAATACATTGCGGAGAAGATAGAGAGCAGATTAGTAGAGGCAATGCAATCCCACGCAAAGGCAACGCCGCAACCTTGAGGAAATTTGAAATTCAGTTGAGGATCAATCAAATCTAGTGTTGGAAAGACGGGGTGTGAGACCAGAAGGGGCCAGAGGTTCAAAGTTAGCCAACAGAAGCCCAACAACGCAGAAGCCACACAGTCCCCACGTAGAGTGATGCAGAGACTGCATAACATAGTGGAGGGCTTACCATCCGGGGTTTGTTGGTAAGTCAAGCATCTAGTATCAGTGCGATATTTCTCTCATTAACTCTTTGTTAGTCATATTCTCTACAGGGATAGCTAGAAATGCATCCCAGATTGTATTCAAAAAATTATTGCATAATATAGAAACCCTTAGATCTGCTATACCGGTTTTCCCGGATTGGGTTTTTCTAGGGATGTTTGTCCAAAAACAATGTTGTCTTGTGTTTGCATTATTTTTTCTTGCTCAGTTTCTGTTTTCACAAATGTATTTTAATGGGTAAGGTTGTTTCAATAATTGCTTCAATATTTTAAGAAGTAATCTTTTAATAACTTGTTAAATCAGATTTGCAAGGAGGAGAAGTAGTTTAGCTTGTTGCAATAGGGATTCCAGATCTAGATCTTGGAATTTTCATATGGTGACAGAGGGTGTATTGTGAAACAGGAAGAGCAGATCCAATACTGAATCGGAGGTCGAACAGTTGTGAAAAGCATCAATTCGAATCCCTAGAGGGATTGCACAGTCCAGGCCAAGAGGGTTGAAATTTCTTGGAAGGTCTCTCTCTGAGTGAGTTGATAGAGAGGTAAGACTTCCAGATCGGAATTTTGCAAAGGCAAAGGGAGCAGCGCAAAACCTCAACATAGAGCTAGTGGGATAGTTTATGCAGGAAGATTTTGATTTTCCCAGGCGGAAAGTTGTCAGAAGAAGAAGAAGCAACATAATGAGGGAATTCTCTCTCTCAGGAAGTTCCTTGGCGGGGAATTTCAGTGTTTTCCAACATTTGAGCAGCAGATTCAGGAAGCAGATCTGTGAGCTCCACAAGGAGTGTGTAAGCCTATCTAGTGTTGCGCAAAGGGGGAATAAAAGGAGTAGATTCGACATTTTTGACGCTCATGGTAGCTCACTGGCTTAGAGATCAGGACCGGTTGGAGGGAGCCTCCAACTACGTGATATGGAAGGCAAGGATCACTTATCTTATTGATGATTACGATCTAAAGCTCTTCATGGAGAACACTGTACTTGTCCCTACAGATCCAGATCTGTTGAAGCAATACAAGGCTGATATGGCGAAGGCAAAAAGGCTAATCCTTGATGGAGTCAAGGATCACATTGTGTCCCATATAGCTGGAAAAGATACTGCCAGGCAGATGTGGGAAGCCTTGGCCACACTGTATGAAGGGTCTTTCGAGCAGCGGAATATGTACCTTTAGCAGCAACTGAGGATGGCACAAGTGCAGAAAGGGAAGCACATTGATCCGTTCCTGTCGAAACTTTAGGAGATTCATGACCAACTTGCAGCAGTAGGGTCTACCCCTTCTCCTATAATGATGGTGAGACTGGAATTGAATGCAGTGACTGACGATTGGCAAGTATTTGTCCATAGCATCCTGGGAAAAGCAACCTTGCTCAGTTGGGTAGAGATGTGGGCTACTCTTCAGCAAGAAGAGCTAAGGAGAGACTTGGTTAAGTGCAAACTTGATGCCAGCAATGGCAGTGGATCGAAGGTGAAGCAGGGGGAAGATGCAGACCTTGCATCCAAAGGGCAACGGAGTAGTGGACATGTAAGAAAGGCGTCTCGAAGATCAAGTGCTTCAAGTGTGGTGAACTTGGTCACTACACTTCCTAGTGTCCTTTGAAGCATAAGGACAAGGACGAGAATCATGATCCGAAGGCTGCAATTGCGAAGATCGATGAGAATGAGTACACCATGAGTGCCCATGCATCTTCAAGAGGGAGATGGGGTGACATTGAGCTGTAAGTTCGCAAGAACTTTAGTTGGGTAGGATCTTGGAGGAGTCCACCTCTTGGATCACAACCTTGCTATGGATGCACATAATCAATAATAGCAGGATGGAGGAGTTTTTCAGTGGTGCAAAGAAATGTAGAAACGACAGATGCAGTAGTTAGCAACGCTAACATCTGAGCAGCGCAGAGCAGAGTTGCAACAACACATAGTGATGCAATGCAGAGCAACAGCAACACAATACTTCAGAGGGACAATGTGGGTCTAGCAATAGTTAGTGTTTCAGCATCGAGTTACATCCTGAATACCTATTCAGATTCATGGACGTTCTCAGCAGCTGAGTTGTAGTGTAGTGTTAGCAACAAATGCAACATTTGAGAGGGAGTTGCAATACAAATGAAGTGTTGATTGTGGCAGTGTTAGCAACAAATACAACATTTGAGAGGGAGTTTGTTAGACATCATCAGTGCAGAGGGAGATTCTTTAGAGTTAGAACAATGTGCAGTTAGGCATATCTGTTAGAGCACATTCCTCGCTAAGATGGAGTGTTGATTTTTGGTAGCATCAGATGTGCTTTGTAGAAATTATACAACATATATGTATATCATGGATTCAAACTGATCTAACAATGTACTAGAGCTAGATATTGAATCACTTCTACAAATCAATTGCAGAAATTAAACACAATCACCAATTACATGAAGCCAAGAAAGAATAAAATCAAACCATAACACAGGTAATTTTCCAGGGAAAGCTTGCTGCTTAAAACCCCACTATCTTTTATTATATATTCAGCATGGATACATGAAAAACATACAATGCCCTCTTCTCACAAGAGTCTCCAGCACTCAGCTATTCGTCTCACACTGTTCCGGACAAAATTGGCCAATAGTTAGCCAATTCTCAGCCTCTAAACAACTTGCCTTACTTGCGCAATTCCTAATGAATGCAATCCCTAAAGAATAGGAATTTTGGCCTTCCTAAACTGCGCAAGGAACATGGGAAATCCAATGGGTGTTTGGTTGCATGGGTGCAACCCAATAATCCTACAACTGATAGTTAACATCCCTTTCACCTTAGTCTCAAATGGGTCACCACTGGAATTGACATGCATGCAACTAATAATACTAAATCATCAGTTGCATGTGAGATCACTGATTGTGAATTAAATAATATTTAATTCACTTGATCTCTCACTAGTGCAAAAAACAGTTGTAACTAGCACAACTGACTTTTACTCACCTTGATTGAGTTAACTGATTACAACATCCATTAACTAATGCACCAACTGCAACTTGGACTCAACAGCTCAGAGAATCACTTTGCATGCCCTACCAACTACCCTCAACTCGAAATTCATGAGCTAACTTAGTTTATCACATTCAGCTAACTATTACAAGTATTTTTGAGATAAGATTACATTATATTGTCCATTTTAATTAAGGAATAATTAAAATAGACATGCACCAAATTTCGCCCACCAGTGTAGGTGCTGCTAAGACTTGTGGTCCCACACTAGTGTAGGTGTTGTAATTTCTTGTTGAACTTCAACACTCCCTCTCAACAAGAAAGGGATTATCTGCCACCTTGATCTTGCCTCTATGGTATTTGAATTTGCTCTTGGTGAGTGCCTTAGTCAGAATATCTACATTCTGATCTTCCGTGGGAATGTACTGAAGTAACATTATGCGCCTATGAACACAATCTCTAAGATGGTGGTACCGAATATCAATGTGCTTGGACCTATTATGGAATACCAGATTAACCGAGAGTTTAATGCAACTTTGGTTATCACAATGTATCACCGTTGGATCCATCTGAGAACCAAACAAACTAACCAAGATATTTCTCATCCAGATGGCCTCACATGCAGCTTGACTTGCTGCCATGTACTCTGCCTCGACTAAACTAAGTGCCACAGATCACTGCTTCCTGTTGTACCAAGAAACTGCTGTCGATCCAATGCTGAAGATCCTTGCTGATGTGCTCTTTCTGTTTGATGGACTGCCTGCCCAATCTGCATTCGTGAAGCCTTGAAGCTTCACTCCCTCTATCTATCTGTACCATAAACCAAACTTTGATGTGCCCCTGAGATACCTTAATACATGCTTCCCTGCCTTCCAAAAGAGCTTGGTAGGCTTAACTATAGCTTGACTCAATTGCTTAACTGCGTAGCAAATGTTTGGTCTCGTGTCCACCAAATACATCAGTCAACCCACTAACTGCTTGTAGACAGTAGCATCCACTACTTCTCTAGAAGTAGCATCCTCTTTCCTCCAATTTCCTAGAAGAGGAGTCTCCATGGGTTTACAACTCTCCATGTGAAACTTACCTAGTATCTCTTTGGCATACTTGCCTTGAGAAACAAAAGGTTCACCATCTCGTTGCCATATTTCCAAGCCAAGGAAATAATGAAGGAGTCCCATGTCTTTCATTTCGAATTCGCTTGCAAGGTCCTCTTTGCAAGAAAGTATCAACTGCTCATCAAATGTCAAGATTAGATCATCTACATAAAGTACAATAATCAATCACAATCTGGTACACGTTTGCATCTGCTTCATTTGGTGAAGCCCAACTAGGTGAAATAATTGTTAATCCGAGTGTACCAAGCACGAGGTGCTTGCTTTAGCCCAAACTGTGCTCTCTTGAGTTGGCACACATACAGGTCACTGTCAAAGATTTTGAAACCTTCTCGTTGCTCTATTGACACTTCCTCCTCAATAAATTCATTGAGAAACACCGTTTTCACATCCATATGATGAATGCACCACCCCATCTGCGTTGAGAGTGCAAGGATAGATCTAATGGAAGAATACCTTGCGACTGGTGCAAAGGTTTTTTCATAGTCAATCCCCTCAACTTGTGAGAATCCCCGGGCCACAAATCTGGCCATGTACTTCTCCACACTCCCATCAACAACTTGCTTTACCTTGTAGATCCATCTAGATCCAACCACTGATTTGCCGATCAGTGTTGGGACTACCTCCCATGCACTGTTCTTGACAATGGAGTCATACTCTACCATAACAGCAACCCAAGTTGGTTGCTGCACTGCTTCCTCAAAGGAAGATGGTTTTGTCACAATACATTTTCTCATAAGAGCCATGTCTGGAGACTGTCTCTGTCTGCGTAGTGAAGTAGGGGCTCCTACATTCTCTATCGCATCAAGTCTCAATCTATCAGCTTTGTGGTGGGCCTTCTGCCATTTCTGGTGGATGGCTTTGCATGACTGTTTTCTTCCACTCCACGATCCTTCGCATGTGGTTGATCCACATCTTGAGGTTCATTCTTTGGAACCAAGAGTTCTTCCTCTACATGCAAATCCAGCTCCCTCTCAAGGGAAAATCGCATGGCTTTCTCCTCATCAAATTTTATATCCTGTCGCACAACAATCATTCTGTTGTTTGGAAAATACACTCGATAGTTGTGGGGGGTTTCAATGTACCACACATATATCCCAATCTCAGTTGTTGGTTCAAGCTTCTTCCTGGCGTCTTTGGTCACATGCACATAAATAGATGAGCCAAAAATCTTAAAATGTGAAAGATCAGGTTTCTTACTAGTAAAAGCCTCTTCTGGTGTACTCATGCCAAGTATCCGATGACGACAACGGTTCTGCACATATATCACTATGTTGCATGCCTCTGCCCACAAATGCAACATTAGGCCTTGATCATGCAACATCGCTCGTGTTGCACCCACAATCGTTTTGTTCTTTCTTTTAGCAATCCCATTTTGCTGTGGTTTATGAGGTGCTATCATTTCTCTTCGAATTCCTTCTTTGCTATAGAAGTTCTTGAATTTGTTAGAGAGATGTACTCACCACCATTGTCGCTCCTAAGATCCTTCACTTGCTTCCCCGTGTCTTTCTGCACTAGTGCTTTAAACTCAAGAAACTTTGTTAATGTCTGATCTTTCTTCTGCATGAAGTAGATCCAACACTTGCGAAAAAATTCAACGACAAATATCACATAGTACTTATGTTTTGCTGTCGAAGCAGTAGAGAATGGTCCACACATGTCTGAGTGATCTCTCTCAAGGATTTCTTAAGCTCGGTTCTCCTTCTCATGAAAGGTGGCCTTTGCATACCCTGTGGTACATCCCTTGCATGTGTCTAACTAAGCAAGTGTTCCCATTGGAAGTCCTGTAGAAATCTGTGGCATGACTTTCAAGGTTTCGTGGTGTAGATGACCCAATCTCCTGTGCCATAACTCACCCTCATCCTGACTCACCACTTTGTCTGCCTTACCCATCAATGTTGCGCAACCATCTACATCAAGTTTATAAAGATTCTTAACTCGAATCCCAATTTTCTTGGCTTGTCCTGTTGTTTTGTGTCGCAGGAAAGTTTTGCCTTCACTGAAAACAACATCATAGCCTCTATCCTCCAACATTGCAACTGAAACCAAATTTTTCTTGAACCTTGGTACATGCATTACATATTTTAATTGAAAGGGTTTACCTGAATATCTCTGAAAGGTAATAGTACCAATCTCGGTAGCACTGTATCGTCCGTCATCACCCATTTCGATATGCATATGGACGTCCTTCTCCTCCAAGCTACTGAAAAGTTCCTTATCTCCCATCATGTGAAAGGAAGCACCACTATCCAAGTACCACATCGAACTCATTGCACTTAACACCATGCATGCAATGAGCGAGAAGTCAAGCTCAAATTGCGAGGCCAAAGCCTCACCAGTTGCAGATCATGAAGCCTCCTTGTTCTTCTTCTTTTGTGGACAATTTGTGGCATAGTGTTCATGTTCGTGACAGTGAAAAAACTTAACTTCACTTTGGACATGTCGCGCTTCTTGCCATCTTTACTGGACTCAGATTTGGAATGAAATTTCTTTCCTTTCCCCTTCTTCGCCTTGGCAACCAAAGCACAATCTTCTTCATCTTCATGCTTATATGAAGATCCATCGCTCGTATTCTGTCTAAACTCTTCTTGTACCAAATCCGACCATAATCATTCCCAATATGGCAATTTTTCCCTTCCATTGACAGAGTCCTCATAACTGTGCCAACTCTTGGGAAGTTCAAGAAGAGCTAGGCTCACCAAGTCATCATCCACAACTATTATTGCGACGCTCCCAAGCTCATCTTGAAATTGGAAAAACTTTGTTAGATACTTCGGAATGGTGTTGCTCTTTTCCATTTTAATTTTCTTGAGCTTGTCTTTCAGCGCCAATTTCCTATGGTCACTGCTGCTCTAAAATAGATCGTTCAAAGCTTTCTTCATAACATATGGTGTTGCTTTGCCATGGTGACTCGAGACAATGTGGGCTCATACTCCCTCCAACAAGATCCTCCTTGCCTTTGCAACCTTCTTTTGACAAGCATCTATCACAACGGGTTTGGGAATGCCATTGTCAATGAATTCCTTCAAGCCATTTTCTTTGATTACTGCCTCCATCCTGTCTTTCCAAGCAATATAGTTAGAGTTGCCCTCGAGTGCATACTCTAATCTGAAGCCATTGAAAGCCATTTCGATCCTGATTCACCTATCGCAAAAAGAGTACCTTTGCAAATTTGAATTCTATTCAGTCACAAAGTCAGCTTCTTCTTTACTGTAGTAATTTCCTGTGCTCTGATACCATGTAGAAATTATACAACATATAGGTATATCATGGATTCAAACTAATCTAATGATGTACTAGAGCTAGATACTGAATCACTTCTACAAATCAATTGCGAAAATTAAATACAATCGCCAATTACATGAAGCAAATAAAGAATCAAATCAAATCACAACATAGATAATTTCCCGGGGAAAGCTTGTTGCTCAAAACCCCATTGTCTTCTATTGTATATTCAACATGGATACATGAAACAAATACAATGCCCTCTTCTCACAAGAATCTCCAACACTTAGCTATCTATCTCACACTGTCTCGGAACAAATTGGGAAACACTTAGCCAATTGTCAGCCTCTAAAAAACCTGCCTTGCTTGCACAATTCCCGATGAATACAATCCCTAAAGAATAGGAATTTTGGCCTTCCTAAAGTGCGCAAGGAACATGGGCAATCCAATGGGTGTTTGGTTGCATGGGTGTAACCCAATAATCCTACAACTGATAGTTAACATCCCTTTCACCTTAGTCTCAAATGGGTCTCCACTGGAACTGACATGCATGCAACTAATAATAGTAAATCATCAGTTGCATGTGAGATTACTGATTTTGAATTAAATAATATTTAATTCACTTGATCTCTCACTAGTGCAACAAATAGTTACAACTAGCACAATTGACTTTAACTCACCTAGACTGAGTTAACTGATTAAAACATGCATTAACTAATGCACCAACTGCAAATTGGGCTCAACAACTCATAGAATCACCCTGCAGGCCCTACCAACTACCCTCAACTTGAAATTCATGAGCTAATTAAGTTTATCACACTCAGTTAACTATTACAAGTATTTTTGAGATAAGATTACATTTTATTGTCCATTTTAATTAAGGGATAATTAAAATAGACATGCGCCAAATTTAGCCCACACAAGTGTAGGTGCTACTAAGACCTGTGGTCCCACACTAGTGTAGATGCTGCTTGGACCTATTGGTCCCACACTAGTGTAGGTGCTGCAATTTCTCGTTGAACTACAACATGCTTTAAGTCTCAAATTTTGTGGAGAGGCTTAAACACATGTATTACAAATAACCCAGAGATTGTTTTGGGAAATTCCACCCAGAAGCAATTTTTTAAGAAAAATGAATTATTTTCAATGAGGACCATAAGTCTAACTTAGGAACTTAAAATAATTAATTAGTATTAATGCAAATTATGGGTAATCTTCTAGATAAAGCAAATCAAGTCTAATATAATCTTAGTCATTGATTGGAGACTTAATCTCGATCGTTGATTTGCCAACGAGAAGGCTATAAAGGAAGACTTGAGGGTCATTTGTAAATTACACCGAGAGGATCTAGAGATCAAATTTTTTTAACGGAGCAGTGTTCGGATGAATATTAGATCTAAGTGATTCTTGATTGCAGTGAGGGGTAGAGTAATTCTGTTTGGATATTTTCCTAAGCTAGGAATACATCGCGGAGAAGACAAAGAGAAAACCAACAGAGACAACGCTGCAGCCTTGAGGAAATCCAAAATTCAGTTGGGGATTAGTCGGACCTAGTGCCAGAAAGTTGGGGTGTGAGACCGGAAGGGGCGAGAGGTTCAGATCTAGACAATAGAAGACCAGCAACGCAGAAGCCACATAATTCCCACATAGAGTGACGCAAAGACTATGTAGCAAATGCGCAGAGATTGCGCAACAGAGTGGAGTTCTTGCCATCTGGGGTTTGTTGGTCAGTCGAGCTTCTAGTAGCAGTGTGAGATTTATCTCACTAAGTCTCTGTCAGTTATATTCTCTGCAGGGATAGCCGGAAAGGCATCCCAGATTGTATTCAGAAAATTACTGCATAATATATAAACCCTTAGATCTGCTGCACTAATTTTCTCGCATTGGGTTTTCCAGGGACATTTGTCCAAAAACAACAGTGTCCTGTGTTTGCATTATTTTTTCTTGCTCAGTTTCTGTTTTCAAAAATGTACTTTAATGGGTGAAGGTTGTTTCAATAACTGCTTCGATATTTTAAGAAGTAATATTTTAATAACTTGTTAAATCAGTTTTGCAGGTAAAAGAAGTAGTTCGGCTTGTTGCAATAGGGATTCTAGATCTAGATCATGGAATTTTCACAAAAACCAGTCAACAAAGAGAGAAAGTCAATTCTGGTCAAAGTATATGTTTGTAATAATAGGGATGAATTTCAACCCATGGAAGCTCTGAAATAGGAGGGCCAAAATTCGATCGAACTTAGTCAACATAGTCCCTGCAATATTCATTCAAATACCTTAGTTAAGCTTGCGGTCAATAGGAGTCAACGAGTCAAAAGCAAAGATGAATATTTGGTCGAACAGAGTCAAAGTATTCCTATAGTTTTCATCCTTTCAAGACAGTTAAAACCCTCGGTCAAACATATACCAAATAGCCCAAGTTAATGAATGTCAAATAAAAGAAAGAGGTTGGTCAAGATTGGTCTAAAATTTCTACTTGACTACTTCGCATTTGTATGTAGACACCAATTTTAAATCAAATTAATGTGTGATGTGATGGTGCAAATGAAGTCCAACAATGCCATATTTATCTGTGGTTGAGGAGGCACCTTTCCTCACATCTAAGCTAACTTTTCCATCTTCAGGCCGACTTGGTCCAAGTAAAACATATGAATTGTCTCCTTTGTTTTTCAATGAAAATATCGATTGCAGCTACCAAAATTTTCAACACTCCCTATTAGCTAGGGAGGTACTTTTCATTCTTTCTCAAGATCAATATTCTCGACCTATCCATAGGTCTTCTACCCACAACCTAAGGAAGAGATCACAAGTTCAAGTCTCTCTCATAATCAAGATCGATCTCCCCAACCAATCCATAGGTCTCCTGGTCAGTGCTTATGGGACATATCACCAATCTCAACATAAGGAAATATACATAGCATCTAACATATCCACAAACCAAAATAAATGCAGAAAAACCAATCATATGTACAAGATACATCTCCCTGACTAATCCATAGGTCTCTTGGCCCACAGCCTAAGGGAGGAAACTCATCCTCCCCGGCCAAGCCATAGGTCTCCCAGCCACAGCTTAAGAAAGGGAACTCAAGATCAATCTCCTCAACCAATCTATAGGTCTCCCGACACATAGCCTATGGTAGAGATAAAAAAAGGCAATGCCTCAAAATCAAGCTCCCTGACCAGACTCATTGGTCTCTCGACCCACTGCTTAAGGGAGTGACAATTTTCTCGTTCACTCCATAGGTCTCTCGGCCTCAAGCCAAGGAATATTGTCCATCATATGATGCTATACAATTACTGCTCCCTCTTTCTTAGAGGGGTTCTCAACAACTATAAGTTTCTCTTTGAAATATGCAAACTTCATTAGAGATCATGGCTTTGTCAACACATCAACGACCTGCTCATCAGTAGGAACATATTGTGGCCTCACAACTCCCCTTCGAACAATATTCTAGATGTAATGATACTTAACCTTAATGTGCTTTGACCTATCATAGAACACTGAGTTCTCAAAGAGCTTCACACAACATTGATTATCACAATATATAGTGGTCGATTCCAACACTTGATTAAAAAAAGCAACAAAATGTTTTTGAAGCCAAACAACTACACAATAGGAAGAACATGCAACAATGTATTCAGCCGTAGGTGTACTTAGATCAATATAAGTTTGTTTTTTACTAGACCATGAAATCATAGCGGAGTCCAAGACAAAACAAAATCCAGAGGTGCTCTTTATATCATCAAAGATTCCAGCTCATTCAACATCAATGAATCCATGCAATGACCATTCTCCACTAGAAACATATATCAAACTATATTCAATGGTACTATACAAGTATCCTAGTAAATGTTTTGCTCCAACCCAATGCACATGTTAGGGTTCAACCGCGAATTGGCTCAATGTGTTAACAACACAAAAAATATCAGGTTTAATGTTCACAAGATAGTTCATCGAGCTAATCAGTGTGAAATATAAAAGGGGATCAATCAAATCAGAGTCATAGTTGTGGATCTTCTTTAAATTCATCACTATTCGAATATTCATGGACTTGCAGTCCATCATGCCAAATCTTTAAGAATCGAAATAATGTATTTTCCTTGGCCAAGGTTCCATAAGGATTTTTCCAAATTTCCAATCCCAAATAATAATGCATAAGTTCAAGATCCTTCGTTTCAAATTCAGAAACCGACTCCCTCATGCAATGGAAAATTAGAATTCTTGCCCTTGTCAGAAACAAATCATCTACATATAGCAACAACATCAAGCGTTGTCCATCAACAACTTTGAAATACATGTTCAGATCAACATCACTCTTTTTGAAGCTAAGACTCAACAAATAACCATCAATACAGGAGTACCATGCACAAGGATACTGCTTATGCCCATATAGGGATTTATTCAATTTGAAAACATGAGTTTCTCTATCATGTACCTCAAAGCATTGAGGTTATTCAATATAGACTTCTTTTTCAATGACCCCATTCAGAAAATCAGTTATGACATCCATTTGATGCAATTTCCAACCTACAACAAAAGCAAGAGCAATGACAGATCTAATAGATGCATACTTGGCAACGAGAGAAAATGTTTCTTCATAATATTCTCCATCTTTCTGGGAGAATCCTCGGGCCACAAATCTTGCTTGGTATTTTTTAACACATCCATGAAAAATATGTTTGATTTTGTAGATCCACTTTGAAGACACAAAAAACTTTCCTTTAGGTCTTGGCATGATTTCCCAAACACCACTCTTCAATATAGATTGAAAATCTTCAGGTATAACATCTATCCAAACTTGTTCTTTAGCAACTTCTTCCTTGGTGGATGATTTAGACTCAATGATCTTGCACACCATGGTTGCATAATCAAATTACATCTTTGGCTTCTTTCTTTCTTTGAAGATCCCACAAGGTGCAACATGTCTTTCAACTTCCTTCAATTTCTTTTCAAGGCAAGCATGCCTTTTTCGAGTATTAGGTACAACGGTTCTTAGAGATTCAACAATTTCATGTTCATCAGATTCTTCATGAGGATCTTGCTCCATCGATTCAGGTTCTTTATACTACAATTCCACATTATTTGGAGCCACTTGTACTTCTTCATCGGAGTCCAAGTTTGAATACTTGGACTTCCAAAAAGCAACATCCTCATCAAATATAACATCCTTGCAAGTATCAATGTAATGTTGTCCCAATATATTGATCCGAAAGGCCTTTGAATCTTCACTCTAGCCAACAAAGGTTCCTTTCTTCCTGGAAGGTTCTAATTTTGTTCTTTTCTCATTGGGCACTGTAACAACCACAAGTCGTATACAAAACGAAACTATTTAAAATACTTTGTAGACAAAGACATCCATTGCAGGATTGTAATTGTAAATTTTATATTGTATAAAAGAATTGATGTAGGATGATTATGTTGAGATTTTGGGGTGTTGGGGTAGCATCAGATGTGCTCTAGCTCCCAAAATTTGTGGAGGAGCTGGAGTACATGAGATCTCCAAGACCCATAAAGCGTTTAGAAGAATTCCATCTGTTTTAAGTTTTATTCAAATAATTAATCTTTTTAATTAAGGACCCTAAGTCTAACTTAGAAAAATTAAAAGATTAGAGTGAATTAAATTAAACATGTGATGAGAATGACTTAAGTGTCGTGGATCAAGCAACTTCTAATCTTAGCTGTCGATTAGAGATTAGATCACGGTCATTGATGTTTCAACGAGAAAAGTATAAGAGAAGGGCTTGGGGTCAGTTGGAGAAAACACACACACTAGCAGAGCACTGAAGCTAAGCTGAGATTCTAGGGTGTGGTTTGCTAAGAATTTCAGAAGTGTTTAAGCTGCAGGGAGGGGCAGTATTGGCAAGCGCGATGGTTTGATCCCAGGCCAAGAGTACAACAAGGGTAGAGAAGGAGTATTCCAGAGCAGCGCAGAGGTAGCAACTACGCAATCCAACTAAGAGCCCAGTAGGGGCAGTGCAGAGGCAACAAGAACCAAGCAAGCCTGATGCATAACTAGTTAGGGCAATGCAAGGGAAACATAACCCCTTCTAGGGTGATGCATGCCCTTCCTGAGCAGCGCAGAGGCCGACAAAAAGGGCTTTAGAGCATCATTGGGGTTTCCCGAGGACGAAAAGGGACTGAGTTCTGTAAATCCCGTTTGAGAGTGTGAATCAGTCATATTTTTTTTTCTTCGGGATAGAGGTATTGCTGCCAATTATATTTCTCTGTTAGGTTAACCAGTTTTGGTGCCTAGGATTGTTGTACTTAGAATATGCATAATAATAAAAAACCTCCAGAAGCTAGCAACACTGGTTTTCCCGCATTGGGTTTTTCCGAGGACATTTGTCCAGAAAATCCTTGTGTGTCACTTTGTCTATGAGCATGTTATTAAGTTTTGATTTGTATGTGTAGGCTGTTAACTGTATTTACTTCGATGTCAATTTTGAATATTCAGATTAATAACTTATGTAAGTAGGAGAAGTAAATCAAGACTTGATAATAGGGTTTCTTAAGTTTGAGAAGTTTTCACATGGTATGAGAGCGATTGCAGATCAAGCTGGATCTCCAACAAGATGACTAAAGAAATATGTATTGCAGAAAGCAGCAGCAACAACAGAGAAACCAGAGAGGGAAACCCAACACTAGAAGGATGCAGAGGTAACAAGAGCCACTCAGGTGCTGACGTAATCCCAACTGGGTGATGCAGAGACATCGCAGTACCTTCCAGAGGGACGCATGATCAGTTTGCGCTGCGCAGAGGATGCGTTGAGCCAGTCTGCTCACGCAGAGGCTAACCAGGGTGACACAGTATAGAAATTGATTGTTGTGCAGGGTGCCATGATTCAAAATCTGAGCTACAGATCTTCAGCAGTTGCTGGTGGGGTGGAGATTTTGCCGGTGTAGAATTAAGCCTAAGCTAAGTTGACAAAGAGTGGGAGGAGAACAACTTCTCAACAGATTTCATTGTCAAAATAAATCTGAGAATAAATTGTAGGGTGATCGAGGAGAGTTGATTCGTTGTGTTTGACAGATTTCCAAGGATGAAATCAGTTTCCAGAGGGAGCAGAGAGTGTAGAAATTATATAACTTATGTGTTATATATCCAAGATTCTCTTGATCTCACACTATTTTAACTTCATGCAAAATACAGAATCTATTCCACCATTGATCATTTGTAGAAATTAAATCAAGATTGCAATGCACACATGAAACAATAAAAATTCACAAACATTAACACAATTGTTTAACGGGAAATTCTGAAGCTGAAAACCCCAACTATCTGTATATAATATATGTCATAGAGATCATGTAGCAATTCTCATACAAAGCTGATCATATCAAGCTCTCAATACAATACAATCGCTACACACTAATCATGCCCAATCTTGCAAATCCATGCACCGATCTTTGCCACCTTCTAGCCTGCCTCTACTGCGCAATCCTTGCTGAAGAATGGCTCTGAATGAGTTTGAATTACTCTAGAATTTCTCACGCAATCCTCATTGGCATCTACATTGAGTGTTGGATGCAATCAATGCATCACTATAGTCACAACTGACAGTCACACTTGCCCTTTGACCTATCTCTCCACTGGTCTCCACTGAAACTGCCATGTACTGTAGTTAACTAATGTATTATTTAGTTGATTAATGAGTTATTATTCGTGAATGACTTAACTATTTAATTCACTCCACTCTCACTAGTGTATCAATCAGTTAGACTAGATACAACTAGCTCAACTGAGTCTAACTGAGTTAAACTAAATACAACTCCACCAACTACTTCTCCAACTCCACCAAAATCTGTCACATGAGTTATAATTGAAGTCCTCCATGCAATAGGTCCAGTAAACCCTCAAGAATAGCATAATTCCTTCTATCAGCTACTGTGCCACATTTGTGCACTTAACTGAAGTGCTCCAAGAGAATAAGATAATTTTTAGAGTGAAGTGCTCCAAGAGAATAAGATAATTTTTAGAGTCCAAATATTATTAAGAGCTAATAATATTGGACATATCTATTTTTAGACTGGCAGTCTAAAAATAGACTCCGTCCAATATGTCTAAAAATAGAATTCCATCTATTTTTCCAACTTGACCAACCATCCACAAGTAGCATCCTGCAACTCATAGAATATGATAGACATGTCTAAAAATAGACATAGTCTAAAAATAGACATAGTCTAAAAATAGACTTTGCGCCAAAAATAGCCTGCAGGCCCACTTAGTGAAGGCGACTCTTTTCACTAAGCTTATCATCTTGTTGAATCTCAACACTCCCTCTCAATAAGATAGGGATTATCTGCCACCCCGATCTGTTCTCTATGGTATTCGAATTTGCTCCTGGTGAGCGCCTTCGTCAGAATATCTGCATCCTGATCCTTCGTAGGAATGTAAGAAAGCAACATGATCTTTCCCTGCACACAATCTTTGATATGATGGTACCGGATGTCAATATGTTTAGATCTATCATGAAATACTGGATTAATCGAGAGTTTAATGCAACTTTGATTATCAAAATATATCACCATGGGATCTAAATGAGAACCGAACAACCCGACTAGGATCTTCCTCATCCATATCGCCTTGCATGCAGCCAAAATTGCTGCCATGTACTTGGCCTCCGCTGAACTGAGTGCCACGAATCTTTGTTTCCTGTTGTACCAAGAAACTGCTGTAGATCCGATACTGAAAATCCCTCCAGATGTGCTCTTTCTGTCCGTTGGGCTTCCTGCCCAATTTGCATCATTGAAGCTATGCAACTTCACCTCATCCGACTGTCTGTACCACAATCCATACTTGGATGTGCCCCTGAGATACCTCAGGACATGCTTGCCTGCCTTCCAAAAGAGCTTGGTAGGCTTAACCATCGCTTGTGAAAGTTGGTTCACAACACAACATATGTCCGGTTGTGTATTGACTAAATACATGAGTGAAGCAACCAAATGTCGATAAACAGTGGCATCCACTACCTCTGCCGATGTAGCATCCTTCTTCCTCCAACCACCAGGAAGAGGAGTGTCGATAGGCTTGCAACCTTGCATGTGAAACTTCTCCAGTATCTCTCGGGCATACTTTCCTTGGGACACAAACAGTTCACCTTTCCGCTGCCAAATTTCCAATCCCAGGAAATAATGGAGGCCCAAGTCCTTCATCTCAAAATCCTTTGCAAGATCTGCCTTTCATGAGTGTATCAACAGTTCATCACCCATTAGTGTTAAATCATCTACATAAAGCACAATGATCAAAAGCTTACCCTCCACCACAATCTGGTATAGGTTTGGACCCGCCTCACTCTTGGCGAAACCAAGTCCGGTGAAATAACTGTCTATCTATGTGTACCAAGCACGAGGTTCTTGTTTCAGCCCATACAACGCTCTTTTGAGCCTGCACACATGCGACTTGCTGCTGAATATTTTGAATCCTTTAGGCTGCTCAATGTACACCTCCTCCTCAATGATTCCTTTGAGGAACGCAGTCTTCACATCCATCTGATGAATGTGCCAACCCATCTGCGCTGAGAGAGAAAGGATGGTCCGTATGGAAGAATACCTTGCGACAGGTGCAAAGGTTTCTTCATAGTCGATCCCCTCGATCTGTGAGAAGCCCCGGGAAAAACATCTTGCCTTATACTTCTCAACGCTCCCGTCAGCAGCTTGCTTCACTTTGTAGATCCATCTCGAACCTACCATTGATTTCTCTTCTGGCCTTGGGACAATCTCCCATGCACTGTTTCTGACAATCAAATCATACTCTTCCACCATGGCATCTACCCATACGGGATCCTCCATAGCTTCCTCGAAAGAGGATGGCTCCGTCACGATACACTTGCTGATCAGAGCCATGTATCCAGTAAATCGTTTATGTCACTGTCTCTGTCTACGCTGTGATGTAGGAACTCCCACATTCTGCACTGCATCAAGATTCAGTCGCTCAGCTTCTGTAGTGCAATTCCGCCCTTTGATGTTTGGCGCTGCATGAGTGGTTTCTTCCACTCCATGAACCTCCTCTTGTGGCTGATCCACATCTTGAGGCTCATATTTAGGAACAAGTAGCTCCTCCTCTACATGCAAGTGTAGCTCCCTCTCAAGCGACAACTTCATGGCTTTCTCCTCATGAAATTTGATATCCCGTCGCACAACAGTCATCTGACTGTCTGGAAAATATACACGATAATTGTGGGGTGTTTCTGTGTATCCCACAAATATCCCAACCTCTGCAGTTGGCTCCAGCTTCTTCCTGGCATCCTTCGTCACATGAATGTAAACAGGTGAGCCAAAAATATTCAAATGAGAAATATCATGCTTCTTACTAGAAAACGCCTCTTCGGGTGTACTCATGCCAAGTACTATATGAGGACAATGGTTTTGCACATAAACTGCAGTGTTGCATGCCTCAGCCCACAAGCGTATGGGAAGGCCCTGATCATGCAACATCGCCCGTGCAGCACCCACGATCGTTCTGTTCTTTCTCTCTGCGACCCCATTCTGCTGTGGGTTATGAGGCGCTATGAGTGCTCTTCAAATTCCTTCTTTGCTATAGAAGTCTTTGAATTCACTAGAGATGTATTCACCACCATTATCGCTCCTTAGAGCTTTCACCTACTTCCCCGACTCTTTCTCAACCAGCGCCTTGAACTCACAGAACTTTGAGCATGTCTCGCTCTTCTTCTGCATGAAGAAGATCAATATCACATAATACTTGTGCTTTGCTGTTGAAGCAATCGAGAAAGGTCCACACACGTCTGTGTGAATTCTCTCAAGGATCGTTAAGGCACGACTATCCTTCTCATGAAAAGTGGTCTTCACAAATTTTCCCAAAGTACATCCCTTGCACTGATTTGACTGCGCAAGTGTACCTTTGGGAAGCCCGATAGAAACCTGCTGCAAATTTTCAAAGCACCATGTTGATGATGGCCCAATTTCCTGTGCCACAATTCGCCCTCATCCCGGCTCACCACTCCTTCTGCTTTGCCTGCCATTGCTGCGCAACCATCTACTTGCAATTGATAAAGATTCTTAACTCGAATCCCTATCCTCCTAGTTTGACCAGTTGTTTTATGCCGAAGGAAAGCTTTTCCCTCACTGAAAACAACATTATAACCCTTGTCTTCCAACATCGTCATAGAGATTAGATTCTTCTTCAATCCTAGAACATGCATGATTTCCTTCAAGATGAAAGTTTTACCAGACTCCCTCTCAAAGGAAATGGTCCCGATACTAGTCGCATTGTATCTACCATCATCGCCCATCTCGATGTGCACTCCAAGATCCTTTCCTCCAGATCACTAAAAAAATATTTGTCTTCAGTCATATGGAAGGACGCACCACTATCACGAAACCACACCGATCCCATCACACTTGAAACCAAGCATGCCATTAGGGGAATTTTGAGGTCTAAAATGGGCCTCCTAAGGAAATAATAAAATAATAGTTAAACCAATAAAATAATATTTATGAATTTTCAATTCACTTTTTACATCACAATCCATGTAACCATAGTTAAATTCAATTCAAAAGTTGTACCAAAATAAAATTAATAAAAAAACTGTATTGATATGACTATAAATAGGAATGAGTTTTTCAAGAAAAGTTCATTATCATTGAACAACTAATGCATTTGTCCTTTGTACTTAAATAACTTAAATCTAAATATAAATATAAATTATAAATTCTTAATTATATTATATGATATTAAGTAAAATTTATATTATTTAAATTGTATAATAACATGTAATTAATATACTATATAAAAATATTGTATTATAATATAATATAATAAATGTATAGGGATATGCATTGTTTCTTTCAAGAAATATGGAATGACAATAATATATTTTTATTCAAAAAGTGTGAAATGACATTTATTATGAGTACTTTACTTTGACTTTTAGAGCACTACCATGGTTAACCATGAGTTTTTATCCACCATTGAAAATGTGACAAGTAAGTACCTTTAACTCAAGCAATGCCACCTCAACCATTAGGGATGATGTCATCCCCTAAAATGTGATTGGTTCTCATAAAGTGAATTTTGATTGTACATTTTTTTTAGGAGGCCCATTTTAGACCTCAAAATTCCCCTAATGGATCAAAGAAAAGTCGAGCTCAAACTACGAGGCTAAGGCCTCTCCTACTGCAGAACCAACAATGCTCTTATTTTTCTTCTTCTGTGGGCAATTAGTGGTGAAATGCCCATGCTGGTGACAGTGGAAACACTTCACCTTGGACAAATCCTGCTTCTTTCCTTTCACATCGGATTGAGAAGGATTTTTCTTCCCCTTCCCTTTCCTTGCTTTGGCAGCCAAAGCGCAAATTTCTTCATCTTCATTCTTCAATGAAGATCCATCCCTGGTACCCCGCCTTATCTCCTCCTGCACAAGATCCGACCAAAGTCGCTCCCATCCTGGCAGTTTCTCCCATCCATTGACAGAGTCTTCGTAGCTATGCCAAAGCTTCGGAAGCCCAAGGAGAGCCAAGTTCACCAAGTATTCTTCATCAACAGTAACCCCCACACTTCCCAGCTCATCCTTACAGTGGACAAACTTCGTGAGGTATTTTGGTATACTGTCACCTTTCTCCATTTTTATTTTTCTGAGTTTGTCTTTAAGCTCCAACTTCCTCTGGTCACTTCTGCTTTGGACCAAGTCTGTCAAAGCCTTCCACATTAAGAATGGAGTGGCTTTCCCATGAAGGCTGGACACAATGTGGTCCTTCACACCTTCCAACGGAATCCTTCGATGCTTTGCTACCTTCTTTTGCCATGAGTCAAATGCGGCTGCATCGCTAGAAGCAGGCTTCAGAATATCAGCATCTATGAACTCCTTCAACCCATTATCATCCAACACCGCCTCCATCCTGTCTTTCCATGCTATGTAATTAGAGCTCCCATCAAGGACATACTCCAATCGCAATCCGTTGAAAGACATTTCAATGAATGCTCAACTTCGACACCAAGAAAACACTACAGCAAATTCAAATTCCACCAGCACAAAACTCAACCGCTTCAATAATTGCAATCTCATATGATCAATACTGCTATGATACCATGTAGAAATTATATAACTTATGTGTTATATATCCAAGATTCTCCTGATCTCACACTATTTTAACTTCATGCAAAATACATAATCTATTCCACCATTGATCATTTGCAGAAATTAAATCAAGATTGCAATGCACACTTGAAACAATAAAAATTCACACACATTAACATAGTTGTTTAAAGGGAAAGCCTGAAGCTAAAAACCCAAACTATCTATGTATAATATATTTCATATAGATCATGTAAAAATCCTCATACAAAGCTGATCATATCAAGCTCTCAGTACAATACAATCAATACACACTAATCAGGTCCAATCTTGCAAATCCATGCACCGATCTTTGCCACCTGCTAGCCTGCCTATACTACGCAATCCCTGTTGAAGAATGGCTCTGAATGAGTTCGAATTACTCCAGCTTTTCTCATGCAATCCTCATTGGCATCTCCACTGAGTGTTGGATGCAAGCAATGCATCACTATAGTCACAACTGATAGTCACACTTGCCCTTTGAACTATCTCTCCACTGGTCTCCATTGAAACTTCCATGCACTGTAGTTAAATGATGAATTCTTTAGTTGATTAATGAGTTATTATTTGTGAATTAATTAACTAATTAATTCACTCCGCTCTTACTAGTGTATCAATCAGTTAGACTAGATACAACTAGCTCAACTGATTCTAACTGAGTTAAACTAAATACAACTCCACCAACTACTTCTCCAACTCCACCAAAATCTGTCACATGAGTTCTAACTGAAGTCATCCAT
Source organism: Pinus albicaulis (assembly GCA_034641835.2). Classification (NCBI taxonomy): domain Eukaryota; kingdom Viridiplantae; phylum Streptophyta; class Pinopsida; order Pinales; family Pinaceae; genus Pinus; species Pinus albicaulis. Next base: position 376,365,335 of record CM076571.1, on the reverse strand, counting down.
GCAATAGCTCTAGTAAACCCTCAGGAATAACGTAATTCCTTCTGTCAGTTGCTGTGCCAAATTTGTGCACTTAACTGAAGTGCTCCAAGAGAATAAGATAATGTTTAGAGTCCAAATATTATTAAGAGCTAATAATATTTGACATATCTATTTTTAGACTGGCAGTCTAAAAATAGACTTCGCCCAATATGTCTAAAAATAGAATTCCATTTATTTTTCCAACTTGACCAACCATCCACAAATAGCATCCTGCAACTCATATAATATGATCGACATGTCTAAAAATAGACATAGTCTAAAAATATAATTTGCGCCAAAAATAGCCTGCGGGCCCACTTAGTGAAGGCGACTCTTTTCACTAAGCTCATCATCTTGTTGAATCTCAACAGAGAGTGCCTTTTCACCAAGGACCCTAGATCCAAGTTTCTATTGAGAAGCGGGGAGAGGAATATCTATTTTGATAGATTTATGAGCAGATGACGCCACATGGGCTGTGTGATCAGGATAGGTTGGACGGCTTGTCCAACTTTGCTATCTGGAAGGCCAAAATACTAGTAGTCCTAGAGGCCTACGGTATATGGGAGCATGTAAATAAAGTATTGGATACACCAGCCGATGCGACTCTCTTGGAGAAGCATAATCATAGTGGCGTCCCATTCCAAGCGCTTCATTATGGATGGGGTTAAAGATCATGTGGTACCACACATAGCCGGGAAGAAGACGACTAATGAGATGTGGAAAGCTTTAACCACACTATATCATGGGAAATCCGTCTAGAGGAATATGCTTATGGAGAACCAGTTGAGGTTATTTATGATGACCAAGGGAGAGGAAATCGAGCCTTTCCTCTTCAGGCTGCAGTCGATTCGGGATCAACTAACTACCATGGGGGTTAAGGTGAAGGATGATGTCATGGTGAGGACTACTTTAAATGTAGTCACCGAGGACTGGGAAACATTTGTCCAAAGCATATTGGGTAGAGTGGACCTTCCTGATTGGAACGATATGTGGGCTATCCTCCGATAAGAGGAGATCCGCCGAATGATCAAGAGGCAGACCAGCACCGGTTCAAGTAAAGTGAAGGAGGAAGAGGAAGATGCAACCTTGGCATCAAAGAAGGAGAAAGTGAAAAAGAATTGTGATATATCTAAGATCAAATGTTTCTAATGTGGTGAACTTGGAAACTTCACCAAGAATTGTTCTCAAAGGAAGAAGGACAAGGAAGCTTCTAGTTCCAAGGCCGTTATAGCAGACGATGGCTCCGACGATGATGTAGCCATGAGTGCTCTTGAACCACGGAGGTGGGGCGATATTGATATGTAGAGCAGCTACAAAGTCGTGGCAGGATCCTTGAGTAGCCCAGCTCTTAGATCAAATTCGTGCTACGGGAGCCTTAAGACAGTAGCAAGGAATGACTGGAGAAGTGGGTGCAAATATCATGGATGAAGCAAAGGCAGAGGTTGAGACGCTAGAGAGGGAGCAACAACGTAGAGGCATCAACACAGAGGCAATGCAAAGGAGGCATGCTTACGTAGTGCAGAGCTGCAATATCGTAGTGGCTTCAGGATGATAGCGTAGAGCAGCATCCTATGGAGCTTAAGTGATGAGATGCATCTTGACTGACTTGTTTGTCATTGGGTAGGGGTCCTTTAGTTTCTTACTCTCAACAACTAATTTGCAGTGCAATAGTTGGTAGCATGATGCAGTAATTTGAGAGGGAGCTGCAGTACGGATGTAGTTGTGACAGTGGTAGAGTCATGGGAAGCAGTACAAAAGAGTAGCAAAGGTGTAGTGGTGAAGGGTAGCAGACCAAGCATCAACTCAAAGTCCAATACCAGAGATCATAGTAGTACTTCGGGGTGAAGTGTATGCTAGAGCACATTCCTTGCTAAGAGGGAATGTTGATATTTTGGGGTGTTGGGGTAGCATAAGATGCGATCTAGCTCCCAAAATTTGTGGAGGAGCTAGAGTACATGATATCACCAAGACACAGAAAGCGTTTAGAAGAATTCCATCTAGTTTAAGTTTTATTCAAATAATTAATATTTTTAATTGAGGAACGTAAGTCTAACTTAGGAAAATTAAAAGATTAAAGTGAATTAAATTAAACTTGTGATGAGAATGACTTAAGTGACGTGATTCAAGTAGCTTCTAATCTTAGCCGTCGATTAGAGATTAGATCACAGTCGTTGATGTTTCAACGAGAAAAGTATAAGAGAAGGGCTTGGGGTCAGTTGGAGAAAACACACACATTGGTAGAGCATTGAAGCTGTTATCACAAAATCTAACTTTGATAGGCTACTGATCAAGTAGACTCTGAGTAACTCTTTCAAACCAATATTTTGGCTGAGGCTTAGCCTCCTCAAGCTGAGAGGGCTCTCTCAATAGATTTAAGATTTTTGATTAATGATTAGATGGCTAACTCTAGGAATAAAAGGATAAAATGTATAACTGGTTGAATCAAATATTAGCAAACATCTATTGGGCTATGGATTCATAGTATTCTTCAACAAAACATCATGATCTGTCAAACATGGAAATCAAGGCACTTGGAGTCTAGGTTTATAAGTGGAAACAATAAAAAAATGAATAACCACACTTTACAAGCATGTGAAGGAAGTTAGAGCATTATTCAATGAATTCTAAGTAACACATACTCATACCACTGCAAATAGATATTTGAAAAAGGCCATAGTAACATCAAACACATAAACTCCTTGTGAATCTTGAGTAGTAAACTGATCTCTGTATTAAGTTGAAAAGTATCCAGTCACATACAATAACACAACTGATTTGCTAATGAAAATGCCAACCTTGAGGAATTAGACCTCATGCTTCATATAGAGTCTTTACATTTCTTGGATTCCATGATCCATCATTGGGAGAATTCGAATTTCTAAAATTGACACCTTTCTACTCCTAAAACAAACTCTTAACTACAAACTGACAGCTAACTGTCTTCTAGGAGTTCTAATACAAATAGGAGTGAAACTCATCATGTCTCAAACAACCTTATCCAAAATTTAAATACCCTTTTTGATAGCTGCTAATCCATGTCTTCGACCTTTATGATGCCTCTAGCTTTGTGGTGAACCCTGCTGAATCATGACTTAACTGCCCTAGAAACCAGGATACAGAATTTCCTGAATTTTAGCCCTTACCTCCATACTTGTCTTCGAACATATTTGCTAGCCTTGATGACTATCTTGTATATGTAACATGTGTTAACATTCCATAAACTCTTCAATCTTTCCACCTGTGCAAAAACAAGCCTTCGAAAAAATGAAAAGGAGAGGGAATATGACTGCGCTACGAAAACAACCTATTTTAGTAGCGCAACTTTTTACACCACTGTATAAAAAACATTCTTTTGACCATTATTTTTCTTTCTTTTCAACATGGAACTTCATTTATGACCTTTCTCTTTCCATTTACAATACTAAACTTTGAAGACTAGCAGTTCTTACCTCCCAATTTCATGCAAAAACACCAAAACTTCACCTTCAGCAGTTTCGTAGCGCGCTACGAAACTGCTGTGCATACTCCTTTCACACAGTTTTTTAAAAAATGAACAGTTTTGGAGATATTTAAGATATTTTTAAGGATTTATAACAACCACAAAAAGCTTTAATGGAGATGTTCTTCTTCAATTTAAAATATCTTTATCTTCATGACAAAACTGATTCAAGGACTTACCATTTTTTCCCTGTTTCATTTTTGTTGCAACTATATTTCTAGGTCTTCAATCTGCCTCCTCAGTTTTTTGTTGGTGGCCCTTAACTGAGCATTAATCATTCTCGCATATCTAGCCTCTTTAATTGCAGGAACAGTCCAATTAAAGTATTGAGCTTCACTAGTTATTGTTTCTGGTTTGGAAACCTTCTCATGTTCCGATAGAGCCTTTGTCCTCTTAAAATTTGTCTTTTCAGCAGCATGCCTTCTTGCCCTCTTCCTTAGTCTAGCAATTTCATAATTTGTTGATTTCAACTTTTGTTCTATTTCTTCATAGCTGGTTTTTTCTGTCTGAGTGAAAAGTACTCTGTCTTTGTCTCCTTCAGGTATTGGTGATGAAAGGTCTATGAATTCTTCCTGAATAGTGGAAGCTTCCTCTATTTCTCCTAATTCAAAATTGGACTCTTGCATCTTTTTAGATTTCCTGGTCAAAGGCTTTCTTGGCTTAAACACAAATGCTGCAACCTCATCCTCAAATTCCAGCTTCTTAGAAGATTTCATCTTCTTAGGTTTTCCTTCATCAAATTTTATGAAATCTGTCTGTACCAAAGGGGATTCTTCAATATTAATGGCTTCCAAAATATCATTTAAGTTACCCTTTAAGCTTGGACTTTCTTCTGAGATCATTGATTTACTTTTCTCTTTTTCAATTTGACTTCTAGTCAATTTCCTTTGAACTGGCTTATCAGCTGACTGTTCTTGTGTCATTTCTCTAACTTCAACTATATTTTCTTTTGTAGGTTGAGGAGTCTCAAGACTAACCATTGATGCTTTACTCACTTGCTCTTTCACCTACCCTCTAAAACATAAAATTACAATAACACCTATCTAAGACCATAACTAGAAATGATGTAAACTATCCAAGTTTAGAAAAAACTTTTATGGTGATAACAGAAGCTAAGATGAGATTCTATGGCATGGTTTGCTAAGAATTTCAGAAGTGTTTCAGCTACAGCAAGGGGCTGTATTGGCAAGCGGGATGGTTTGATCCCAGGTCAAGAGTACAACCAGGGCAGAGAAGGAGCATTCAACAACAGTGCAAAGGCAACATCTACGCAGTCCAGCCAAGAGCCTAGCAGGGGCATCATGAGCCAAGCAAGACTGATGCAGACCCAGTTAGGGCAGCGTAACCCCTTCTAGGGTGACACAGGCCCTTCCTGAGAAACATAGAGGTTGACACAGAGGGCTTTAGAGTAGGGTTGGGGTTTCAGGAGGTTGGAAAGGGACTGAGCTCTGTAAATCCTGTTTGAGGGTGTGAAACAGTCATATTTTTTAGTCTCTGGGATAGAGGTATTGTTGCCAATTATATTTCTCTGTCGGGTTAACCAATTTTGGTGCCCAGGATTGTTGTACTTAGAATATGCATAATAATAAAAACCTTCCAGAAGCTAGCAACACTAGTTTTCCTGCATTGGGTTTTTCAGGGGATATTTGTCCAGAAAATCCTTGTGTGTCACTTTGTCTATGAGAATGTTATTCAGTTTTGATCTGTATGTGTAGGCTGTTAACTATATTTACTTCGATGTTAATTTTATTATTTATACTAATAACTTATGTAAGCAGGAGAAGTAAATCAAGATTTAAAAGTAGGTTTTCTTAAGTTTGAGAAATTTTCACAGATTACAAATGAGAATGAGGACCTACTTATATACCTTCGGCAGGTGCCCTTCCATGAACGATCATGTCTCTAAGACATGCCTCTTCATACTAACTAACTAACCATCAGTTAATTACTTATTACTTATTATTATATTTATTATTATTTTTAGATGAATTATATTCATAACATTGCCTTCCCTCTTCAAAAAATATTTATCCTCAAAGCTTACTCAGAACATCTTCTCGTCCTTGAAATTTCATCTTCGTTGATACAAGACGATATGATACTCTAAGTGATAGACACAATTTTTGTACTGAGAATGAATCAGACCATCCTAGATTGATCTTTTGTGAAATCAAATTTTGTGATGAATAGTTATTGTGGAACAAGATTCTACAAACTTCAGTATTCCTGGGAAAATAAACTTGTTGTTTATTTTTTGAGTGATACTGGTACGTAGATTGATTGGAAAGTCTGCTCTTGTGATTTAGATGTTGATACATAGTTCTTTCAGTTGGACTTTCTCTTATCATGTTAATGGTTGTTTCTTGATTTCTTTCAGGTGCTATTGTTGCTGAGCTGGTGACTGAATCATCATTTGGAATGTCAATCGTTTGAACTAAAACATCTACATGCATCGTCACTTCAATAGGATTTGGATTTCCCTGAACTGTGAGATTAGAGGAATCAATGTTTGTTCCTTCTTCCCCAAATTGGGCTCCTACATCTAGCGATTTTGATGCTTCCTTTTCAACAATTTCTTCGAGCCTATTCATCAATGATTTATTATCATCCCTAAGTTTTTTAATCTATTTGAGAATATTTTGGTTATGATTTTTGAGACATAAGCATTCCTCATTTTCTGAGTCAACTCTATTTTGGCATTCAATATTCTCGTCTTTTAAACACCGTATTTGTTCTAATAATTTTATTTCACAGTTATTTTAAGCATAATTTTTCCTCTTCTTTCTTTGATAAACTTTCGTTGAATTTCTTGCCAAAACTTTATTTTTCTTGTTCTAACTTGTGCTTCTTAGTTTTACACTTTTTAACTTGTGTAAGAAGTTTCTGGTTATGATCTTTGAAACGAGATTTGTTTTTGTTTTTATTGGATATAGCCTCCTCAAGCTCTTTTTTCTTCTCTGATATTGAGTTTCGATTCACTTGAGGTATTAATCTCATGACATATTTAAAGACTTATGATGAGGAAATTATCGATTTTGACTCCATTGTCATGTCTCGAAATGTGATAATCTTTCCTTTATAAAAGAACATTAAATTTCTTTTCTCTATGTTTAACATGAAGACATCCAATTCTCTAAACCAAGGTTGACCAATAATTATGTAAACCTCCATATCATACATTTTTACAACACAAAATTGAGCTATGTACTCATAATTATCTACTGTTATTTGTAAATCATTAATTTCATATTCATTTCCAAAAATATCTGTTCTTTCGCCTACATTGGCATATGAAATTGTTGGAAATACTGGGGGGGGAGGGGGTGAATCAGTATTTCTGATCAATTAGCACTTTTAAATATTTTCAGAGAATTAGTTAATCTTCAATTATTCTTGATTTTTATCTAGTAACAACAATAAACAATAAAACACAATAGGCACACAAATTTTAGGTGGAAAACCCCCTTCGAGTGAAAAACCACCAAACGCTTTTCTAATAAATTATTTAATATTCAGCCCCAACTGAAACTAAAGGTACAAATTCCTAGAATTCTAGAAAATCATTCTTCTCCAGCTCCCACTGGAAGGATGCTGCAACGCCCTGGTTTCTCCAGTAGTCAACTGAATGGATGCCCTGACATCCTAGACCAACCTACCACCCTGAAGTATTCATAGGCTCCAACCTGTAGGTGACTTGATGCACCAACCTAGAACCTCCCTGCCACCCTATAATGATTAGAAATAAGACAAGAGTGTGGACTTCCATACCAGGGACAATGATCCACAATAAAATATGTTTCGCAATGATTTTATTGAACTAGACCGATCACCCAATCACACTATGACCTGCAATCCAACCATAACATTATCCAACAATGACACTTATACCTCCCAAAAATGCCTCTCCAACTCTAGGAAAATTGAATCTTTTACAATAATGACTCTTTTACAATTTTGCAATGATGATTTTTACAATACTGAATTTTGACACAACCTGATACTTGACTTGACACTGCTTCTTTGAACAGTAGCAACTGTTGAGGTATTTTTGTGCTTGGTTCAAGTAATGGTACCTTGGCATTGCATTTTCCTTCTAGTATGTGTCTAAGTTATCCTATTGTGGACTCCTCCTTCCTGCACATGCATTAATGAAAAAGACCCAAACCAATATACAAACAAAATACTTACAATGTCCAACAACCCATATATCAAATAAATATTCAAAATTCACATGTAAATATGTTCAATATTTATAAACTATACGCAATCAAACATACATACAAAATAATTACAATGTCCTGCAAAAACACATGTTAGAGATGATATTCAAATTAAAATTCAAACAATGATCATACATACCATGTTGTAGCAAACTTACCCTTGACAGTTGATGTGTTTTCCTTACTGCAGTGATCCTTGAATGCATACTTTTTCTTGCCTTCTAGAAGCTCAGTATTGAATGTGTTGTATCTATGTAATTTTGGATCTCCAAGGTCTGAAATTTTGCCCTGTGGTAGCCTTCTGAGTCCCCTTTCCAACCCCATAGGTCTGATCAATATTGGATTCTTCAAGAAATAGTTATGCCCAATCTCCTACAATGACCTGATTATAGACCGGTTCAGTAGATCGAACTTGTATGAAGTGCCACGTGTCACTATTTCAACATTTTATCTTGAAAACGATATATTAAAAACTACAGACTGTTATCTTTCTGTCACTTTTTCCAAAATTTGAATCCAATGCTTAGAGAGAAAGTTATGACAATTTTCCCAAGGTCACATGTTTGACATGAAATTTGGGAGCTTGCAAAAACCCTAGCTTCCTCAGATCATATCTCCGAAAATATAGTGAACCAATATCTGAAATTCAGACACACGCTTCATCAGGATTTCAACTCAAATGGTTTTTTTCAGCATTTGAAGTGATCACGAGTTCATAAATTTTTCTCAAAATTAAAAATTAAAAGATTGGGTTGAGACCAGGATGGTTGCGTAGACCTCGTCTTTATGATTCTGGAATTGTGAATGGTTCGAAAAAATGATGTTGTATGAGGGAGATATCGTGTTCTGATCGAATTTCCAAACATGTAAATTTTGCGACAGTTTGACCAGGGTTGACTGGGATGCCCAGTTAGCAAGGTGGAGGTATAGTCAGCAAAAGGGATTGTTTCGAGGAATATTCCTTTCCTCAAAACCAACCCCAAGTTGACAAGTGGCACAATTATAATGTTTGTATGTTTTTATGAGGGCCTATTATAGGGCGACATGTGGCTGGCCTTGAGGCCGCCACGTGTCCCCGAGATTGCATGTTAAAATTTTTGGTGAGGTTCGTAGGGCTCGACCCCGCGACCTCCGACAGAGAACACACATGCCACACTGCCTGAGATACACGTTAGTTCTTAACTACAATGGGCTGCGGCTTATTGTTAAATTTTAAAGAAATCAAGGTTGGGGGTTGGGAACCACCGATGGTCCCAACCCACCAACAGTTCCCCAGACTTGTCACATGGAAATGCTACAATAACATAAATCATAGCAAGTAATGTCATTGAAACTGTGTTAACACTTGTCACATGGAAAACAATACCGCATAGTTATTACAAACGGTCCCCGCAAACTCCGACAACAACCATGGTTCAACCTTATCACCATAGTTTAAGCCTGGAGTTCCGCTGACTGTTAGAAGACCACGGGGTTTGGGGTGGCATGTACCCAACCACCCAAACCACTAACAGTTATTACAAACAATTAATTTTGGCGGAAGGTTTGGCAGCACACCCAAAAAGGCAGAATTGCCTAATTTAATTCCAGATAAGTGGAGTCTTCCACTTTTAGTGGATTTTTTCTAGGTGTAACTGGGAAAGAGAGTATGAGACTCAATTTTCGCCCATTCATAGGGAAGGAAGAGTCATTCTAGACTAGTAGGAGAATTCTGGAGCCATTGGTGCAAAGAAAACAATCATTAGAGCATTGTAACTACATGTATTTGCAAAATTTTGAGCATAATGAAATATGCATTCCATTGGGAGTTGGACCAGCAGATGTAGCCCAGGAGAGGTGAACTGCTTCATCATGATTGCTGTGTAAATTATATGTGGTGACTTATTTATCTATTTTACACTGTTGTTCAGTGTGATTTAAGCTTGTTTTATGCTTCTAACTCACCTAAAATCATCTACTATTCATGGTTAAAATCCTCAATCGTTAAGCAAACTAATGAGACAAGTATGCACATTTTTATAAACTAAAAAGGCACTTAGCATAGCAAAACTAATAAAGTCATTTCAGATCAGATTGGTATCAGAGCTAGGTTTTATTCTCTGGTGTTGTTTAGTGCAAAGAATTGTTCAACTGTTTGCAAGTTTTAGATGCTTACTAAGCTCAAGCTCAAAAGAGGAGAAGGCAAATTGGTGGAAGCAGAAGGGTCTCAAGAAGAGCCAAAGAAAAGGAGAGAAAGATTGCCACAATCTCAACCACCTAGTTCACCTCCTAAGGAAGCAGAAGCTACATTAAGCATGTTTCATAGAGAAGGAGAAATCCATGAAGAATTTTATCCCAAAGAGGAAGAAAGAGTGTTCAAGAAAGCATTCCTTGAAATGACTGAGATGGTTAGAATCCTTTATCAAGAAAGGAATGAGAGACTGGAAGGAGAAGGATCCAAAATTCACAAGGAAGGACATGGATCTTTAGGAGGTCACAATGATGAAGATAAATCGAAGAAGGGAAATGGAGGAAATGGAGAGCCATCATCCTCACCCTCATCATCATCATCCTCTACTTCATCTTCAGTACATCAGCCACACAAGTCAAAGAACACTGGTAAAATTCCTTCTTTAAAACTTGATGTTAATTAGTTTGAATTGCCAATGTTTAATAGTGAATTCAATGCAGAAAATATTGATAATTGGATTTCTATTGAGAATCTAGAACCTTCAAGATGATGATACCAACATCCAATTAGCTTCGTTGAGAATGGAAGGTGCAACACTTGTTTGGTGGGAAACCAAGGAAAAGTAGGAGATCAAGTAGCATGGTAAGATTATTATATCATGTAATGATTTCATTACTACAATAAAACAACAATTTTATCCATTATATCATATGCTGAAAGCCATAATGAACTGAAAAAACTTTAGGAAATTGAAGGGACAAACTGTGCAAAAATACACCCAAGAATTTAGGAGAAGAGCTCTCTTATTAGGGGTAGATTTGCAGAGCCAAGATACTTTGCTCAAGTACTTAGGAGGCTTACATAGCTACCTAAAACATACTATTCTCACATTTAAACACACAGGATTAGATGAAATATGTGTTCAGGCCACACATCTAGAAGCTAGAGGGAAAAACATTTTTGAAGAGGGTAGAAAGAAACCTTTTAAGGGTAAATACAAAGAGAAGACCTCAAAAGGTAAAAGAAAAAAGAATGCATCTATTAAGAAAGAGGGAGAAAAAGTGGTTTGTAAACATTTTTCAAAAGAAGACCACGATGAAACTCATTGTTGGAAATTACATCCTGAAATGAGGCCCAAGAAATACAATAACAAAGGGAAACAAAAAATTGCAGCTACAACTCAACAAGATTTAGGAGAGGATTCAGGTGATGAATCTAAAATTACAGCCATGGGGTTGAAGAACATGAAGGGAAAATAAATTGAAACTAAACCCAGTACTAGTACATCAAACTGTCACATACATGCTCCAAATGAAGAAGAAAGAATAGAACTGTTTCATGTGAGAGTCATATCCGAACATACTAAGATTGAGACATTGTTTGAAAATGGGTCACAAGAAAACTTAATATTTGAAGACTTGTTCAAGAAACTTAACCTTGAGACCATACCACATCCAAAACCATATCCATTTGGTTGGATTTATAAGGATGAAAATTTACAGGTTTCGAAGAAATGCATATTGCAGTTTGCAACTACTGCACATTTGGTTGACACAGTTAAATTAGATGTGGTTCTACTTGACATAAAAGTTATTGTATTGGGGAGTCCTTACTTGTATGACAGGAAAGTGATCTTCCATCTCCATGAGAAAAAATATCATTTATTCAAAAATGGCAAGGAGTACATTGTTAGAGCACATCGCAAGAAGACAAACATTGCTATGGTAAATGCTGGACAGGTAAAGAGGTTGGTAAATTCAAGTAAGAATTTTTTTCTTCTAATGTTTAAGCCTAAATCTAATGTTAATAATGAATAACTTGAGGGATGTAATCCTAAGTTGAAATCAGATTTATATGATGTATTTGATGCACATCATGAGATGTTTCAGGTTCCAACAGGATTACCTCCAAAAAAAGAGATTCAACATGAGATTCAGTTGCAGCAAGATTGTCCTCTTCCAAACATCGGTATGTATCGCATGTCGCTAATGGAGAATGCTGAAATAAAGAGGCAAATCAAGGAGATGTTGGACAAAGGAATCATAAGGCCAAGCACCTCGCCGTGCGGTTCACCCATAGTCTTGATACCAAAGAAATATGGGACTTGGCGCATGTGTGTAGACTTCAGAGCTTTGAACAAGATTATAGTAAAAAATCGTTACCCACTCCCAAGGATAGATGATTTGCTTGATCAACTGAAAGAAGCAAAGTTTTTCACTAATTTAGATTTACGAAGTGGATATCATCAAGTAAGAATTGCAGAAAGTGATATATGGAAAATTGCATTCAAAACCAAACAAGGACTCTTTGAGTAGTTAGTTATGCCATTTGGTTTGTGTAATGCACTGGCAACTTTCATGCGTGTTATGGATAGTGTTTTGCATCCATTCTTGATGAGTTTGTGATTGTGTGCTTAGATGACATATTGATTTTCAGCAAAACAAGAGAAGATCATATCTTGCATGTGAATAGAGTGCTTGATATTTTGAAGAAAGAGATTTTTTTTCTCAAGATATCAAAGTGTGAGTTTGGAAAGACTTCTTTGGTTTATTTGGGACATATTGTATGAGGAGGAGAGTTGAGAATTGATCCTTATAAAGTGGAAGCCATTGTGAATCGGCCCACACCCAAAAAAATAACCGAGGTAAGACGTTTCTTAGGTGCAACTCAATATTGGAGAAAGTTTATTGCTAACTTTTTTGCCATAACAACTCCTATGAATGCAGTGACAAGTGTGAAGAAAGAATTCCAATGGGGAGGAAAACAACAACAAGCTTTCGAAGCTTTAAAAGATAAGATTAGTTCAGCTCCAGTCCTTGTATTACCAAATTTGAGATAGCCATTCGAGATTCAAACCGATGCTAGTGATTATGCCATGGGCGCAATACTTTTGCAGCATGGTAAGCCTATCGCTTTTCATTTTGAAACTTTTAAAGGTGCTGTGAAAAATTATCCTACATATGACAAAGAACTATATGCGTTGGTACAAAGTGTCAAGAAGTGGAAACACTACTTGATGGGTAAATAGGCTATTGTGCATACTGATCAACAACCATTACAGTACTTGCAGTCACAAACAAAATTGCAGCAATCAAGACATTTCAGGTGGATGGGATTTCTTCAACAGTTTCACTTGGTTATAAGGTACAAGAAAGGTATTTTCAATAAAGTTGTTGATATGCTTTCTAGACCAATCATTAGTGCATCTACTTTACTAAACTATGATTCTATTGTACATGACAGTTACATAGAACAATATGCACATGATGTTGATTTTCAAGATGTGTATGCTAGTTTGAGTGAAGGGAATCAAATTGAAGAAAAAGATTATCACATGCATAACAATTTGCTGTTTAATTTGGGAAAGATGTGTATACCACAAGGAGAGAGGCTAAGTGTCATGAGAGAAGCTAATTCATCTCTTATTGTTGGACACTTTGGGGTAAGAAAAACAGTGGCACATCTACATAGGTATTGCTATTGGCCTCGCATGATAGATAGTGTGTCACATTTTATAAGAGGTTGTTCTATGTGTGCAACAAGTAAGCCTAGTAATAGGAAGCTTGGGTTGTACATGCCACTACCGAAACCATCAAGGCCATGGGAGAGTCTCTCCATGGAATTTTTTGGAGGTATACCTATGTCAAGAAAACATCATGATTATCTTTATGTAGTTGTGGATAGATTCAGTAAGATGTGTATACTTATGCCATGTAAGAAAACCATTACCGCTGAAAAAAATGTTGAACTTTATTTTCAACATGTTTGGGTTCATTTTGGATTGACAACTTCTATTTTTAGTGACAGGGATTACAGGTTCATTGGGAATTTTTGGTCCAATATATGGAGTATGATGGACACAAACTTGAAAAAGAGTAATGCTTTTCATCTGCAAACCGATGGTAAAACTAAGGTGGTGAATGGAACCATTGTGCATCTATTGAGAGGATATTGTAGCAAACATCCTAAGTTGTGGGATGAGCAACTGCATTACATTCAACACACTTACAATCAGGAAAATCACTCTTCTACACAAACATCAACTTTTGAGGTATGCTTTGGGTATTTTCCAAAATCACCGTTAGAATTCATCTTTGGGAAGGATGTTTCAATTGATGGCCATAGTGACATTGAAAAGGCTCGAAAGGTCATTGAGAAAATTCAGATTATACATCAACAAGTTCAAGAAAAAATTGAGAAAAGTCAAAGAAAATACAAAGAAATGCATGACAAACATCGGGTTGATCACAAATTTTAAGATCATAAAGCAATTTGGTAATAATGCATTTCAACTTGACTTGCCTTCTTATATGCAAATGTATTCAGTTGTTAATGTTGAAAACTTACGATTGTATGAGCCACCTTGTATTGTTGATCAAGGAAGTGATGTTCAACTACCTTCTAGTGAAGATTTCTTGCCAGAATTTCTAGATGAGCTCAAAGAAAATACAATTCTTGACAGGAGGACAAGAGCATCCAAGAGGGGAAGTGTTGACTACCTTTGAGTTGGGCTCAAAGGCAGTAAACCAAGCAAGGAAAAATGGATGGATGCTGAAAAGGTGAGGGAGCTGTACCCTCATCTATTGAACAGGTAATCAAGTCTTTTGGGGTCCAAAAGCTTCCCAATGGGGAGGACTGATAAGGAGTTAATAAATTTTGCTTAAAATTCAAAGTTATAGGGTTGGGTTGAAACCAGGATGGGTGTGTAGATCTCGTCTTCCTAATTCCGGCACCGTGAATGGTTTGAAAAATCGATGTCGTATGAGGGAAATATCGCGTTCTGATCGAATTTCCAAACAAGTAAATTTTGCGACAGTTTGACTAGGGTTGACTGGGATGCCCAGTCAGCAAGGTGGAGGTACAGTCAGCAAAAGGGAATATTTTGAGGAATATTCATTTCCTCAGAACCAACCCCAAGTTGACAAGTGGCACAATTATGATGGTTGTACGTGTTTATGAGGGCCAATTATAGGTCGACACGTGGCTGGCCCTGAGGCCGCCACGTGTCCCTGAGATTGCATGTCAAAAATTTTGGTGGGGTCCGTAGGGCTCGACCCCACGACCTCTGGCAGAGCACACACATGCCACACCGCCTGAGCTATACGTTAGTTCTTAACTACAATGGGCTACGGGTTAATGTTAAAGTTTAAATAAATGAAGGTTGGGGGTTGGAAATTGCCAACAGTCCGAACCCGCCAGCGGTTCCATGGACTTGTCACATGGCAATGGTACGATAACATAAAACATCACAAGTAATGTCATGACAACTATGTTAAGACTTGTCACATGGCAAACAATACTGCGCAATTATTACAAACGATCTCTGCAAACTCCGACAACAACCACAGTTCAGCCTTATCACCATAGTTTAAGCCTATAGTTTCGTCAACTGTTAGAATACCGCGGGGTTTGGGGTGGCATGTGCCCAACCACCCAAACCACTAATAGTTATTACAAACAATCAATTTTGGCGGAAGGTTTGGTAGCACACCCGAAAAGGCGGAATTGCCTAATTTAACTCCAGATAAGTGGAGTCCTCGACTTTTAGTGGAGTTTTTCTAGGTGTAACTGGCCAAAAGAGTAGGAGACTCAATTTTCGCCCATTTAGAGGGAAGGAAGAGTCATTCTAGACTAATTGGAGCTATGGATCCATTAGTGCAGAGAAAACAACCATTAGAGCACTATAAATACATGTATTTGCAAAATTTTGAGCATAATGAAAGATGGACATGCCATTTGGAGCTGGACCAGCAGATGTAGCCCAAGAGGGGTGAAATACTTCATTATACCTGCTGTGTAAATTATATGTGGTGACTTCTTTCTCTATTTTACAATGTTGTACAATGTTATTTATGCTTCTAATTCACCTAAAATCATCTACAATTCATGGTTAAAATCCTCAATCCTTAAGAAAACTAATGAGACAAGTATGCACATGTTTATCAATTGAAAAGACACTTAGCAAATCAAAACTAATATAGTCATTTCAGATCATAAAGCTTCACATATTTTTTTTTATAGCAAAAATGGCACGATGACATATTTTAAGTAGCGAAATCCTTACATGAGGAGGATATGAGGGTTACAATTTATATAAATGCTTATGTTGAGAGGGTCTTCAACAAGTGAATGTGGGAGGGATTTTAGGAGCTTAAATAATTATTAATTATTGACTCTTCAATGACCACAACCAATGATTACTGTCATGCAAAAACCCCATGGGAGTTTAGCCCACTAACTGGGGTTACTAACTTCAAACATGAATATCTCTCAAACCATGAAAAATTATGTGGCATGCCATATATCAATGGAAACATCTTGACAGGTATGAACCATCCAAAATATCCTTGACTCGGAATAGAGTAAGTTGTCAAGTCAAAATTCCCACGCAAGATCAGGGTAGCCCTTGATGCTGCTTGGGTTGACATCAATAACAACCATTGATCAACGTAGATTAGCAGTTTATTTTAAAGATTAATATTTATGTAATTTTCACCCTTGCTTATACTATGATGCAGGAGCATTAGGCTCAAGGAAATACTTTGTATGTAAATAGACATAGGGGGGTCTCATGTTTTTGCTTTCTTATGTAATTATTAATATTTGAGTGATTTTTAAATAAATTTAGTGAGAAATTGTAAATGTTCCCAAATCATTGGAGAACATGTCAAGGGGAAGTCGGTTAGCTAGGAATGTGAAGAGTCAGTTTCAGGTTGTTTAGAGAACTAGGCTAAATTTAGGACTTGAGTAATTTCAAGAGTTTGTCGAGCTGTAAAGAAGCTGAATCGATTCATTAGTGTTATTGTATAAAAATAAGTCTCAATGGAATTCAGAGAATGACCTGCATAGACCTAGAGAGATCCAGAGAGGTAGAGTAAGAGATAGAGGGGCCATCGAATTGAAGCCCTAGCCAACCCAAGAGTTTGTAAGTGAATTCACTATATAAATGAAGGAATCCGTTTCAGTATTACATGAGTATTAATTGATTTAAATCCTGTGTAAATGAGCTTCGAATTTCAATAAGAAAATGTATGAGAACCAGTGTGATAAAACCCGTATTAAGAGCCAATGGTAATGTGTTGATTCATTTCAAGAAGTAATTGTATGGCAATGCGTAATATGAGTCTCTGTGTAAAAGGTTAAAATTGTAATCCTAGACATGACTGGGTTAATGGTGTTTCTGCATGCCTTTGATAGATTAATGGCAATACTGTGGTAGAGTATTGTGAATTGAAACCCGTGTGTCCAATTTCAGAATAGATAGACGAGATCTATTGTGCAAGGGATTGTTAACTCTGTTCAAGTCTAAGGAAGCCATCTTTGCTAGATAAGCTATGTGTAAACAAGAGCGAGGGCATATTGAGTTTATAACGCGGAGGAACCATATTGAAGGGAATGGTGTGTAACCTCGAGCATAGAGAGAAGTGGAACCAAGTATTGAACAATGAAACCGGAGTGCGAAAACTGGCAGTATTTACATTATTTTAAAATGGTAAGCTGTTTCGAAAATAAAAATGCGATACACTCCAGCGCCCAACACATGGCATAGGCTGTATTGTAAAACTGCCTATTTCGTACTTTTTCTTCGAGTTAACGCTCTGTCCTTTCAAAAAATGCGATAACTGTCCAATGCAAGGTTGGAGGGATCCGACAGCATTCACATAGCAAGTTGCATGGGAGATAACTCAAGGTATGGTCGACGTATTGAGTTGATAATTGTTTATGAATTATTAAATATGTGGGCCCGAGTATTGTATGTTGGCGTTTGGGTTTAATCAAAGTTTAGGTTTAAACATAGAATATGGTTGCGGAATTAAGCGATATGTATATGGTAGTGCTGTGGGCCCGAAGATCTCATTTAAATATAGGGGCTGGTGAATGTATTGGTCGAAGTCTATTGTAGGGTCTCTTAACCTTTGAGTTGGATCATAATACATGTTAAGCCTTGGTGTTAATACATAAGGTCGGGACGATGGTTGGTTAACCAAGGTCTGTGGTAAAGCTACTAAAAAGGTACTTTGGTTTTGAAATGAACTAAGAGTGGAGACCTTGGGTTAAGTGGGTTCCGATATGTATGGTTCCATAACCATATAGTAAAGGTAAAGGGCATTCGCATGGGAGATGGAAGGCTAAATTTTAATATGGTAATGTTTGAATATTAATCCGACAGGGGAGTTGCAAACATGGGTTTATAATAAGGTTTTCTTCCGCATAAGGGAATAGAATCTGGGCTATTGAAATGTGTGGTTTTTATAATCATAAGAGAAGTTTTAATTTAATATCTCAAATCTCAGATTTGAGATATTAAAGATTCCATATTTATTTATTTAAATTGCCAGTTCAGAAAATAGAATGTTGAATTGCACAGATTGAGTTTTGTATTGGATTCAAAATTGGGATGCATTTATATGCAAAAGAAAGTGGGGACTGTGGGTTTTACCCAATATCATACTGATAGCGATATTAAATTTTTTCCTTTGGATAATCCCTCTTAATGTAATTAACTTGCGACGTGTGATTAAAATACCATTGTAGGAAAATCATCATTCCTTCATCATTTTCGAATTATGCTCCATTTCTCTTCTTTGGATGAACTTATAGCTTTAAAAGTAACCCCTTTGTTTCTATAAACCCTTAAAAAATTTATTATTACTTCCTTGGAACTTGGAATTTCCGTTATACTTTATTTTATTTCACAACTATAATCAAGCTTGGAACACTTCTATTTACTTGTATAAGATTTTTTTTTTTTTTATTACTCCTTATGTGATTTCAAAAATTCTTCTTTTTGAATCTTTTCCATTTTTTTTTAGTATTTTAAATTATATATATATATATATATATATATATATATATAATTTATATAATTAATTTAATTATATAATTTATAATTAATTTAACTACATAACTTTAAAAAATGTAATTATGTTATGTAATTAATCGAAATGTCGACTTAATGTAACCGAACTAGGCTTGGGGTGAAATACTTGGATTAATTAAATACTCCTAATGTTAATATTTTTTAGGAGGGGTCATGCCAATAGCTAGGAATGATGTCAACCTATTCAGAAACTGTATTACAATATTCTGGCATAAAATTTAACCTGTGGAGTCAAGCAGAGAATGCAATAGTGAATTATAATAACAACAAGGTATTAGAGGTGTATGCAGAGGTTGACAGAGGCACAGATAGTCCATAGGCTATTGGAATTGGCGTCGACGTGGGAAAAGTGGATAGTGGTAGCAGGGTAGCAACATGGAAAAAATTGTGGTATTGGGGTGCTGAGAAGTCATATGGTGTTAGGTGGCCGAGGACGATGTTTGTGCTGCATGATACGCATAAGTGCCGAAGTGGGTGCGACGGATGGTTGACGCAGTGGTTCGTTGTTTCGGCTGGTAGTAGAGGTAGGAGATGAAAAGGGGGAGTGGGAGTTAGGTGTGGAGGGAGGAGAATACGATGATGGAGAATAGGAGGTGGTTGTTGGTTTGTGTCGACATGAGGCAGAGGTGGCGCTGATGGCGGAGTAGTGCAATGTCCACTCGATGGTGATGGCGATGGTCTTTATGGCAACCACAGTTTGTGTTGTCCGTACGAGAGCTTAACGACAATTCCTCTTAGCCTAGGTAATATATATATATATATATATATATATATATATATATATATATATATATATATAATTTATTTATTTATTTTACTCTTTTCTTTTCTTTTTTCTAATAATTTTATGGGAAAAAGTCTGATAGTGAATTCGACATAATGAAGAACCTCCCACTAAGTAGTGAAACACTTTAATTATGACAACAACAAGGTTAATAAAATTAATGGCTAAAGGCCGGATTAGATGTGGCTTTGATACCAATGTAATGACCACAAGTCGTGTACACAACAAAAATATTTAAAATACTTCATAGACAAAGACATCTATTACATGACAGTAATTGTAAATTGTATATTGTATAAAAGAATTGATGTAAGATGATTACAAATGAGAATGTGGGCTTGCTTATATACCCTAGGTAGGTGCCCTTCCATGAGCTGTCATGTCTCTAAGACATACCTTTTCATACTAACTAACTAACCATTAACTAATTACTTATTATTTATTATTATTATTTTTATATGAATTATATTCATAACAGACACATGAACATAAACATGACAACCAAATATTCTTAAATGCTAAACATTTTGTTTCTCACTTATAAAGACTTCTTGAGGAGTCTTGAAGTCCAAGGTTAAATGTGGGAGCCTATTTTGAACATAGACAATTGTTCTTGCAACTTATCGAAGAAACATAGGAAAATCTTGATCATGAAGCATAGCCTTGGCAACTTCCATAATAGTCATGTTCCCTTTTAGAGGTTCCACTTTGTTAAGGATAGTAGGGAACTATCAATTCCCTCTTAATTCCAACATCCATGCAAAATTCAATTGATTATTTGGATACATATTCTCCTCCATTGTCAAACCTCAGTGTCTTGATCCTTCTTCCCATAGCATTCTCAACTTGTGCCTTAAATTCAAAAAAAAATTCAAATACTTGATCCTTGGACTTTAAGAGATAGATCTGTTGGCGAGTGATCAGGTCTCGCGGGAAAGACCCAGGTTCAGGAGTTGTGGCCAACAAAGGAATCTGCTGTAGTCTAGGATCACGCCGACATTATCACCCTACTCTGGAGAGTAGAGAGTCTCACCTGAGGCGTACCGCGACCACATGCAGAAGGGGAATAGAACAGTGGCAAGGAACAGATCCGCAACTTATTCTCATCAGTGATTAGATTGCATTAATAGAATCACAGACGCAACAACATTCAGAGAGCATACAGATATTAAGCAAATAAAATTTTAAAGCATCTCTGTTGGCAATATGATGCTAAATGTTGTCCTTGATGGCAACCCACTTGATGAAGATGATGGCAACCTACTTAATGAAGATGTTCTTGATGCTTGATGAGTTTATTAATGATGTAAATCTGATGTTCTACAAGTAGCTCAGAAGTACTAGAGAAGGAAATATCAGTGAGGGCCAAAGCAATGATGAAAAATGTGTGTTACAAGGCATACGCGGGTTTGTCAAGGAGAAAGCGCGTATGCACGCGGAAAAGTACGTGCCAAGTCGCGTATGGTCTTTTGCGCTCCAAAATTAGAATACCAAGGGGCATTACCATGGTATTGACCCATTGTATTGAGCGCTGGATTGTCTATTTGATCTCGTCCAGGAAAACCATCGGAAGTAATGTGGTTTTGACTCATGGTATTGAAAAAAGGCTAAATCTATATAAGGAGAAGAATTTCATTGTGCAAAGGGTGTGCAAGTGTCTGGGCTTTAATGAATACTTCACTCTGAAGTATATCTGCATGGTTGAACTCTACTCTTAATTGATAGATCTGATTCTATGATGCATCTATGAACATAATGAAGGTTCAAGATCTCTAGATCTTGAAATGGTGAATCTCTTGGATGATCTAAAAAGAAGTGATGAAGACCTGGCGCAAATCTGTTGAAGAAGTTGAAGAAATATGGTAAGTTCATAGATCTGGTCGGATCTGTAAAATTTATCTTTTATAGATCTATACGCAGGTTCGTTTCGTGAAAAGCGTGTGTATACGCGGCTCTATTCAGAAAAAAGCGCGTATGGGCTGTTAGGGTTTTTCTGATAAGTTGCACAAATGTATACGCGGGTTCGCTTCAGTAAAAGCGTGTGTATATGCGGGTCTGTTTAAGGAAAAGCACGTATGGTATTTGAGTTGATGGTTGCTCAAAAGATAATTGAGGTTCTGCATATCTGTTCTGAAGTCTGGGCTATTTCTGATATTCTGGTTACAGTGGTTTCACTGTTCTGACTGATGAAATGAAAAGGGATGTTTATTGATAAGTGAAGAATTGTGTTGAAGCTGTTTGATCCAGTGTGAAAATTAATGAAACGTGGTCTGCAGTGGATTTGAGGGTTGAAGCCTTCAGTCTGATAGTAGAAGCTTTCTGTCAGCAGAGGCTGGTGCTAATATCAGGGGGTAGTAGCTCCCTTCCAGGTGAGGCTGGTAAACGAGAGCAGGGGGTTGTAGCTCCCTTCCAGGTGAGGCTGGTAAATGAGAGAAGGTTGTAAGCCTTCTGCAGGTGGGTGCCTGCGTGTCGGTATAAGTCTGCACCAGTACATGATTGTAAGAAGTTTTTATTTATAATAAATATTGAAGACCGAGACGACGACAGCGGTGGTTTTCTCCCGAATTGGGTTTCCACCTAAAAATCCTGGTGTTCATATGTGTTGCCTATGTGTGATGATTATTCTGTTCTTTCAACACTTGTTTACTATTTCCTGAAATATCTGATGAATGAATAATGCAATGATATGAGTTAAGAATTGAATGCATAATTAGATATCTGGACATACGCGAGTTCTGTAAAGGATATCCGTGTATATACGCTAGTTGGCTTCAGCAAAGTAGCGTATGGGTTTTTAGAAAGGAAAAGTAAAATTTTATTGTCTACATTAAATACTGATTCACCCCCCCCTCTCAGTATTTTTCCAACAATCGGTATCAGAGCAGGTCCTTCTGAAAAAGTTTAGCCGCTAGAAGGAAGATCAAGCAAGATGAGAAATCATGAGGGAACAACATCTATCAAGCCTCCGCTCTTCAACAGAAGCAATTTAATCTTCTGGAAAATGAGAATGAGATCCTATATTCAGTCTATGGGAGCTGATGTATGGGCCATTGTTGAACAAGGATATCAATATCCAGCCGTTACACCAACAGATCGAACTGAAAGGAAGAATTATGAATCAAATGCAAAAGCGGTCAATGCTATAACAGGAAGTCTAACTGAATCATAATTTGTCAAAGTCATGCAGCTGAATACAGCAAAGGAAATATGGGACAAAATCATTCTAAGTTATGAAGGCGATGCAAAGGTAAAAAGTGCAAAACTCCAAACTCTCATAATTGAATATGAAAATTTAAAGATGCATAGTGATGAGAGTATTGCCAGTTTCTTTTTACGTATTGATGATGTTGTAAATCGTATGAGAAATCTGGGTGAAACAATATCCGACACTACTTTGGTTGAGAAAATTTTACGATCGCTAATGGAAAAATTTGAATCAAAAGTTTCTGCCCTTGAAGAAAAACAGGATATTCAAAATCTTTTCGTGGTGCAACTTCATGGCATACTGACTGCTTATGAAATGAGAAGAGGAGGACCGTCTAAAGTCAAAGAAGTTGTTTTTAGAGCTTCTACAAAAGGGAAAGAAGTTCAAGAAGCAGAAAAATCAGGATATATTTCGGAAGAAGATGAGGCAAATTTTGTAAAGACACTTCAACTTGGTACATGACGGTTTAGAGGTAAGCTTCCTTTCAAATTTTTTGATTGTGGAAGAGTTGGTCATTATGCTGCTAAATGTCCTTACAAAGACACACCTGCAAAAGGAAAGGAAGTAGCAAGAAGGAATAAGAACCGATCTAACACTAGAAGAAGTTACTATACTCATGATGATAGTGATGGGGGATCTGATAGTGAGGAAGAATGTGAACAAGATCTTAGACTTCTCATGGCATTTGAATCTAAGGAAGAAAATGATACTTTTGTGGATGCTCTAGAGGACAATGATTTTCTTGAAGAGAACAATCAACTCAAAATACGCTTAGAAGAAAGCAACATTCTCTTAGAAGAATGTAAAATTCTCTTAGAAGAAAGGAAAATAACCATCGAGACTCTGGAAAAGCAGGTTGAAGAAGTAAAGAAACACAATGAAAAATTAGAATGTGAAGTGGTAAGTGTAAGGAAAGAATTTGAGAAAGTAAAGAATCTAAATTTTAGATTTTCTAAAGGATATGAAACATTAGATGAGATTATCAAGGTACAACGTTCTCCTCTTATAAAGACAGGTATTGGATACACTGGAGAGTCCTCTCAAGCTTCAGAACCAAATTATCTAAAAGCAGCTACAACTGGTTTACAAAATTCTGCCACTCAGCCAGGGAATAAATAATCTTTACAGTAAAGCATGATCATCCTAATGCAAGGAACACTAACAGGAATATCTTTCAAAGAAGCACCAATCAACAAGTAAATTCAAATAGAAGATTTCATGATCGCAGAAATTTCTTCTTCAATGGACAATGTTTCTCATGTCACAATTTTGGTCATAAAGCTGCTCAGTGTGTTGCATATAAAACCATCATGACAAGAGAAGCAAGAAAGAAAAGGATTGATGTTGAAACAAAGAAGAATACATATAACAACTTTTCTCCTCTTCTAAATGAAGTTGAATGTGCTTATTGCAATAACTTTGGCCATGAAGATTCTGATTGCAGGAGAAAAGTGCAGCCACAAGAGCATCTTCCTTCAAAATCCAAAATATGGAAAAAGAAGGAACCATAGGTTGAAAATTGTGGCATAGCGTTATTTGCGGAAGGTGAAGAAAATCAATGGTACATTGATATCGGATGCTCAAGACACATGACAGGTGATAAACAAAAACTTTGTGCATATAGTGCTCTAGAAAAGGAAAAGAAAGTTACTTTTGGAAATGATACTCCTACTGTAATTAAAGGAAAAGGGTCTGTGTTTCTAAAAGAAAAGGTGAAGGCTAATGATGTCATGTATGTGGATGGATTAAGGAATAACCTGTTAAGTGTAAGTCAAATGTGTGATCAAGGAACTGAAGTTGTCTTTAGTTCAAAAGAATGTGTGGTTCGTGATCTTGATACAGGTAAAACAATTATAAAAGGAAAAAGTGTTGAACCTTCAATTAAACTGAGAGAGGGGGGGGGGGTGAATTAGTTTAATGCATTCCTGATCTTTTAAAACTTTTCATTAATCTATTTACGCCTTCATTTCATATCCAATTTAATGTGCAAGTAATCTTAGAATGCAAGCAACAAGTATTAGTTTAATATAGCAGTAGACTTAATCTGAGAGTTGGAGGCATTAAGCAGATGATACATATCAGATTCAATACATAACTATCATGCACAAAGACACTAGATATAAGTGGAAACCCATAAGGGGAGAAAACCACATCTTATTATTGTTGTGATGCAAAGGCAAGCTCCTACTCCCTCTCACCACTGTTTTTCTGCAGGCACCAACCTACAGGAGGCTCCAACCTCAATTCTACAAGCTACAACTTGCAAGGAAGCACCAACTCCCTTCAATTTTATATAGGCACCAACCTACAGGAGGCTTCAACCTTTGTCAGCTACAACTGACAGCTATTAAGTTGAATGTTTGCTGATTTACTCCAGATATCAGCTCTGTTCTATATCTGCTCTTCTTCTCTTAATCTTCTCTGCTTTATTCTTCTATATTCTGCATTCTCTATATCTGCTCTCTCTCTCTCTCTCTCTCTTTTTCTCGAGCTTATCAAATTGATCTTATATAGGAATTATCACAAGACTGTTTGTATTCCTCTAGGAATTCGAAATGAATGGTCATACCTCTTGGTCTTTTGCCTCCTCATTTCTTTGTCCAACTGAATTTAAAATCATAATAATATGTACAATTTTTCATGCTACAGTGGGGTTTTTGTCTTTTATTTAGGATACTTGCCTTTGCATCAAAAACAATAAAAAATTAATTACATATTTCAATTTCACTCAGCTCCTTTTCCGGATTTTGGCTTTACTGGATTTGTCTTTTCCTGCTGCTGTTAAGAACCTGTTCTGCATACCTTGGTTCACTGTAATTGTGTGCACCTGTGAATGTATACCTGTCAAACCTGTAATCTCAGTTTATCTCTGCATGCTCTCCTCTTCTTTTTCCTTTTCCATAATTGCATTTAAGTTTTCATGCTCAATCATATTCCAACCCGGGAAATCTCTCTCTCTGCACTTATTCTACGCTGGCAATTTCAATTAAGTAAGGCTGGCTATTTTATCGGTTGGTACTCAGATAATAATCATTAAATCTAAGGGTTTATTTTAATTCCTCCTCTAATAATGTGCTCTCCAAGACATACATATATCACTGCGTTCTTTAATTACTCGAAACCTTAATATATATCAATGCAAATAACCCGGCGTCGAACATATACATATATACGATCAACCTTATCATATAACCCTCGGTGATAAATATTTAAACTATATTTTATTTAATCCATTACACAGGTTAATATGTCTCCATCGTTATACATAAGTTCTTTTATACTCCGTCGGGCCTTATACTAAATTAATAACCCAACTTCATTACGTATATTTCCGCCGGGCCCACAATGCCATCAACCGCCAATCGAATGCACACAACATACATGACTTATCGTCCACACACCTTTATTAAACCTCTTGCAAGTCCTGTGATCGCCCACCGTTGGATAGCCTTTGGCCAGATCAACGGATCTTATTCATTTCGCCGGGCGTCTTCCGCCGATCGTTAATGCGTGAAATTTCATTTTAATCAAAACCGCTTGGGACACGCGGCCAAATCCTAATGGAATCACTCTGATTCCACAGATACCACCTTCCATATAAAAGTGGTGTGAAAAATACCAGAAACCGCCGTCACTGTTCCTTGTTCCTACTCGTGGTTTCGTTGCTTTACTCCAGGTTCCGGTCCTCCACGATTTCATATACATATAAATTTTCATCGTATTTCAGTTATATATATGACTATGGTTCCTTTCGCCTTTATTAAAACAAATCGCTCATATTTCAATGTATTTTCGTATTTGATTCCGCTCCAATGCTCCAGGTTCCGCTGCCTATTTAATGTACAGAGGTTCTATCAAACTGTTAACCCTGAAACTCGTGGGATAATCAATGCCACGACATCATTGGCTACCAGAGTTCAGAGATTGAGCCATTACACAGAGTCGACACCTTTCATCACAATCTTCCACCGTAATTTATCTTGCTGGTAACTATAGGTATGGCTACGCATAACTAATGACTTTCAGTAGGCATCAATTTATTCCAATCCCACACAGAATCACGGCTCATACATTCCACATAGTCAATTTGTGTTCCACTGCGGGTTCAACGGTCTATCCACACATAACCCTCACCACAGAATTTATTTATTCGACACAAAAACCTCGCCACGGAGTTTATTTACACACCATACCTAAAAATTGCACACTACAGCATCATAGACCCATTTAGACCCCCAATTACAGAATCTCATGTAATGCAAAACTTCTTCACTACTCTGCACCTTGAATAGCTCTTTACATCAATTCATTTCCTTTGCTTCCTCTGCTTTTTCTTTGTTGCCTCTGCTTCTTCTCTGCTGCCTCTGCTTCTTCTCTGTTGCCTCTGTTCTTTGCCATCTCCTTGCAACTGTTCCCGTCTCTGCATCTGTTACCTCCTTTGCCATCAATGACAACATTTCCAACAGTTTCCCCCTTTGGCATTGATGGCAATACTTTTTCTCTGTTTGCCTTCTCTTTCTGCTGTTGTTTTCTCATCCTCCCCCTTTGACATCAATGGCAAAGGGCTAATTTTTGCATTTCCTATCTCTAAGTTATGTTTAGGCCCTCTTCTGCATGCTGCTCCATAGTGATGTAAAAGACTTGTTGAGAGAACACTTTGAATTTTAATATACACTGTAAATTGATACAGTTCTAGGATAATAGCTTGGTGTTCTTTTGCTTTAATCCTTTGATCCTGAGGACCTGATTCATGCTTTCCTTGCTGGCTATTCTCCCCCTGGAATGATATTTTCGTTTTGTTCTCCCCCTGAAATTGTGCTTTCTCTTTATATCAGAGAGTAGCATCTGCAGATACTACCCCTAGTTTATCTCTCAAGTATTCGAATGGTTCTCTTGCAAGTGGTTTAGTAAATATATCTGCTCTCTGTTCTTTTGTTGGTACATAGTCTAGTTTTACTATCTTCTGAGCCACTTGTTCTCGGAGGAAATGATACTTGATTGGTATATGTTTAGTTTTTGAGTGAAGTACAGGATTTTTAGATATAATTATAGCACTTGTATTATCACATTTGATTGAAATAGGCTCATCAATGCTTACCTTCATGTCTTGAACAGTTTGCTTCATCCACATGACTTGTGTACAACATGCTGTTGCTACTATATATTCTGCTTAAGCTGTAGACAGAGAGATGGATGCTTGTTTCTTTCTTAACCATGCAACTAGGCTTTCTCCTAGATAGAATGCACCTCCACTTGTACTTTTTCTGTCATCCACACAGCTGGCCCAATCTGCATATGTGCATGCTGTTAAAGTGAAGCTTTTGCCTTTAGGATACCAAAGCCCATACTGTGTAGTTCCTTGTAGATATCTGAATATTCTTTTGACTGCAAGAAGATGATTTTTTTTAGGTGCTGCTTGATATCTAGCCACTAGTCCTACTGCTAGCATGATGTCTGGTCTTGAAGATGTCAAATACAGTAGGCTTCCTATCATGGATCTGTAGAGTTTTTGGTCTAAATCTGCAGACCCATCATCAGCACACAGCTTGCATCCCGTGATCATGGGGGTAGTCACAGGTTTGCAGTCCTCCATTTTGAATCTTTTCAGCATTTCTTTTAAGTATTTTTCTTGAGAGATGAATGTGCCTGTGTTCTTTTGCTGAATTTGCAGTCCCGAGTAGAAACTGAGTTCTCCAATCATAGACATTTCAAACTCTATTTTCATCTCGTTAGAAAACCCTTTTGCTAGTTCATCTTTGTTGCTTCCAAACATAATATCATCAAAATACACTACAACAATCAGGAGTTCATTTTCATGGGCTTTTATATATAGATTGCTGTCTACTCCACCTCTCTTAAAACCCTGTTTTTGCAAATATTTATCCAGTCTTGAGTACCAAGCACGAGGAGCCTGTTTCAGTCCATATAGGGCCTTGTTCAGTCTGCACACATAGTATTCTTTGTCTGTTAAGGAGAAGCCTTCTGGTTGTTCCATGTAGATTTCTTCTTCTAAGTCTCCATTCAGAAATGAAGATTTTACATCCATTTGATATACTTTGAAGTTTTGGTAGCATGCAAATGCCAGAAACATTCTGATAGCTTCCATTCTGGCTACAGGAGAAAATGTTTCATCGTAATCCAGTCCTTCAATTTGTGAATATCCTTTGCAGACAAGTCTGGCTTTATTCCTGATTACCTGTCCTTCCTCATTCATTTTATTTTTGAATACCCATTTTGAGCCTATGACATTTTTCTCAGCAGGTCTAGGAACTAGTTCCCAGGCATTTTTCTTTTCAATTTGTTCTAATTCTTCATTCATTGCTTTTACCCAAGACTTGTCCTTGCTGGCTTCTTCAAATTTCTTTGGCTCTATTTGTGACAGCATGGCTATGTATACCTCCTCATTTTTTTCTGTTAGCTGCCTTCTTGTCTGGACCCCTGCTTCCTTATCTCCTATGATCTGATCTTCAGGATGATTCTTCTGAGTGTATCTTGAGGGGGTTTTCAAGCTCAGCTCTGCATCTTCTGTTGTCTTTCTTGTTTCATCATCATTCTGGTCTTCCTCTTCATGGTTGTCTGATGGACTGCAGCAGTCTATATTTCTTGTATTGTTTGGAAGTTCTTCATCAAATCTCACATCAATACATTCAATTATTTTCCGAAGAGTCTTGTTGTAGCACCTGTACCCTTTAATTTTGGAAGCATATCCTAGAAAAATCCCTTCATCTACTCTTGCATCAAATTTCCCAAGGTTTTCATCATTATTCTTTATGTAACATTTGCTTCCAAAGATTCTGAAATGTTTGATTGAAGCAGGCTTTCCATGCCATAGTTCATAGGGAGTCTTGTCACTGCTTGGCCTTAAGTGAGCTTTGTTAAGGATATGTACTGCTGTGTGCACTGCTTCTGCCCAGAAGGTTTGAGCAATATTATTCTCTTGCATCATGGCTCTGGCAATTTGTTGAACAGATCTGTTTTGTCTTTCTGGTACTCCATTCTACTGAGGTGTTCCTGCAATAGTGAATTGTTGTTTTATGCCATGTTCATTGCATAGGTCAGCAAAGTCATAATCTGTAAATTCTCCTCCTCTATCTGATCTGATACATTTTAGCTTGCATCCAGTTTGATTTTCTGCTAATGCTTTGAATATCTTAAACTTTTCCAATGCTTCTGATTTGTTCTTGAGAAAAGCAACCCATGTCATTCTGGAGAAATCATCTATTATCAGCATGAAGTAGGATTCTCCACTTGGTGTCTTAGTTCTTGCAGGTCCACACAGATCCATGTGCACAAGCTAGAGTGGTATTCTTGTTGATAACTCCTCTTTGGCC
This sequence comes from Pinus albicaulis, assembly GCA_034641835.2. NCBI lineage: Eukaryota > Viridiplantae > Streptophyta > Pinopsida > Pinales > Pinaceae > Pinus > Pinus albicaulis. Next base: position 376,335,227 of record CM076571.1, on the reverse strand, counting down.
TTAAAGGATGTGCGGGTCTGTTTACCCAATTGACAAGATTTGCATATGGTATTAGAAGGCCTCTTAATTTCTGGCATGTCTCTGACAACTTTCTTCTTACTTAGTCTGATGATGTGATCAAAGCTTAGATGTCCCAACCTTTTATGCCATAACCATGACTCTTCTAGCTTGCTAAGATGACATGCTTCATCTCCCTCTTTCACAATGTAAACATTACTCTCTTGTTCGAACACCCTTGAGCAGAGTCTTACCTGTTGTGCTTGATTTGACTACACAATCTTGTGCTCTAAAGAGAACTTCACAGCCTTTATCACACATCTGACTGACACTCAGTAAATTTTCTTTCAGCCCATCTACATATAATACATCTTGGGCCTTTCCTCTGTCGTTTCCTACATCTTTGGCTTGATCCTTTCCCTTGATCTTTCACGATTTGTCATGGCGTTTTGTGACATTGAATGTTCTTTTCATCGAAGCTAAACATGAATGTTTTTGTCTCTTTTGTCATGTGTTTAGAGCGTACTTGTCAAATACCATTGACTCTTCAAATCTTGGCTTTAGTAAAAGCCAAGTCACATTTATTCACCTTCTTTATCCACTGGAGGCCCCCTTTTGTTTGGTATCTATTGTGAGGTGATGAATTATATCCCTTTAGAGAACACTTGGAAGATATATGTCCAACTTGATTGCATATACAACATTTGATTATAGTTTTTGCAGAATTGTGAGCATGAAGAAAATTGCTTTGACTCATAAACCTCCTTGAGGTATTGAACATCAGTCTTTGTCCATACTTTCTACATTCAATAATTCTATGGCCAAAATCCTTACAATAAAAACAGTAACCATAGAAATTACTTGCATACCTGATGTAAGGTTGTCTCTTCCATGCTTGCATCTTTTGCTAGTTTGAATCATTCCTCCTTGCATGACAATATGCAGCAATGTGTCCCGGCTTTTGGCAGACATAACAGGTGGCATTCTTCATAGGAGGCGAGAATCTCCTTTGATGGCTTACAAATTTGATATAATCAGGAATATATGATCCTTTCTCTGTTGTCTTAGTATTTGTTACAATATTTGTTATTAGAGGTTTCTTCTGGTCTCTATCTTTCTCATTACATGTTTCTTCCTTTGCTTGAAATTGTTTCTTGACCTTCTTTGCTTTCTGACAATTATATTTTTGTTTTCCTTTTCTTTGCCTTTACTTGATTCTCCTTCATATCCTATCCCAGTTTTTATTAGAGAAGATCTTTGAGCATCCAAGATTTCATTCAACTTAACAGAACTTGTCATTTGAGAAGGGTATATAGAAACTTTCTGTTGAGCACTTTCTAATTTCCTTCTCAGACACAGAATTTCTTCTTCCAGCTTCTCTTGTTCTCAAGTTTTATCTTTGATTTGCTGAAGTAAAATCTCTTCTATCATCTTGGCTTCTTCAAGATTTACCTTCAGCTGCATGAGGACTTCTGAATTTTGTTCTTCTTTCACACATTTGAGGAGAATCTCTTTTTGTTTTCTGCATTTTAGTTTGAGTCTGTCAATCTCCTCTAGAGAATTTCTTAGCTCCCCCTTAAGATCGACTTCCCCTTCTTCTTATTCTTCTAGCAAGAGTCCTTCAAGATCTTCTATGGCCATCAGTAAAAATTCAGAGGTGCCCTCTTCTCCTGAGGGTTCATCTGAGTCTTCAGATGCACTGCTGTCTTGCTGAGCATAAAAGGATTTTCTGCTGAATTTCTTTCCTTTCTGCCAATTCTTTGATGTGTCTTTCTCTTATTCTTGAGCTTTATTTCTTATTTTCTTGTGAGGACATTTAGCAGCATAATGTCCAACTCTTCCACAGTTAAAGCATTTAAAAGGAAGTTTACCTTTGTATCTACACAGGCTCACATCCAATTTCTTGTCGTTAGCCTCTTCTTCATCGGAAGCGAGGAGCATATGTCTTCATCATCATTCATTTTTAAATTTTCAAACTGGCTCTATATACTTGAATTTTGGCAGTCTCAACCTTTTTATTTCCCTCATGGATATTCTCTAGAGTGTCCCACATATCTTTGGCAGTCTTACTGTGCATTACTTTGATAAAATCAGCTTCACATAGTCCATTTAAGATTGCATTCATTTCTTTTGCATTAGCTACAAAGCTTTGTTTAGCTTCTTTCTCTATATCAGTTGACTTTGTGACATATCCAATTTCCACAGCATCCCAAACTTCTAATCCTAGAGACATTAGATAATCTTTCATTCTTATTTTCCAAAAGGAATAATTTGCACCTGTAAAGAAAGAGGCTTTATTGGTTGAGTTTCCTTCTTGACTCGCCATCTTGAGAGCCTAGGATCTCCTTTCAGTTGTTAGACTGATATACAAGGAACTTTGCTCCGATACCAATTTTTGAACCCTTAATTAAACTGAGAGGGGGGGGGGGTGAATAGTTTAATGCATTCCTGATCTTTTTAAAACTTTTCATTAAGCTACTTACACCTTCATTTCATATCCAATTTAATGTGCAAGTAATCTTAGAATGCAAGCAACAAGTATTAGTTTAATATAGCAGTAGACTTAATATGAGAGTTGCAGGCATTAAGCAGATGATACATATCAGATTCAATACATAACTATCATGCAAAGAGATACCAGATATAAGTGGAAACCCATAACGGGAGAAAACCACATCTTATTATTGTTGTGATGCAAAGGCAAGCTCCTACTTCCTCTCACCACTGTTTTTCTACAGGCGCCAACCTACAAGAGGCTCCAACCTCAATTCTGCAAGCTACAACTTGCAAGGAAGCACCAACTCCCTTCAATTTTCTGTAGGCACCAACCTACAGGAGGCTTCAACCTTTGTCAGCTACAACTGACAGATATTAAGATGAATGTTTGTTGATTTACTCCAGAGATTAGCCCTGTTCTGTATCTGCTCTTCTTCTCTTAATCTTCTCTGCTTTATTCTTCTATATTCTGCATTCTCTATATCTGCTCTGTCTCTCTCTCTTCTAAAACCCTTTTTGCATATCAAAATGATATTACTTATAGAATTTCTTGATGACTATTTGTTTTCCTCTAGGAATTCGAAATGAATGGTCATACCCCTTGGTCTTCCGCCTCCTCATTTCTTTATCCAACTCAATTTAAAAATCATAATAATATGTACACAATTTCATGCTATAGTGGGATTTTGTCTTTTCTTTAGGATACTTGCCTTTGCATCACAAACAATAAAAAATAATTACATCATTTACTTTCACATTTTAATTACATATTTCAATTTCACTCAGCTCCTTTTCTGAATTTTGGCTTTACTGGATTTGTCTTTTCCTACTGCTGTTAAGAACCTGTTCTGCATACCTTGGTTCACTGTAATTGTGTGCACCTATGAATGTATACCTGTCAAACCTGTAATCTCAGTTTATCACTGCATGCTCTCCTCTTCTTTTTCCTTTTCCATAATTGCATTTAAGTTTTCATGCTCAATCATATTCCAACCCGGGCAATCTCTCTCTCTGCACTTATTCTACGCTGGCAATTTCAATTAAGTAAGGCTGGCTATTTTCTCGGTTGGCACTCAGATAATAATCAATAACTCTAAGGGTTTATTTTAATGCCTCCTCTAATAATGTGCTCTCCAAGACATACATATATCACTGCGTTCTTTAATTACTCACAACCTTAATATATATCAATGCAAATAACCCGGCGTCGAACATATACATATATACGATCAACCTTATCATATAACCCTCGGTGATAAATATTTAAACTATATTGTATTTAATCCATTACACAGGTTAATATGTCTCCGTTGTTATACATAAGTTCTTTTATACTCTGTCGGGCCTTATACTAAATTAATAACCCAACTTCATTACGTATATTTCCGCCGGGCCCACAATTCCATCAACCGCCAATCGAATGCACACAACATACACGAATTATCATCCACGCACCTTTATTAAACCTCGTGGAATTCCTCTGATCACCCACCGTTGGATAGCCTTTGCCCAGATCAATGGATCTTATTCATTTCGCTGGGCGTCTTCCACCGATCGTTAATGCGCAAAATTTCATTTTAATCAAAACCGCTTGAGACACGCGGCCAAATCCTAATGGAATCGATCTGATTCCACAGATACCACCTTCCATATAAAAGTGGTGCGAGAAATACCAGAAACTGCCGTCACTATTCCCCGTTCCTACTCGTGGTTCTGTTTCTTTACTCCAGGTTCCGGTCCTCCACGATTTCATATACATATAACTTTTCATCGTATTTAATTTATTTATATGACTATGGTTCCTTCCGCCTTTATTAAAGAAAATCACTCATATTTCAAATGTATTGTCGTATTCGATTCCACTCCAATGCTCCGGGTTCCACTGCCTATTTAATGTACAGAGATTCTATCAAACTGTTAACCCCGAAACTCATGGGATAATCAATACCACGACATCATTGGCTACCAGAGTTCAGAGATTGAGCCATTACACAGAGTCGACACCTTTCATCACAATCTTCCACCGTAATTTATCTTGCTGGTAACTATAGGTATGGCTACGCATAACTAATGACTTTCAGTAGGCATCAATTTATTCCAATCCCACACAGAATCACGGCTCATACATTCCACATAGTCAATTTGTGTTCCACTGCGGGTTCAAAGGTCTATCCACACATAACCCTCACCACAGAGTTTATTTATTCGACACAAAAGCCTTGCCACAGAGTTTATTTACACACCATACCTCAAAATTTCACACTACAGCATCATAGACCCATTTAGACCCCCAATTACAGAATCTCATGTAATGCAAAACTTCTTCACTACTCTGCACCTTGAATAGCTCTTTACATCAATTCATTTCCTTTGCTTCCTCTGCTTTTTCTTTGCTACCTCTGCTTCTTCTCTGCTGCCTCTGCTTCTTCTCTGTTGCCTCTGTTCTTTGCCATCTCCTTACTATTCCTGTCTCTGCATCTGTCACCTCCTTTTCCATCAATGACAACATTTCCAACAGTCTCCCCCTTTGGCATTGATGGAAATACTTTTTCTCTGTTTGCCTGCTCTTTCTGCTATTGTTTGCTCATCCTCCCCCTTTGACATCAATGGAAAAGGGCCGTTTTTTGCATTTCCTATCTCTGAGTTATGTTTAGGCCCTCTTCTGCATGCTGCTCCATAGTGATGTAAAATACTGGTTGAGAGAACACTTTGAATTTGAATATACACTATAAATTGATACAGTTCTAGGATAATAGCTTGGTGTTCTTTTGCTTTAATCCTTTGATCCTGAGGACCTGATTCATGCTTTCCTTGCTAGATGTTCTCCCCCTGGAATGATATTTTCATTTTTTTCTCCCCCTAAAATTATGCTTCCTCTTTATATTAGAGAGTAGCATTTGCAGATACTACCCCTAGTTTATCTCTCAAGTATTGAAATGGTTCTCTAGCAAGAGGTTTGGTAAATATATCTGCTCTCTATTCTTTTTTTGGTACATAGTCCAATTTTATTTTCTTCTGAGCCACTTGTTCTCAGAGGAAATGATACTTGATTGGTATATGTTTAGTTTTTGAGTGAAGTACAGGATTTTTAGATATACTTATAGCACTTGTATTATCACATTTGATTGAAATAGGCTCATCAATGCTTACCTTCATGTCTTGAAGAGTTTGCTTCATCCACATGACTTGTGTACAACATGCTGCTGCTGCTATATATTCTGCTTCAGCTATAGACAGAGAGATGGATGTTTGTTTCTTGCTTAACCATGCCACCAGACTTTCTCCTAGATAGAAAGCACCTCCACTTGTACTTTTCCTGTCATCAACATAGCTGGCCCAATCTGCATCTGTGTAAGATGTTAAAGTGAAGCTTTTTCTTTTAGGATACCAAAGTCCATACTGTGCTGTTCCTTGTAGATATCTGAGTATTATTTTTACTGCTAGAAGATGGTTTTGTTTAGGTGCTGCTTGATATCTTGCCACTAGTCCTACTTCTAGCATGATGTCTAGTATAGATGCTGTCAAATACAACAGGCTTCCTATCATGGATCTATAGAGTTTTTGGTCTACATCTACAGAACCATCATCAGTACACAACTTGCATCCCGTGATCATGGGGGTAGTCACAGGTTTGCAGTCCTCCATTTTGAATCTTTTCATCATTTCTTTTAAGTATTTTTTTTGAGAGATGAATGTGCCTGTGTTCTTTTGCTGAATTTGCAGTCCCAAGTAGAAACTGAGTTCTCTAATCATAGACATTTCAAACTCTGTTTTCATCTTGTTAGCAAACCCTTTTGCTAGTTCATCTTTGTTACTTCCAAACATAATATCATCAACATACACTACAACAATCAGGAGTTCATTTTCATGGGCTTTTATATATAGATTGATGTCTACTCCACCTCTCTTAAAACCCTGTTTTTGCACATATTTATCCAGTCTTGAGTACCAAGCACGAAGAGCCTGTTTCAGTCCATATAGGGCCTTCTTCAGTCTGCACACATAGTCTTCTTTGTCTGTCAAGGAGAAGCCTTTTGGTTGTTCCGTGTAGACTTATTCTTCTAAGTCTCCATTCAGAAATGCAGATTTTACATCCATTTGATATACTTTGAAGTTTTGGTAGCATGCAAATGCCAGAAACATTCTGATAGCTTCCATTCTGGCTATAAGAGAAAATGTTTCATCGTACTCCAGTCCTTCAATTTGTGAATATCCTTTGCAGACAAGTCTGGCTTTATTCCTGATTACCTGTCCTTCCTCATTCATTTTATTTTTGAATACCAATTTTGAGCCTATGACATTTTTCTCAGCAGGTCTAGGAACTAGTTCCTAGGTATTTTTCTTTTCAATTTGTTCTAATTCTTCATTCATTGCTTTTACCCAAGACTTGTCCTTGCTGGCTTCTTCAAATTTCTTTGGCTCTATTTGTGATAGCATGGCCATGTATACCTCCTCAATTTGTTTTGTTAGCTGCCTTCTTGTCTGGACCCCTGCTTCCTTGTCTCCTATGATCTGATCTTCAGGATGATTCTTCTGAGTGTATCTTGAGGGGGTTTTCGAGCTCAGCTCTGCATCTTCTGTTGTCTTGCTTGTTTCATCATCATTCTGGTCTTCCTCTTCATGGTTGTCTAATGGACTGCAGCAGTCTGTATTTATTGTATTGTTTGGAAGTTCTTCATCAAATCTCACATCAATACATTCAATTATTTTCCGAAGAGTCTTGTTGTAGCACCTGTACCCTTTACTTTTGGAAGCATATCCTAGAAAAATCCCTTCATCTGCTCTTGCATCAAATTTCCCAAGGTTTTCATCATTATTCTTTATGTAACACCTGCTACCAAAGACTCTGAAATGTTTTATTGAAGTTGGCTTTCCATGCCATAGTTCATAGGGAGTCTTGTCACTGCTTGGCCTTAAGTGAGCTTTGTTAAGGATATGTACTGCTGTGTGCACTGCTTCTGCCCAGAAGGTTTGAGCAATATTATTCTCTTGCATCATGGCTTTGGCAATTTGTTGAATAGATCGGTTTTGTCTTTCTGCTACTCCATTCTGCTGAGGTGTTCCTGCAATAGTGAATTGTTGTTTTATGCCATGTTCATTGCATAGGTCAGCAAAGTCATAATCTGTAAATTCTCCTCCTCTATCTGATCTGATACATTTTAGCTTGCATCCAGTTTGATTTTCTACTAATGATTTGAATATCTTAAACTTTTCTAGTGCTTCTTATTTGTTCTTAAGAAAAGCAACCCATGTCATTCTGGAGAAATCATCTATTATCAGCATGAAGTAGGATTCTCCACTTGGTGTCTTAGTTCTTGCAGGTCCACACAGATCCATGTGCACAAGCTGGAGTGGTATTCTTGTTGATAACTCCTCTCTGGCCTTAAAGGATGTGTGGGTCTGTTTACCCAATTGACAAGATTTGCATATGGTATTAGAATGCCTCTTAATTTCTGGCATGTCTCTGATAGCTTTCTTCTTACTTAGTCTGATGATGTGATCGAAGCTTATATGTCCCAACCTTTTATGCCATAACCATGACTCTTCTAGCTTGCTAAGATGACATGCTTCATCTCCCTCTTTCCCAATGTAAACATTACTCTCTGTTCGAACACCCTTGAGCAGAGTCTTACCTGTTGTGCTTGATCTGACTACACAATCTTGTGCTCTAAAGAGAACTTCACAGCCTTTATCACACATCTGACTGAAACTCAGTAAATTTTCTTTCAGCCCATCTACAATAATACATCTTGGGCCTTTCCTCTGCCATTGTCTATGCTGACAGATCATTTTCCCTTGATCTTTCCTGATTTGTCATTTCCAAAAGTGACATTGCCCAATTTCTTTTCATCAAGAGTTAAAAACTTGTTTTTGTCTCCTGTCATGTGTTTAAAGCAGCCACTGTCCAAATACCATTGACTCTTCAAATCTTGAGCAGTTAAAGCCAAGTCACATTTATTCACCTTCTTTATCCACTGGAGGCCCCCTTTTGTTTCGTATCTTTTGTGAGGTGATGAATTATATCCTTTTAGAGAACAATTGGAAGATATATGTCCAACTTGATTGCATACACAACATTTGATTATAGTTTTTGCAGAATTGTGAGCATGAAAAAAATTTCTTTGACTCATAAACCTCCTTGAGGTATTGAACATCAGTCTTTGTCCATACTTTCTACATTCAATAATTCTATGGCCAAAATACTTACAATAAAAACAATAACCATAGAAATTACTTGCATACCTGATGTAAGGTTGTCTCTTGCATGCTTGCATCTTTTGCTGGTTTGAATCATTCCTCCTTGCATGACAATATGCAGCAATGTGTCCTAGCTTGTGGCAAACATAACAGGTGGCATTCTTCATAGGAGGCAAGAATCTCCTTTGATGGCTTTCAAATTTGATATAATCAGGAATATATGATCCTTTCTCTATTGTCTTAGTATTTGTTACAATCTTTGTTATTAGAGGTTTCTTCTGGTCTCTGTCTTTCTCATTACATGTTTCTTCCTTTGTAGGAATTATTTGAGCTACTTCATCAGCCTTCTTTGCTTTCACAAAAATTATATTTTTGTTTTCCTTTTCTTTTCCTTTACTTGATTCTCCTTCATAGCCTATCCCAGTTTTTATTAGAGGAGATCTTTGAGCATCCAAGATTTCATTCAACTTACCAGAACTTGTCATTTGAGAAGGGTATATAGAAACTTTCTGTTGAGCACTTTCTAATTTCCTTCTCAGACACAGAATTTCTTCTTTCAGCTTCTCTTGTTCTCGAGTTTTATCTTTGATTTGCTGAAGTAACATATCTTCTATCTTCTTGGATTCTTCAAGCTTTACCTTCAGCTGCATGAGAACTTCTGAATGTTGTTCTTCTTTCACACATTTGAGGAGAATCTCTTTTTGTTTTCTGCATTTTAGTTTGAGTCTGTCAATCTCCTCTAGAGCACTTCTTATCTCCCCCTCAAGATCGACTTCCCCTTCTTCTTCTTCTTCTAGCAAGAGTCCTTCAAGATCTTCTATGGCCATCAGTAAAAATTCCAAGGTTCCCTCTTCTCCTAAGGGTTCATCTAAGTCTTCAGATGCACTGCTGTCTTGCTAAGCATAGAAGGATTTTTTGCTGAATTTCTTTCCTTTCTGCCAATTCTTTGATGTGTCTTTCTCTGATTCTTGAGCTTGATTTCTTACTTTCTTGTGAGGACATTTAGCAGCATAATGTCCAAATCTTCCATAGTTAAAGCATTTAAAAGGAAGTTTACCTTTGTATCTACCTGAGCCTCTATCCAATTTCTTGACAAATTTAGCCTCTTCTTCATCAAAGCAGGAGCATATGTCTTCCTTTTCTTCTTTCTTCTTTTCTGTTTTGAATTCTGCCTCCCTTGTACTTGGCTTCTTCTGTGGGAGCCTCATCTCATATGCTGTAAGATTTCCTAGTAGCTGGTTCATGGTCAAGGTCTCCCAATCAGCTGTTTCTTCTATTGCAGACACCTTGGGATTCAATCTGGATGGAAGAGATCTTAGAATCTTTTGTACAATTATACCTTCTGGTATTGTTTCTCCAAGAGCTTTCATACTGTTAACATTTTCTGCAACTTTTAAGAAGAAGCTGCCAACATCTTCATCATCATTCATTTTTAAATTGTCAAACTGGGCTCTATATACTTCAAGTTTGGCATTCTTAACCTTTTTATTTCCCTCATGGATATTCTCTAGAGTGTCCCACATATCTTTGGCAGTCTTACTGTGCATTATTTTGATAAACTCAGCTTCACATAGTCCATTTAAGATTGCATTCATTGCTTTTGCATTAGCTACAAAGATTTGTTTAGCTTCTTTCTCTGTATCAGTTGACTTTGTGACATATCCAATTTCGACAGCATCCCAAACTTCTAATCCTAAAGACATTATATAAGCTTTCATTCTTATTTTCCAAAAGGCATAATTTGCACCTGTAAAGAAAGGGGCTTTATTGGTTGAGTTTCCTTCTTGAATTGCCATCTTGAGAGCCTAGGATCTCCTTTCAGTTGTTAGACTGATATACAAGGAACTTTCTCTGATACCAATTGTTGAACCTTTAATTAAACTAAGAGGGGGGGGGGGGTGAATTAGTTTAATGCATTCCTGATCTTTTAAAACTTTTCATTAAGATATTTACACCTTCATTTCATATCCAATTTAATGTGCAAGTAATCTTAGAATGCAAGAAGCAAGTATTAGTTTAATATAGCAGTAGACTTAATATGAGAGTTGCAGGCATTAAGAAGATGATACATATCAGATTCAATACATAACTATCATGCACAGAGACACCAGATATAAGTGGAAACCCATAACGGGAGAAAACCACATCTTATTATTGTTGTGATGCAAAGACAAGCTCCTACTTCCTCTCACCACTGTTTTTCTGAAGGCACCAACCTACAGGAGGCTCCAACCTCAATTATGCAAGCTACAACTTGCAAGGAAGCACCAACTCCCTTCAATATTCTGTAGGCACCAACCTGTAGGAGGCTTCAACCTTTGTCAGCTACAACTGATAGCGATTAAGCTGAATGTTTGCTGATTTACTCCAGAGATCAGCTCTATTCTGTATCTACTCTTCTTCTCTTAATCTTCTCTGCTTTATTCTTCTATATTCTGCATTCTCTATATCTGCTCTCTCTCTCTCTCTCTCTCTCTCTCTCTCTCTCTCTCTCTCTTCTAACACCCTTTTTGCATATCAAAATGATATTACTTATAGAATTTCTTAATGACTGTTTGCTTTCCTCTAGGAATTCGAAATGAATGGTCATACCCCTTGGTCTTCTGCCTCCTCATTTCTTTATCCAACTCAATTTAAAAATCATAATAATATGTACACAATTTCATGCTACAGTGGGATTTGTCTTTTCTTTAGGATACTTGCCTTTGCATCACAAACAATAAAAAATAATTACATCATTTACTTTCACATTTTAATTACATATTTCAATTTCACTTAGCTCCTTTTTCCGAATTTTGGCTTTACTGGATTTGTCTTTTCCTGCTGCTGTTAAGAACCTATTCTGCATACCTTGGTTAACTCTAATTGTGTGCACCTGTGAATGTATACATGTCAAACCTGTAATCTCAGTTTATCTCTACATGCTCTCCTCTTCTTTTTCCTTTTCCATAATTTCATTTAAGTTTTCATGCTCAATCATATTCCAACCCGGGCAATCTCTCTCTCTACACTTATTCTACGCTGGCAATTTCAATTAAGTAAGGCTGGCTATTTTCTCGGTTGGCACTCAGATAATAATCAATAAATCTAAGGGTTTATTTTAATGCCTTCTCTAATAATGTTCTCTCCAAGACATACATTTATGAATGCGTTCTTTAATTACTTGCAACCTTAATATATATCAATGCAAATAACTCGGCGTCGAACATATACATATATACGATCAACCTGATCATATAACCCTCGGTGATAAATATTTAAACTAGATTGTATTTAATCCATTACACAGGTTAATATGTCTCCGTCATTATACATAAGTTCTTTTATACTTCGTCGGGCCTTATACTAAATTAATAACCCAACTTCATTACGTATATTTCCGCCGGGCCCACAATGCCATCAACCGCCAATCGAATGCACACAACATACATGAATTATCGTCGACGCACCTTTATTAAACCTCATGCAAGTCCTGTGATCGCCCACCGTTGGATAGCATTTTCCTAGATCAACGGATCTTATTCATTTCGCTGGGTGTCTTCCGCCGATCATTATTGCGCGAAATTTCATTTTAATCAAAACCGCTTGGGACACGTGGCCAAATCCTAATGGAATCACTCCGATTCCACAGATACCACCTTCCATATAAAAGTGGTGCGAAAAATACCAGAAACCAGTGTCATTGTTCCTCGTTCCTACTCATGGGTCCGTTGCTTTACTCCAGGTTCTGGTCCTCCACGATTTCATATACATATGGCTTTTCATCGTATTTCAGTTATTTATATGACTATGGTTCCTTCCGCCTTTATTAAAACAAATCGCTCATATTTCAATGTATTGTCGTATTCGATTCCGCTCCAATTCTCCGGGTTCTGCTGCCTATTTAATGTACAAAGGTTCTATCAAACTGTTAACCCTGAAACTCGTGGTATAATCAATACCATGACATCACTGGCTACCAGAGTTCAGAGATTGAGCCATTACACAGAGTCGACACCTTTCATCACAATCTTCCACTGTAATTTATCTTGCTAGTAACTATAGGTATGGCTACGCATAACTAATGACTTTCAGTAGGCATCAATTTATTCCAATCCCACACAGAATCACGGCTCATACATTCCACATAGTCAATTTGTGTTCCACTGCGGGTTCAACGGTCTATCCACACATAACCCTCACCACAGAGTTTATTTATTCGACACAAAAACCTCGCCACAGAGTTTATTTACACACCATACCTCAAAATTGCACACTACAACATCATAGACCCATTTACACCCCCAATTACAGAATCTCATGTAATGCAAAACTTCTTCACTACTCTGCACCTTCAATAGCTCTTTACATCAATTCATTTCCTTTGCTTCCTCTGCTTTTTCTTTGTTGCCTCTGCCTCTTCTCTGCTGCCTCTGCTTCTTCTCTGCTGCCTCTGTTCTTTGCCATCTCCTTGCAAATGTTCCTGTCTCTGCATATGTTACCTCCTTTGCCATCAATGACAACATTTCCAACAAATCTCACCTCTATTCGACCTGAAACCTATGCCAAACCACTCATAATGTCGAAAATACCCAAAATTGACAATCTTTGCACTCAATTTGGTTCAATTATGAGGGAGTTATGGCCTCTCCAAGAAAAATAGCCAATGTCCCCCCAAAACCCCACTAAAAATGGAGGAACTGTTAGTTACAAACCAAATTTGGATAAGGCTGCCATCTTTGGTGCGCTCCTCCAAATCGTTGGAACCGTAAACCGTAGTGATAAATGGTAGGCAGGGTGGCATGTGACCAACCCCACGCTAACCGTCGGGTTATATTCTAACCGAACCCATAGCATTAATCTCATTGAGTGGTCACATTATGGTTTGGTTAACGCTAACCATTTCTACCACAGACTTGTGAGCCCTGGGTTCCCAGTGGCTTGTTGCATGTAGACCGGGCTAGCCCTGAGGGGCCAGCCCCTTTTTTTCTGCTGAATTAATATTCAAACAATATAAGGAACCCACCTCCCTTACAGGTTAAGTAACATTCATAAATGAGTTGGTCATGCCTTTGGGCTCAGGAGGACAGGTCATCGGTTCGAACGTCGATAACTCCACAAAAAATTTACTTTCCAAAATTCTCCATAGTCTCGGACCACGTGATGGCCTCCAGGCCTACCATGTGGCAGTCTGTGATTGGCCAAAAACCATACAGTAAAACCAACTTTGAACAACGAATTGCCACTTGTCAGATTCTAATTCACCCATGTGGAATATTCAAGGGAATATTTCGAAGAATATTCCTGAAATATTATTTTTTTAATTTTTTCGAAGTTTGAAAGTCAAACTTGGTCAACTCAATTTTGGAGTTTACTGGGATTTTCAAACCTTCATAACTTTTGCATACGATCTTAGTTTTGAGAACTATTTGTGATGTCAGAATCAAAGCGACCAGACCTTTCCAGTCATTTAGATTGCAACCACTTTCAAGAACTTTCATTTTTGAGCATTTTTCATAACTTGGACATGATCTCCTGATCACACCTCCCCACTGGGAAGCTTTTGGACCCCAAAATCTCTTTGGACTACTAAACCTGAAGATGTGGAGATTGAATCTCCACTCTTCCAATCTCGATTCTCTGAAATCTCCCTGATTTCATTAATTGGAGCTTCTCATAAAATGGCAAATTTTTCCTTGAATATGTTGACCGAATGTTGCTAATTTTGACTTTGTCATGCTGAAAATTATTGAAACTTGCAGAAAAGTAACTTAAATTTGTATTAAACATATTTTTCCTAGATTGGTTTACTTTCAAAGGAAACTGAAAATTACATTCACCTTGCAACCTATCCTTATGGTGATTTTTTGTTGAATTAGCTTTGTACTTGTGTCGATTCCTGACCAAGTTTTCTTTCCATAGTACCTTACCATTCTAAAACCAGCAATGATCATTGCTAAACTTTCTGCCCTCTCTGTTTGGATGCTTTACCTTCTCTTGGATCTTTTCACCTTCTTGCACTCACACTCTGGTTTCTGCATCGATCGACACCAAAGACGATTGCTGCAACTTCTTTTCATCTTCTTCTGAAGACGACTTTCTTTCAGACTGAAACAACTCATTCTTTACATCAAAATTTACATGAAAATTATTATGTACAAATTATTTTTGGTTAATCATCAATAAAGTCAAATTTTGACTTGCATTGACAAGCCTTTTCATCTGCCCTGCATTCACTAAAGAAGAGTCTAGCATTTTGCGATGTTCTCTCGCAATAAAATCATTACCATCCTCGAATAAATGGTACTTGTTCTCATGGCGATGAAAGATAGCATTCATGTCATACAAGTAAGGACTGCCCAACACCACACCTATAATATCGAGTGGAACAACATCTAATTCAGTTGTGTCAATAAAATGTGCTATTATTGCAAAGCGCAACATGCACTTCTTTGAAACCTGTAAATTTTCATCCTTGCAAATCCAACCAAGAGGATATGGTTTAGGATGTGGAATGGTTTCAAGATTCAGATTCTTGACTAAGTATTCACAAATAAGGTTCTCTTGCGACCCACTGTCAAATAGTGTGTCTATCTTTGTGTGTTTGGAAATGACCCTCACATGAAATAGTTCAATTCTCTTCTCTTTACTTGGAGCTTCTATGTGACAACTAGAAATAATAGAACTTGGTTTATTTACATTTTCTTTCCCCTTCAAATTATTTAGTGCCACAGCTATGATTTTTGTTTCAACTCCTGGTTCTGATCCTAGATCTTGTTCAACTATTGCAACTGCTTTTCCTTCCTCTTTAGCTTTATCTTTGGTTTTAAAACGTTATGGTTTCATCTCTCGATGAAGTTTCCAACAATGGTCCTCATAATGGCTTGTTTTAGAATAGTGTTTGCAGAAACATTTTCCCTTCTCTTTCCTAGAATTTGCATTTGTCTTTTTCTTCCATTTTCCTTCAAACTCACTTTCCTCATCCCCATCAAAATTTTGTTTACCCCTTGCCTCTAAATATGTGGCTTGAACACAAACCTCATCTGAGCTTGTAGGGTTAAATGTCAGAATGGTATGTCTTAGGTAAGTATGCAAACCTCCTATATACTTGAGTAAAGTTTCTTGGCTATGCAAATCAATTCCTAGTAAAAGAGCTCTTCTTATAAATTCTTGAGTATAAACTTGAACATTTTGTCCTTTCAACTGTTTAAAATTTTTCCAATCCATTATGGCTTTCTGCATGTGACCTAATGGATAAAGCTGTTGTTTAATTGCAGAAATGAAAGCAGACCATGATAAGATAATCTTACCATATTTTTTTATCTCTTCCCTTGTCTTGGCCTCCCACCAAACAAGAGTTGCACCTTCCATTCTCAAAGAAGCTAGCTAAATTTTAGTTTCATCATCATGAAAATTTTGAATTCTCAAGTAGACTTCTAATTGCCTAATCCAATTATCTAACTTTTCTGCATTTACTTCACCATCAAAATTTGGCAATTCAAACTTAACATCAAGTTTAAGAAAATGACTTTTACCTGTGTTCTTGACTTTGTGAGTATGATGCACTGAAGAGGATGTAGAGGTTGATGACGATGAAAATGAAGATGAGGGTGATGATAGTGACTTTCCATTGTCTCCATTTCCTCCATTACCGTTATTGGATTTGTCCCCATCATTATGGACTCCTGACAATCCTTCTCCTTTGTTGTGAAGTTTGAATCCTTCTCCTTCAAGCCTTCCATTCCTTTCTTGATAAAGGATTCTCACCATTTCTGTCAAATCAAGGAATGCTTTTCTAAACACCCTTTCTTCCTCTTTGGGATCAATATCTTCAGGAATTTCTCCTTCCCTTGAATACATGCTTATGGCTTCTTCTACTTCTCTTGGAGGTGAATTGAAGGTGGAGATAATGGCACTCTTTCCCTCCTTGGCTGAGGATTTCTATGAGCTCTCTCCAATTGACCTTCTTGTCTCTTGAGCTTAAGCCTAGTAAGCATAAAAAACATTACAAATTGTTAAAAAAACTTTGCACAAGAACAATACAACGAATAGAACTCTAGCTCTAATACCAACATGATCTTAATGGATTCTATTTGTTACGCTATGCAAAGTATCCAAACATATATGATAATGTGTGCATAAGTTTCTCCTTAAATTGCAGATTAAACAATTAATTCTAGCTTTTTTTTATCAGATTTATGTGTGAGGATTGATTAAGTATTTTAACTGCTTATCATTGTATAGAATTAAAGAACAGAAAAATAAAATTCACAAAGCACATTACTTAGAAAATTGTTGAAGTAGTTCACCCCTCCTAGGCTACATCTGCCAGTCCAGCTCCCAACGGCATGTCTCTCATGTATTAATTTGATCAAAATGTAATTACAAGTGAAAATAAGCATCAATAGGAAAAAATATATATAAAATCAGCTTCAGAAGGTATGAATTAGCTAGATATGGCTATTCATTTACATAAAGCAGATAAAGAAATCCCAATACACTGCCTTCTCCATGATGGCCCTGATGGCTCCTTAATCTTCCTCGGAGCTAAAAATGTTGAAGATCACCTCTGTTCAACCTGAAAACTGTGCCAAACTGCTCAGAATGTCGACAATACCCAAAATTGACTATTTTTGCACTCAATTTGGTTCAATAATGAGGGAGTTATGGCCTCTCCAAGAAAAATTCTCAATGTCCCCCAAAAACCCCACTAAAAGAGGAGGAACTGTTAGTTACAAACCAAATTTAGATAATGCCGCCATCTTTGGCGCGCTCCTCCAAACCGTCGGAACCGTAAACCATATCAATAAATGGTAGGCGGGGTGGCATGTGACCACCCCTGCGCTAACTGCTGGGTTATATGCTAACCAAAACCGCAACATTAATCTGTTTGAGTGGTCACATTATGGTTTGGTTAACGCTCACTATTTCCACCACAGACTTGTGAGCCTTGGGTTCCCAGCGGCTGTTCGCATGTAAACCGGGCTAGCCCTCAAGGGATAATCCCCTTTTTTTCTGCTGAATTAATATTCAAGAAATATAAGGAACCTGCCTCCCTTGTAGGTTAAGTAACATGCATAGATGAGTTGGTCGGGCCTTTGGGCTCGAGCGGATAGGTTGCCGGTTTGAACCTCGGTAGCTCCACAAATATTTTACTTGCTAATTTTCTCCAAAGTCTAGGGCCACGTGGCAGCCTCGAGCCTGCCATGTGGCCACCACGTGGCAGCCCGTGATGGACCAAAAACTATACTGTCAAACCAACTTCAAACAACGAATTGCCACTTGTCAGATTCTAATTTGCCCATGTGGAATATTTCGAGGAATATTCCTAGAATATTCATTTTTAATTTTTCCAAAGTTTGAAAGTCAAAATTGGTCAACTCATTTTTGGAGTTTACTAGACTTTTCAAACCTTCATAGCTTCTGCATATGACCTCGGTTTTGAGAACCATTCACGACGCTAGAATCACAATGATGAGACATTTTCGATCGTTGAGATTGCAACCACTTTTGAGTACTTTTATTTTTGAGCATTTTTCATAACTTGGACATGATGTCGTGATCAATATGGTTGTGGTAGAAATAATTGATCTCCTAAATAGGAAATTCTATTTAAAAATCATGGACCTTCAATCTTGATAAAAATAAAATACACACTATATTTTAAAAAGGAAACATATACTTTTTAAGTAAAAAGAAGTACATAATTATTTTTATATTTTATCCATTCATAATAAGGTAACATATTTATTTTATTATTCTACTTATTTATAATAATAATAATCAATTGTTAATTTCTTAAATATATAAATGGATTTAATATTATAGGAAACTTCCATACCATTAAAGCTATGCATATTCCATAATTCAATTTTGTAATTTCAATAAATCTCTGTAAATTTTTTAACAAGATGAACCAAAAAATCTTACTCTAAATAGGAATTAGAAAAGAGCTAAAGCATAAAAAAAAATTAGACTAATTTATAATAACATAGTTTAATAATAAATATTTTGGTTCATTTCCCATTAATTTACTTAAAATTTTGAAAACATTTTTAAACAATAAGTGTAATTTGAATTATTACATTTAAAGAGCCCACTATCTTATTTGAAAAACACATTTTAAATAATAAAAAATTACTATCCAATAAAAAAAATAAAATTAATTAAAAAAATATTGAATATAAATATAACTTCATTTTATGTTTTTCCTAAATTTTATATAAAAACGATATAAAATACCTCTTAGCAGCAAGACTTTATATTCTTAGATATGAGTACTGTTACTTAGAAGACTCTATATCAATTTAGTTGTCGCTTAAATCTTTATGGTTATTTTTATTTTTATTTTTTTTCTTTTCTATCTAGTTTATTTTATTTGTAAAACAGAAATGTGAGAGAATTGTGAATTTTATATAATTGTAAATTATAAAATTTACATGATTTGAAGTTATGTGAGTGAATTGTGAATTTTATATAATTGCAAATTATAAATTTTACATGATTTGAAGTTTTGATTACACAAATGTAACACGATTTTGAAACAAAAGGCACCCAACAGACTCTACCGATTATTTGGAGCCGAATCGTTTCAGCTGCAATCATTTAAACCTATAAAACCACCATCGTTTTTTACGAGCGTATCGGAGGTGTTACTTTAGAGAGCTCTATGTATTCTTTTTATACAGAAGTTTATAAAATTTTATACATCGATCCTCTTGGTTTTCTTGTAGTCTTGCCTGTTGATATACAGGAGAAAGTATTGGCATGGCTCCCTCTTGAATGTGTTGGTTGGTTTTGTAGTGTGAGTAAAGAATGGAATACCATCCTTTCATCTACCAGATTTCTAAAAACTATATGATCCCAGACCCTTCCCAACAGAAACCCATGGCTCGTTGCTTTTCGGCTGCTCGATGACGTTGAAGTTTGTTTTTCTTACAACTTCATCACAAAGAGCAGCTTCTTCTTCTTCATCACAAAGTTTGTTTTTCTTACTGCTTCTTCTTTGCCTCCCTACATGAAAGAGCAGCTGCTATACCCTGGGTGAAATATGTAGAACTTGAGTGTTTATCATCAGCGGTAGACCTATCCAAATCGTTGGGCTGCTTTCATCTATGAGAGATATTCGCTTAAGGTCCACTATACATAGGCCTATCATCAGCCGTAGACCTATCCAAATCGTTGGGCTGCTTTCATCTATGAGAGATATTCGCTTAAGGTCCACTATACATAGGCCTGCGGCTGATGGTATGGCAGCTGCCTTTTCTCGTAGGAATCCTACGAAGGAAAAGGAAAAGTGATTCTCCCATGTCTTTGTGATGAAGCTGTAAGATTGACAAAATTCAACGCCATCCAGCCGCCAAACAGCAACGAGCCATGGCATTCTATTAGGAGGGGTTTGGGCCCATAGAGTTTTCAGAAACCTAGTGGATGAAAGTACGGCATTCCATTCTTTTGACACACTGCAAAATCTACCAACGCATTCAAGAGGGAGCCGCGCCAATACTTTCTCCTTTACATCCTTTGACAACTCCTGCCACTGAAAATAACCTTCCATTTTAAACAATGGATTTTATCAGACAAATGAAAGATGAGGATTTGTGTATCACAATTTTTCCACATAAAAGAGAGACACGGAGCCTTCTTAAGTATCTCTATTATATAGTTGTGTAAAAAGTGAGAGGGGGTTTGAAAAAAGGGAGGGGGTTTATTTCGATTTCTGAGAGGGTTCTAAATTATCGGATCTGATTTTTGAGAGGATCCGAAATTTTCGGAGTAGAGATTTGCTTGGGCTTTGCCCATTGCATGGTAAAAAGTTTATTAGTGCCTATGCAATTTCCATTGGATTTCTGTAAAGTAGTGGTTTTACATGGTCAAAATATTATTAGGACCAATGCATGGTCAAAATATTATTAAGGCCATTGCAGTTTTCTTTAGATTAGTGTCATTGGATTTACATGGTCAAAATTTATGAGTGCATATGCAGTTTCATTTGTGTCATTGGATTTAGATGTGAACAATTGGCTTTTAATGTTAATTGACATTCTTTTATATTTTAATATAAAATTTGACCAAAAAAATTAAATACAAATATTTTAACAATATTTAATTTATGAATTAAAATATAAAGCCATAATAAATATTTTAATAATATTTAATTTATGAGTTAAAATATATGGTCATATTATGGAAAGTTATCTTACATATAAAACGGTTATTTGTTGAGGAACATGACCATGACTTAACACAGTTATTAGTTGAGGAGCATGAAATGATTTATTCTTGTAATTTTATTTTATTTAACTTTAATTTAAATTGAAATTAAATATTTTAGAAATTCTTTTAATTATTATTTGTAAATGTATATCTAATTTAATAATATTTTGATGTCCTTAATTAAGGAGAAATTAAATTTATATTAATGATAAATTTTATCGAATAATTTTTTATATTATGCACATTAACCAATGGTTTAGTTTAATTAATAGAGATCAAATTTTATTGTTAATTTTGTGAAAAATAAGATACACATTTAAAAAAAGAAATTGTTTAATTTGCAAAGATTGAAACAGTTTTTGTGGTTAAATCTATTTATATATTCAGAAATGTATCTAAAAAAAATTCACAATTTTGCTAGAAAACATATTATAGATTTCTACCCAAAAATTCATCATTTTGTCTACTAGTTAGAGTAAGTCTTCAAATTCATTATTATAAAAAATCTTTCTTTATATTTAAAACCATTATTTTTAGGGGAATCACACATCTTAGTGTAGTAATTATCGTTCATGGAAAAAGTGGGTGAAAAAATTATGTGCATATTCATGTGCAAATCACATAGAGACTAAAGAATATGGTGATTGCTTCTACATACAAGGTTATGGTTGTTATTTATAAGCACATGTATTGGACATATTGAATATAAGATAAAAATGTTATTTTTAGGTTTCAAAATTTAGTTGGATTACTAAATACTAATGTCGTGCTAATTTTTTATTTGAAATCTCTAGAGGAGATGAGAATTCCATTTTTAAAATTTGTCAAGGAACAATACAATTTTATATATATTTAAATTATTTTTAATTTATATTTTTTAATAAATTAAAAATAAAATAAATTAATTTGTATATCATAAAAAATAAAAAAATTATATATCAAGTGTTTAGGTTTACTTTGTGATCTAAATGGAAAGTGAGATTTACCCATAGTATTCATTCACCCATTGTATTTATCCACAAATATATTCATCCACCCATAAAATCTACCCATGTTAGTGGCATCCACCCATGGAATCTACCCATGTTATTGTAAGTGACATCCATCCATAATATTTATCCACCCATGGTATTATAAGTGGCATCTGCGCATGGTATTTAACCACCCATGGAATTTAGCAATGGTATTGTAACTAAAATATACTATAAGTAACAAGTCATATTTTGTAAAATGACACATTGTCCACCATAATGTAGCCTTTATAGTTATTCATTTTTTTAATTAAAAAAAAAATCTTTGTGGTTTTTATTTTTTATTTTTGTGTTCTCATATTTTTTTTGGAATTTTCATTTTTTTTTAGATTTTAGCCACCCCCCAAAGATCGAAATGATCCAGATTTATGAAGTAACACAATGAAATATAGAAATACACATAAACGCAAACATGTGGGAGAAAGAAAATTTCATTTCATTAATATCAAATAACTGAAATATGCTTACAAATATAATGGAAATAAACTATCTAGGGCATTGGTAGCTTATCTGTGAGAAGAGATGTGACGCATACAGGCCTCTGAACTGTGTTACAATGAGGCTCGAAGGCCTATTTATTATTGAGAAATGGTGGAAACCCTAAACATCCAAAGGTATAACCCTAGGAGATGAAACACCAAAACTATGAGCCCTGTTTGGGTAAATTTCTACATCAACTTCTCGGGGATGTAACTTTGGCATATGATCTTCATTTGACGTGCCCAATATCTCATTAGGAATATCTATTTGAGGACTACAACTTTCGAGTGACTGACATCAAATGAACTTTCATGTTGGTCCCAGTTTTCCCAAAAAACGTTGTTTAGGGTCTCAAAATGGCTTCGAAAGTTCACGACTCGAAAAAATGTCAAAAATTATAAATTGTGCTACAATTAAGGAAATTGAAAAATTTAAATAAACGATGGTGGGGGTCTAAGTGGAATAGGTGGTTGGCCACCAATATCCACCTGGATCATTCCTCCCCACTTAGAAAGAAATGTTCCCCATTGCATTGAGTTCCTCCATGAGATGAGGAAACTTCTGCTGGACTTGGTCCCTGATGAGTCACTTTCCTTGGTGAAGGAGTTGGCTTGACTTTACAACTCGATATAGTTGGATCCTTTTTTGTCGAGTGTTCTTGGTCTGGGCATCCATGATATAATTAGTTGTGGCTTGTTCCATGAAGTTTGGGTTTAAATCTGTTGGTGTGACTTTTTCTACCATGTCAGATGTGTCGAGTAGAGGTGGAAAGTAGGGCCAAAGGCAATCCACATTTAACACTTGATGCAGACCAAGGAATTGTGGAATACTGAACTCAAGGGCATTGTCCCCTACAACCTTGGTGATGGTGTATCGCCCATATGTGAGCGAGCGAACCTTATGGTGGGGTCCAGCGAGGTGCTCGTTCTGCAAATGTAGCCACACTTTTTCGTCTACCTGGAATTTTTGTGGCACTTGATGTTGATTATGTCATTGCTTGTACTTAGCATTGGCCCTGTCCAATATGTCATGAACTTGTTGGAAGATGTGTTGAATGTGCTAAATGAAGTTATTCGCATTGTAACCTCAGACTCAACATGAGCAAACTTGCCTAAGTAACCGCAAAAGGCATGGCTATTTTAATGGGACATAGAGGCTAGAATCCCAAGCCCACTTCAAAGGGGTTGTGGATGGTTTAGTTGTGGAGAGACCGATTGTAGCTTTGTTGTACATATATGATGCTCACATCCCATGTGCATGGATGCTTTGAGTTGTGCACAAAATGTGTACAATCATCCAATTGATGATCTCTGTCTGGTCATTAGTTTGTAGATGGAAATATATGGAATTGGTGAGCTTGGTGTCCAACATCGACTAGAGGCTGGACCAAAATATATTGAGGAACCTGTTGTCCCGATATGAGATGATAGAATATGGGATCCCAAAGTGTACCCACCCTCGTTCAAATAAGGGTTTAGCAGTGGATTTTTCTCTCATATTCTTCTTGCAGGCCATCTTCAATAATTTTTTGATGAGCACAAAAACATAGTCACTGCCATGCTTAGTAAAAGGAAGGCCTGACATGTAATCCATGGAGATGGATTCCCAAGGTCGACTAGGGTTAGGTAGCAGAGTATAGAGGCGTTTATTCTTGATGGTTGGTTTGGCGATGACATAGGCAGTGCATGACTTAATCTACTTCACGACATCCTGTCGAAGGTTCGACCAATAGAAATAATTTTGCAGTAATTCCACTATTTTCTCGACCCTAAAATTCCCAACAACCCGACTATAGTGCACTTCCCAAATCATCTTGGCACACTCACCTGAAGGAAAACAAAGGTTTTCCAGCTGACATAGCAGGGCATCGTCGAGGTTAAAATATGGAACTTGCTTACCCTACAAGAGCATATTGTATGTGTGCCCAAATTCTGGATCGCTTTTGCAGAGAAGCGACCAATCAAAAGTCTCGTGCCCTCAAGAGTTGAGCACAGTGGTTAGCACTACGATTAGTTATTGGCTGAGGCAGTCTGAAAAATTATTGGTGCTACCCTTTTTATACTTGATGTTCAAACGAAACTGTTGCAAGTATGTAGACCACTTCTGATGGTGATCGTTCTGCAACTTCCCTTGTGTCTGTATGAGCTGGAGGGGTCGATGGTCTATGTGGATGACTGTTTCCTTTCCCAAAATGTAATGCCTCCATTTTTGGTAAGCCTGCACAATGGAATAGATGTCTTTATCACAAGTGGCATACTTCCTGACTGTGTCAGAAAGTGTCTCACTCTGATATGCCATTGGATACCCCTATTGAGTAAGAAATGCCCCAATAGCATAGTGAGAGGCATTTGTATCAATCTCAAAATTTGGTTGTTGCAGGTCTTGTAATGTGAGCACTGGTGTAGATCAGAGGCAATGCTTTAACTCTAAGAACACCTTATGTTGAGATTTAGACCAAAATAATTTTCCTTTCTCTCCTCCCTTGGTGACTTGACTCAAGGGCTAAGTGATATGAGAGAATACCGACACGAACCTGCAGTAGAAATTGGAAAGACCCAAAAAGTTGCGGAATTTGTTAGAGTGGTCGGGGATGGGAAATCCCGAATTACTTGAATCTTGGCTCGATCCACATGCACCCCTCACTCATCAATAATTTATCCCTGATAACGAACCAGCGTCATGCCAAAAGTGAATTTTTCCAAATTGGCACACAACTTGTGTTGTTGCAGTATTTGGAGGACCTGTTGGATGTGGTGGAGGTGCTCTTCCCAATTCTTGCTAAAGATCAGGATGTCATTCAAGTACACCACTACAAATGTATTGGTGAATGGCCACAAAATTTTTTCCATTAGCCTCATGAAGGTTGCGGGAGAATTCGTCAACCTGAAAAGCATGACCAACCATTCACAAAGGTCCTCCTTATATTTGAGGGCAGTCTTCCATACATAAGAGGGTTCGATTGATACTTGGTGATAACCAAACATCAAGTCAATCTTGTTGAAATATTTCTTCCCCTTGAGTTGGTCCAGAAGGTCATCAATCCATGGCATTGGGTACCTATTCCGGAAAGTGATCTTACTCTACACCTGATAGTCAATATAGAGTCTCCAAGTCCCATCCTTCTTCTGCACCAACAGGATTGGGATCCCACAGGGCATCAAACTTGGCTAGATGTGACCTTTCTACAACAACTCCTAAATCCACCTCTTGATTTTATTGTTCTCCAAAATAAAGTGTCGATAGATTGTTCCATTGGGAAGCAACACATATAGGGTCAGATCGATGGAGTGCCTGACCTAGGAATGTATGGGAACCCATACGGGTAAGGTCAAGATGTCCTCATACTCCTCTACAACATTTTCAATCTGTTTTTTCCATGTGGAGGAGCCTTGTCTAAATTTTGTGGCCACAATATTCTTCTTACCCTAAGGGCGGATTATCAGGAAAAAATATTTCCTGGTTTTGGAAATGATCTTACTGCACTGTTTTGAAGTAACCAAAGAGATGGTGGTAGGGAGTGCTACCTCTGGTATCCTGTACAACTCATTGCCCAAAGTAACAATAACAACATGAGGTCATGACTCATACACAAAATGTCTCTTCCACAAGTATGGTTGGCCTAATAATACATCAGAAACATCAAGTGGAGCAATGTCACATAATACCTCATCCATGAAGGCATTGATGTTGTAGGGAAGGAGACACTATTTTCTAATGTAGATATCTCATCCTTGGTTTAGCCACTTGATGGTGTACGGTTGTGGGTGTGTTGTGGTCGATAAACCTAGCTGCTTCAAGATCTCTATTGAAATGAGGATCTTTTGAGTACCGTTGTCGAAAATGAGCTACAGTGGGGAACCATTTACCCACATCTAGGAATTAAATAAGCACTCCCCCTCCTCTGGCTCTTCTAGTTCCTCCTTCTGTATATTTGTGGTGGGAACGGTGGTGTTGGGATCCGCATCAATAATTTGTTTCCCTTTGTCATTACCCTTTTCAGTTTCTGATTTTGAGTCAAAGCATACATCCGATTCAGACACCTTCAACTCAGACACCAGTGACTTCTTGGCTTGATAATCACTTACTTTGTGAATGGAGCTCTCATAGAACTCCCACTACTTCCCCATGTCCTTCTTTGGCTTCACGGTGTTGTTCTTTGCTTATGACTTTGGTGGATTTTCCTATGCCGCCCCTCCTTGGCTTTGTCCTTTGTTCTGTGGTTTGAGGGCACCTTTCCCATCCTTCTAATTTAAAGATCCAAAGTTTTGCCTCTTTTGTTTGAACTTATGCTCAATCTTGGTAGCATACTAGTATGTGGCACCAAGAGAGAATGTGTTGAGGAACTGCATTTCCTTTTTAATGTATTTGTGCAAGCAATTGCGTTACTTCAACACCAAATGTTTCTCCAAACCTTTGATAACAAAATTTGTGCATAAGGTATGGAACAAATTCGTCAACTCATGCACATCTTTATCCCTTTACTGCTCCAGCGTAGTCCATTGTGTTTACTTATCCTCATAGATCCCCATAGGATAATATTGTTCCTTGTTGGCATCTCATAAATAATTCCAAGCGGGTGTAGCCGAGAATAGAGAGGGTTCCCCCTCGCCATTTTTATCACACTAGTTTTCCCACCAGTCCTTGGCATGGGGACAACTTTGAGGAGTGAAAAAGTAATCCTTTCATGGTCGAAAAATTCATGAAACGAGGAATATCCTTCTCATAGATTCAACCATCTATCTACGACATCTCCATCTATTTGGCCTTGAAATATGGGATGTCAAAATTTACTTGTACCTTAAAATGAGTGGCACCTCCAAAGTGGTTATTGGATGTAGATTCACCGATGGTGGGCACCCGTTGAAGTATCTCAGCTAAGTTATCATTCATCGCACTCCTTTGTTTCTCGAGGGCCTCCTTGAGAAATATTTTTATAGTATCTCTTGCTTCCTCATATTTCTTTTCTTCCCCCATTGATTAGGGCCTCAACTTTATGCTAAAAAATAAAATTTATCATATTGTGTCGAAACCTGAATGATCGCATAGTGCTCTCTGTTCTGAATCTGACGCATTTCTTTTCACAAAAATGGTCTTTGCATGCTCCAAGAAATGAGTTTTGTATACTTTGCTAAATAGTAAAAATTAAAAAAAATGAAAATCAGATGCCCAATCAGCAGTTTCTATTGCTAACGTGGCATGCTGACTATGGAGGTTCATTCTTTTAGAAATTTCTCTAGTGAATGGTAAGCTGCTAAGTGGCAGCATGGCACTAGTCTGAATTGGAGTGACATGGTGAAGTTTTATTGGTGCATATTTTTTGGCCAACCGAGTGAGGACACGTGGCACAGAATGGGGCTGCCACATGCCCCCCCCCCCCCCCCCCCCCCCCCCGCGCCCCCCAAGGCTCAAATATGGTGTAAATTTTTTTTTAAAAAGTCCAAGCGGAGGGTGCCATGGTTCGACCTCGCAACCTCCCACCACACAACGCCAAGCCTTATCAATCTTCATGCACATTAGATATTAACTACCATAGCAGTCTACATATATTTATATTCAACATTGTTTAATGGTGGGGGAAGGGTGGGGCCACCTTCTAAGGGACAGCCTCTGGTCCATAGGACCACATGATAGGACCACTAGCAGAGTAAATAGTTAGCGTGAATATTAAAGACCATAACCACAATTTGTTTAATCTTAAACTTATTTATTATATGCCTAATCTAGAATTAATTTTAGATTAATTTAAAGCACGATCTTAGCGTTAAGTGCACTTGATTAGCACTAAGACTCCTACTTAGCATTAATTACAATTAACTTGGAAGACACCCAGATTCAGTGGATTTCTAGTTTTTGCAGCAGTTAGCTAGTTTAGGGCCTAAAATAGTGGGAAAAATTGAAATGGTCATAAATTTTGAATTTTTTGACCAATTCAAGCTCAAAAAGAGGCTAAATGACCATTTTGAACCATTCTAGACTCATTTGAGTAGGTTACAGAATCAAAAGATAATGGTAAACATGTCAATTTGAAAATTTGAGAATAATATAGAGGACCAAGCCATGGAAGTTGGACCAAGGAGATGTAGCCCAGGAGGGGTGAACTCCTTCATCAAATACTTGTGTTAATGTTATGTATGGTGATGTTCTGTTCTTTATTTTCTATTGTTCAACTCTTGTTTTTATGTGAATTTTTTTACTAAATTGACATAAAAACCACTCAAGAGACATTATAATTTGCAAGAAAACTTGAAATCCTAAGCACACATAAGACATTGAATTCATAAACTGAAAGAGTAATTATCACAACAACACTAACACACTCCATTCAGATCATTTTTGGTATCAGAGCCAGAGTTATTTAGCTTTTGTTGCGCAAGAAGGGATCTAATTTTTTACAATTTTGTGTCATACTTACAAGGTTAAAACTGAAAAGAGGAGAAGGGAATCTAGTTGAGATCCATGCAGTTGGGTAAAGAGGAAGAAGGGCAAGGTTTCCAAAGTATTCAACACCAGTACATCCTCAAGTTGAAGTTGAGTATTCAGTGAGCATGTCTCATGAAGGAGAACCTATCATGGTAGAAGATGAGATAGAATTCAGGAAGGCATTCTTTGATATGACTTAGATCATTAAATTCCTCTATGAGGAAAGGAATGTAAGGATGAAAGGAGAGAGTTCAAGGCTTGTAAGAGGAGAGGGTTCTCCAGGAGGAGGAGGGGGCCATGGAGATGGTAAGAAGCCACCATCCACTCCACCTTCATTTTCACTACCATCTTCACCTTCTTCATCATCATCTTCCACTACCACAACTCTTCCATCTTTTCATACACATACTTTCAAAGGAGCTGGTAAATCACCCTTACTTAAACTTCATGTTAAATTTGAGCTTCCAATGTATAATGGCGAATTGAATGCAGAGAATCTAGAGAATTGGATTTGTTAATTGGACGTTTATTGAAGAATTCATAGCCTTCAAGAATATGACGTAAAGATCCAATTGCCTTCCTTGAGAATGGAGGGTTCTGTTGGTGTCATTTTTTGCGTCATGCCATGAGATATCAAAATATCTCTATTCACATCATATTAGGATTCCATTTTGAATTTTTTGTCAATCATTTAGGAAATCATGCAAAAATTTTGTCACTGGAGGTAGTCCTAGCTCAAAACCTCACTCTTTTAAAAAATTTCATTACTTGTTGGCTCGTTTCATCACTTTTTTTTAGTGTCCATCATTCACGAGTCTTTATCATATTTTCAGTCATTTCACCATGTTAGGGTTTCCATTAGGTATTAGGGGTTTTAAGGTAGATAAAACTACCATATGCATACATAAAAGACTAGCAAGTAAGAGAGTGACAATAAACACTTCTCGTCACTCCTATTCCTCAAAATCATCATTTTTTCACAAGCCCTAGCCTATTGCTACAATTTTACCTTTTCTAGACTAGGCCTATGCTTTTCCCTTTTAGACCTCTTCCCCTCACTCAATCCTTGAAATTGCACTTTCTCATACTTCCTAACATCCCTCCCTACCTCTGAATATTTTCCTAATAACTTATAATCCCCTTATCCCATTTATTTCCTTTCATTCTTATAAATTTCCCAAATCCTGTGTTTTTCCTACACTAAGCCCTAAATTTCCTCTCCCATTGAGCTAGGTTTTGCTGTGGAATCAAAGAAATATGAGTAGAGGACGCATAAAGGAGGTCATATAAGTGATTATGAGGAAATTCCAACTCAAAAAATCATGTCTTCATCATTTTTCAAGAAATCATTCCAAAGGACAAATCATTTTCCACACATAGGGTCAGTTTTTCTTCAAAGTATGTTTCTGACCAAACAGAGATGAATTTCACAAAAATGTAAGAGGTTTTTGTTAATAATAGACCAAGGAAGAAAAAATCCTTAATTTTTTACACAGGTGTTATATTTTTTGGAGGAATGCTACAAATATGGTTGCCACAGGAGAGTTGTTGCACTTATGGAGGGACCTTGGGAAAATAGATTTTTATCCTAGTTGGAGTGTCATAATGACTTTCTTTTGATAAGTCAAATGATAAATAGACAGAGAGATATTTCCAATGAGTTATCATGAGCTCAATTGAGACTTTAGGAAGGCCTCCAAAACTCATGTTGAAGTTGGCGATGTGCTTTTGCTTCAGGCGCTGCGTTTTTTCCAGATTGTCTGATATTTTCCAGTTCTTGAAATTTTCTTAGATTGTTATGGAATATTTCAGTTTTTACTAATGTATTTCAGTAATTTAAATGTAATAATGATGGTTTTTAGTTGAATAGGGGTAGATACATTAGTTAAAACTCTTTTAGAGGATGAATGAATCAGTTTCACTAAAGTTAGGGATGAGTTAGTTTGACCACCCTACACTCTAGGTTTCAGTTCAGATTTTGGTGGATCAGCTCCACAACTCAGGGATTCAACTCTTGAGGTTGGGAGAATTTTTTCATGCCTATATATTTCACTTCTTGACTCATTTCATGGGTTGGATTTTTTTTCAATGATCAGAGACTCTATTGTAATCATCATTTGGCAGGATATTAATGAAAGAGTTACAACTATTTCTCTGGGATACCTGTGGTATGAAAATTTAACAGTGTTTCTTCTGTTGCATATGTGTGAATGTTTTGTACTCTCCACGATCCATTTCATTTCTGTTATATGTTTATTTTAAAGTTGATAATTAGAATACATCTTATGTGCTCTTTTTTTGGGAAAATCTTCATATTTTGTCTCATTTCTTCAATTTAGAAAAAATACATGTGTTGTCTTGCTATTTCTAGCTCCTCATCAGTCTGATTCATCTCAACCTGATACCTTAAAGTGTTAGCTTTCCTACCTACCTTTTCCCATTGAATGGATGGAAATCCTCATCTTATTTTCCCTAACCTAGCCTCTTTGACCTAATTCACCCATCTAGCAAAACCAATTCAAACAAACAAACCCCTATACTCTTACCTAGCCTAAAATGTTAATTCATATAGCCCTCTTAGATGTGACTTTTTGGAGAGAGACCTCTCTTGTTTGGTAGGGCTAGCTACCAAGCTAAAAGATTGGTCTATGGTTACCTCTGTTTGGACTATTTCTCAGCCTTAGAGATCCAATGGAGTGGTAACAGGTTCAACACTTCTATGGTGGGAAGCAAAGACACAAGAGGAGATTAAGAAACATGGTTACATCTCAATTTCTTGGTCAAATTTTATTTCTACCATTTAAAGGAAATTATATCCCCTAAATTACATGCAAAAAACTATTATGAGTTGGAAAAATTTTAGACAATTGAAAGGTCAAAGTGTGCAATATTACACTCATCAATTTAGGATAAGATCTCTTATGTTAGGATTTGATTTGCATATATAGGAAACTTTGTTGAAGTACATCGGTGGATTGCACAGTTACATGAAACATTCCATCCTCATGTTTAATCCCACTAGTTTATATGAGGTGTGTGTGCAAGTTACACACCTTGAGGAAAGAGGGGGAAATGTGCAAGATGAGAGTAAAAAGAAACCATTGAAGGGTGGTAAAAAAGGAAAGGGTTTCAAGGGTAAAAAAAAGAAGAATGCATCCATTAAGAAATAAGGGGAGAAAACCACATGTACTCATTGTTCAATAGGGTCATGAGGAAGCCCATTGTTTGAAACTTCATCCAGAATTGAGGCTTATGAAATTCAATAATAAGGGGAAAGAAAATAAAACGGCTACCACATAAGAGGATCTTGGATCTGATTCGGGAGATGAGACTAAAATTGTGGCCATGGTAACAAAGGAAAAAGAAGCCATAATAAGTGCTAGTTCCTCCAATTTTCACAATAACACTCCAAATGAAGAAACAAGAACATAGTTGTTTCATGTAAGAGTAATCTCAAAACATACAAAAACTAACACACTATTTAATAGTGGGTTTGAACAAAACTTAATCTCTAAAGACTCTAAGTCAAGAAGTTGAATCTTGAAAACTTACCTCATCATACGCCATACCCATTGGGTTGGATAACCAAAGATAACATTTTATAGGTTACAAGAAAATGCATTTTCTAGTTTGCAATTACCACAAATTTATTGATGAAGTTGAGTTAGATGTTGTATCGCTTGACATATCTGGAATTTTTTTGGGTAGCCCATATCTCTATGATAGGAAATCAGTCTTCTATTTCAATGAGAACAAGTACCTCTTGTTAAAATATGGGGTGTAATATATTGTGAGAGCTCATCGCAAAAAAATAAACCTCTCTTTGGTTAATGTTGGGAAAATGAGGAGACTATAAAACTCAAGAAAAAACTTTGTTATTCTCATGATCAAACAAAAGAATGATAATGATTTTGAATATTTTTAAGGTTGTGATGAAAGATTAAAATCTGATTTCTTTGATGTGGTAAGTCAACATGGTGAGATGTTCAAGAGCCAAAGGGGTTACCTCCCAATAGGGGAATCCAACATGAGATACATCTGCAGTAGGATGTTCCACTCCCTAACATTGTCATGTATCACATGTTGATAATGGAAAGTGCATAAATCAAGAAGAAAATCCAAGAATTGTTGAATAAAGGTATCATTCGTCCATCTACCTCACCATTTGGTTCCCCAATTATATTGGTTCCCAAGAAGGATGGAACATGGAGCATGTGTGTGTATTTATGAACACTCAAGAAAACCACGAAAAAGAATCATTATCTGCTCCCAATGAATGATTATTTTCTTGATCAATTGATCTATGAAAATTATTTCACTAAGTTAGATTTAAGAAGTGGTTATCATCAAGTTAGAATAACTAAAGAAGACATATGGAAGACCACATTCAAAATTAAACAAGGATTTTTTGAGTGGCTTCCTATGCCTTTTGGTCTTAGCAATGCTCCAACTACTTTCATGAGAGTTATGAATGATGCATTAAGAAAATTTCTAGATGAGTTTGTCATTATATACTGTTATGCAGGAAAATCCTCTCTACGGATAGAGATGATCCCTCTAGCCCTAGGATGGGTCTAGTAATAAAGGAAACAATCTAACACCTACTTTCCTATATTGTAAATGAACATGGATCATATGGATATGACCTACCTCGATCTGATGCTATGATGTTGCTCCTCACCCAAGTCCTTTGATCCTTTTGTCTTCTTAGCGAGATCCTCACACTCACCAGCGCTTAGTTACCTGCACAAGAGATAAAAAAACAAAACATGTGAAAGGAAAACATGAATTTTTCATAAACAGTCTATCTATTTGATCAAGGAGTACTAGAAATCTAATCATGCATTATAGAGAAGAATAGAAAGCAAGAATCAATTGTATCATATTAATATAAGAGGAGGAGTTACAACCTACACCTTTATGTCTAAACTCTCCTTCAACGGCTCTAGTTCGAGGCACGTCTCCAAATAACTCGTTTAAACTAGGTACGAGAAGGCTAAAGGTGTCAACTATCCTTCAGTGCCTATAGCAACAATTATCTCTTTGATGTTCTTCAATCTCTGTTCCAACTAGAGAGGCATGGGAGGATGTTGATTTTATAGTAAGGGGAAAGGAACCATGGATCCACTGATTGTGGGGAAATGGCTTATCTCCTTGGGTAGTTCTTCTTTTGTAGGAACAAAATGGCCAAAGGGAGAAGGTTGGATCTATCCCCATGAACAAACAACCAAATATTTACCCATGAAGCTTCAATATCACGAAGCTTTGCTTCATTTTTAAAAAAGATTCCATAACTGGATCAATGTGGGTGTGATATCCATAACAGCGCCGATCGACGCTACTCACATGCTTAAAATTAGTCGTCGAAGTGGGTGAGACAAATAAGGGACGTGTTGCTCCAAACAAGCATGTTTCTAAGGAGCTACTCTAGGAATGGTTAATAGAGAGTTTGTTATAGATGTAATCACATATTGTCATGATGGAAAAGAGACACAAGGATCACTGTTAAGATCCTATGGGATTCAGGAACATGGAGTACAGAGACAGTGACAAATGTTGTGTAGCAAATTAACCCTAAATCATGAAGGAAAAATGAGAGTGAGGGGTTAAATTCTTTACAATTATGTTCCAGGACCAAGACATCGTCATCAGAAAACATGCGAAATCAAGCACATATATACATATCTAAAATCTCTCATGTAAACACATGACATGAGGTATGAATTCATCCATCTGTAAAAGAGATCATGTAACAGGATCTGTGGCATGGACACATCCATCCAGCAATAAGGAGGATAAAAAATATGGACTTAGGTATGGTCGCAACCATCCAGATAGAATAGGCATGTGTACAACCATGAATAATACATATTGCCTCGCAACCTGGACTTTATCGGATGAAACCCAGGGTCTTTCACTCTGTCACAACTCGACCAAGTACAAATTTAGGATTGTGAATGAGTCAGCTGAAGTTGAACATGCAAGAAAATCGCCTGATTAACAATCAATAATGTAAATTGTTAACAAGCACGAGAGAGACCACCAATAATGACAATGGCACTCTAGGTACCAATAGTTCAATCCACGAGATGTAAATAAGGGACTGAAGTTGAATATTTGAGAAATCATCCTATTAAAGGCCAATGATGTGATCCTGTCATCAGATGTGAACAACCTTCCATTAGGGAATGTAGGCTATAAGGTACTAAAAAGGGATCTCTAGATCAACTTTCTGGAAAATGTGTTAAAGTCGACAAGAAGTGATCTGTCGAAGGAGGAAAATTATGTATCCCACATCATCGACACAAGACAGAGGAAATAAGATAATTATGAATTAAGACTAAACAAAGAATGAGGCAATGAATAAGATGCAGAAAGAACTTCTCTTAGACATTTCAACGACACGACTCCAGAGTTTTTTAGTATTTGAATCAAATGGAATCAGAGGTCATGTTAATGAAATTGGTAATTGAATGAGAGGAAATCATATTTCCCAAACCCATGTAGGCAAAGTGACGAATGTAGGACATTCCCAACCTGACATGAAAAAAAGGATGTGTCTTGTTCAAGAGTGACATATTGTCGATGTAATTGATAAATATTTCCATTTTTCCCCAATGTTTCTGGTGAGTACCCCATTTATTTTTTAATACAAGCTTGAAGGGGATAACACATGCTTGTCATATAAGTTTTTCCTTCGAACAAATCCATCCTAGTACATTTTATGAGCCCCAGGAAGGAGGAACTTGAGATCTTCATGGTGACAGGTCCAATGCCGATAAACTTTAATGAGTCTGATAAAAGTGAAACTCGACATATTTTCATTTTTTTAGAGAGCTCAAAAAGTGGAGAAAAAAAAACTCCAAATGGCCCTTTTTGTAAATAGTCTCTCAAATCCGAAAAGGTAGAAAATAAAGTCTAAGAGAGGCTCTTAGCAGCAATTGACTAAGGTATTCCTTTTTCGTAAATAATTTATCCTAACCCGAAAAGGGGTAAACATAGACTAGGTAAATGATGTTTCATGCACTTTAATTAGTTTAAAGCGATAAGAACTTGGCAATATTTTCACGTTTCGAGAGCTAGAAAAGAGCTAAAAGATGAATCCAAGGGGTGAATTTTTTGTTTATTTTTAATGAGTCTAAAAAATTAATAAGGTGGAACTCTTGTTCATATCATCCGTCAATAAATTAAGCCTGTTGTTGCACAAGAATAAACCCATTATCTATTTTCAAGATAAAATTCATTAAAATATATTAAAATATGAAAAAAAAAACTAAAAGTGACTTGAACACTTAAAAAAATGAGAAAAGTAAAAACATTTTCACATTTTACCTTCACAAGTCTTGGAAGAGGTTTTTATCCTTGTTTACCTCGATTCTTCAGGAGAATATTGTGGGTGATCCAGGAAGCTCATCAACGAGCCGTTAGAACCAAGTAAGATTCATGCTCATCTTCATAATTTTCATTTTTTTTGAATTTTTATAAAGCATAGTGATTTTGGGAGAAGATTTTTTAAACTCTGTGTTGCGACGGATCAGCGTGGAGATGTAATATCAGGATCATGTCGCTCCATCATTTTTAACACTGGTCATGCACCGATCAGCGCAATTAAAACGTCAGTGCCGATTGCAGAGCATGGAGAGACACAAAAAATCCTCCAAAAAATCCATTCAAAATCGATTTTTTATGCATGGATATTGAAAAAAGGTTATTTAAATGTTATTAAAAGAAATACCAAACAATCATGGTGATTGAATGGAAGGTGAGGGAGTGTTTTCCTTTGTGATAATTATGTTCAATGATAATTCCAAATCATCTATAATGTTTTGTTTTGTTTTGAAATTTTGGATGACCAATGTATAAAATAACTTTTGCAAACAATAATGCTTAAATATTTCATATAATATTAGAAAGTTAGACTAAGCGTTGTTTGTTTTATCTCACACAATGATTTAATATTTTTCAAATGGTTAAGTAGACTTATGTAAGAAAGTATGATAATCAAACATTCAAATTGAATATTTTAAATTATCACAATTTTGAAAACCTTTAAACAATGTCTAAAATTTCAACAAAATATATTTAACATTATCGAGATGCTGACAATTTATAGCTACAAGGGACTTACATCAACACATTGTTAAGTAAATCATTTTTTATATAAATAATAACTTCAGGAGGAATGGTAAGATGGTTGAAACTCAGCTGATCTCACCTAGTTATCTTGATAACAATTAAACATATCTTGAAACAACATGTAATGAAAATTGGAAAAAACTCATGGAGGAAACAAATATGTATGAGACAAATTCATAATCCTTCTTCTATTATTGATGATTGAAAAATTTGTAAAATGCTGCTTACAAAATTTACCAATCCAAGGGTGCAACCCTTAATAACTTGAAATGAGAGTTATTTATACTAATTTCTAAAACTTATAAATATCTTAAAATTATTACAATAAAAAAATAAAGAATAACAGAAGAAAAAAACAAATAGTTTATGTTTCTATGTTTTCATGGAATCTATTGATGACTTTACCTCTTTTGATGGAAGTTGTTGATGACTGGACCCTTGAAAATATTCTATATTGGCATGTTGTAAAAATCATACTTTTACTCGATGGTCTCACAAAATTTATCCCATTTGTCTTGACTTTGGATTTCTACACTCATCATCTTTATGACTATTTCATCTACCTCTATATATCTATCGAAAGTAGGCCTCTGAAATAATAAATGTTTGATTTGATGTTGAATGATCAAATCAATCTGTAGAGCTTATAGAAATGATTTCCCTGTAACCTGCCATTTAGTACCTACAAATTTTGACTTATCCACTGCAATAGTATATAATGTTTTATATTAATCTTCTAATTTAATCAATTCATCATCTGATCCTACCAATCCTGGCAGTCCTTTATGATTCAAAGAATTAAAATTTGTATGAGATATTTGAAAAATAGTATTCAAGGCTTCACATTTTTTTTGCAATTGGATGATAAAATTTCTCTTCTGTAAAGAATTCTTGATCTCTAAGTTAGTTGTAGTCCTGTCGAGTATGTTGATTTCTTCCAACTCTTCTCTGTTCTTTGAGTTGAATACCTTAATCATGTTAGTGGCTTCACTTGGCTTTTTTTTTAGATGCTCTTTATGCTCTTCTATTGCTGCTTTGCACTTAGTGATGAGATCTTGTTGTTCGAAAATAATCTGTATGGAGGGTCGTACTTCTGTCATAGACTTGTTAATGTATTCCCAAATGTTCTGCTTGGCTTCAGCCAATGTTCCTGCCATTAAATATTCAATTTATAATTCTTTCACCTTAAGTCCCAACTTGTGATAATTTTTCATTTCCTCCATGTATAAGGTATCATTTTTTATCTTCTCTAATTCTAG